>CM070628.1:15658138-16109490 GCA_036346255.1 Ampelocalamus luodianensis
GGCGAAGGGATCGGGCAGTCACTCTTCTCGAAAGAGATGGTGACTTTCGACTACTTCGGCATCTTATTGACAAGAGGTGAGTCGATTAAGTTTACCTCACGATCAACAGCCTTAAGCTATTGCCTTGACTCGTATGCCGATGATCCCTCATAGATGTGATCGATGGTGTGCTGTGGATCCTGAAACGACATCTCCTCATCGTTATTTGACTCCTTTTGACCACTTGTTTGACCTACCTGTTCAAGAGTAGGAAGCGGCCCTTTGCTGAAGTAATAGTCCTCGAGTTTTCACAGAAAAACTCGGTAGTTGCGAAGGTCATGCCATTCTTTTTTGTGAAAAGGACACCATCTAGGTTTATCATTCTTCCGATCGGGGCACTTACCTTTGCCTCAGTCGAAATTTTGTTTGGAGTTACGTGGCTCTTTGTCGCTCACGCTAAGACCTCTTTAGAACCAGTGGCTTGAGATTTGTGACCATTCGCATTGTTCTTGGATTTCTTAGCCTTTTTATCCTTCTTCCTACCACTTTCGCCTACCTCTTGAGGAACGTTGTCCTCTCGATCAATAGTGTTGTTCCACTCGACCGCTTCAGCAGCAGTCGCATATCGATCAGCCATCTCGAAGAGTTCGGCGACAGTGGCAGGAGGATTCAAAGCGATGTCCTCTGTTATCCTTCTGTTGCAGACTCCCTACTTGAAATCTCTGATAACAGGTGAGTCAGAAATCTTCGAAATTGAATTACGAACCTGACTAAAGCGCCTGATGAATTGACGCAGAGTTTCATGATCGTTTTGTCTTATCCGGTGCAAGTCATCCTCCTTTCTAGGGCGGTTGTAGGTTCCCTGGAAGTTCGCTAGCAGAAGGTCACAGAGGTGTTGCCACGAGTAGATAGACTTGAGTGGCTGGTTTAGTAGCCATGATCGAGCAGACCCTTTGAGCACAGTCGGAAGATAATTCGCCATGACATGCTCCCCTCCTCTTGCTGCTCGGATAGCTATTGTGTAGATTTGAAGGAATTCAATGGGATTTTGAGTTCCATCGAATTTCCCCATGTTCGCTGGTCGGAAACGAGGTGGCCAGCGAACTGCTCGGAGGTTGGGTGAAAATGCCCAGCATCCGGTAATCACTTCTTGGCGCCTTCTTTGCAGAAAAGAAGAGTTAACGTCACCAGGTGATCGTACTTGACGATACCCAGTCACATGTGGACTTGACCTATAGTAGGCTTCAGTCTTACGAGGGAAATACTCCTCGTTTTCCGTCTACTGCTGCAGATTTCGATTCTGGAGTGGTGAGCGATCACCTCTCCTGGGAGCTTGCCGATCTCCAGATGTTTGAGGAGCCTTCCTCAAGTTAGGAGAGCGATGTGATTGATAATCATGTCGATCCCATGCAACGAGTTATTCGAACGACTAGCAGATGATGGAGTCGTACTGCTACGACTTCCGGAATGATGTCGACGAGGACGCTCGAGTTTTGTCATCGTGTTCCGAAGCCTTCGTCCGATCTCTTCGGCGAAGAGATTGTAACCTAGTGCTCAAGTGAGCTCTTGAGTTGGATTCTCAAGCAAGTCGTTGATGTGTTGGAGCTCTTGAGCTTCCTCTGACTGATAATGATCACGCCCAGAAAGATTTTTCTGGACCACTATTTTCTCGCCGAGTTGTCTCAGGATCACCCATACCAGACTCTTGAGTTGGTTTCAGTGGAGTATGAGAATGTTGAGGATTTTCTGCACGCTCATCAGGGTGTTCACCCCATTCGTCAACAGTGGTACTCTCGCCATTGCCACGAGGAGACGTAGTGCGTGCCCGTCAGGGAGCATTGTCAATCCTGCCTCTAGGAGAATGATCCTTATTAGAGGGAATGATGAAGACCTCCCGTTGAGGACCTCCACTTGCGCTCGATGTCCCCTCACTTGAGGAGTAGTCGAGAGACACCATATGGCGACTTGGAGTAAACCCCTCCAGGAAGGGGAACTCTGGGTTATAATCGTCTTCGTCCGCAGGTGTGCCCTGCGATGGGATGGTTGAACTTGCAGGAAAAGCATGTTTGATCCCCTCCTCTGCGGAATTAACCGAAGAGAGAGGACAACCAAGTGCCGATGAAGCTCTGGAATGATGGCTTCCAGAACTTGTCTCACCAGGTCATGTTGCCTTAAAGGGACTCGAACACTTGGAGGAAAAACTCTCGTTGTGTTGTGAGTCTGTCTTTAGGCAATCCTGTTTGTGGTCGAATTGACCCTTGCCTCCTCAGGAAACTGGTCCCTCAGCTGGGCGTACTATTGTGGGGGACAAGGATCCCTGCTCAACTCCGCCGGTGGTGTGATCTCTGAGATCTGATAGAAGATCAACAGAGGCGGCAATACCATCGGATGATTCGATACTCGGCTCGTAATTGAAACCGGCATCCATGTTAACGTCTGCGTAATCGATCAAGTCGAATCAGTTCTCCTCATTCCATTCTCCTGCCATGGAAGCATCAAAGAGGAAAGAAAAACTGTTGACAAGGAATTACTAGAGAATCCCCACGGACGTCGCCAACTGTCAGTGTTTTAGAACCGATCTTACGTAAAGATTGTTTGATTCGGGGGATCTCCACAATTGATCACGTAGACAGATGACACGGGGATTTTTATACAGGTTCAGGCCTTCTCCGGAGAGAATAACAACCATACTCCTGTGTGTATTGTATTGTGTATGCTCGTTACAATCAATGGAAAAGACGTAGCCTTATGCTGCTACTGATTGCCCTCTCAATCGCCCCTATTTCTCTCTAACTGAAGTCTTTTTATAGTACACGAAGAGATAGTCGTTCCAGGTCAAGAGGCGCCCCATTATTCCATAATAATGATAGTAACCACCGGAGTAGTAACCTCCCACGCCACCGCCTGTTATCAATAAGAGATAATGGTGCGTTACACGCAGTTACTCCAGAGCATAACTGCGTATATTAGCTGCTCAGATCCCGTAATCAATTGGGCCTGCAGGCAAGTGGACCCAATTAACTATGAGGAAGTCATGACAAGGCTGGTCGTAGAAGGACTTACGACCAGGTGATAGTCGAGAAAAAGCTTACGACTGGATACTGGTCGTAGAAGGACTTACGATCAAAAGTGATTGTAGAAGAACTTACGATCACGTGGTAGTCGTAGAAGGACTTACGACTATAGGGATGGTCGTGGAAGAACTTACGATCACCAGATTGGCTCCCCCCTTAAGACTATAAGGGGTATATTTAATAGCCGTGTGACATCATATTTACCCATAATACTAATTACAGATAAATAGTAAAATAAAGATTATTAGATCCTCGTCACCTATCAACCATGCTCCAAAATTTATGAAAATGTTTGTGGAGGCTTCTAACACAGTTTGGTTCCTTGTGTAAAATTTTTAGGATTTTATCTATTTTGTGATTTTCTCAGAAATTCTTCCACGTTGTTGTTTTCATATAATTTCACTATTTGATTTATACAAAAGTTGAAAAATATGCTCAATATTTTTTACCACACATAAACATGCTCAAAATTATTCCTCATTTATTTTCGTTATACTTTCTCAAAATTGGGATTTTTTTGAATGTTACAGACCTACCCCCTTACAAAGAATCTCGTTGCTGAGATTCGGTGGGCTCAGTAAAGAAATATGGAAACTCAGCTCTAAGATGTTGTTCTCGTTCCCATGTGGCCTTGTCTTTAGTGTGGTTGCTCCACTGAATTTTCAACATCTTGATGGTGCGGCTACCAGTATGTCGCACGACTTCATCTAAGATTTGGATCAGGTGCTCTCGATAAGAAAGATTCAGTTGGAGATCGATGTTCTCTAACTGAGTGAGCTCGTTCGAAGTTCGGAGGGACTTATTGAGTTGCGACACGTGGAAGACATTGTGCACATCTGAAAGTTGAGGTGACAATTCCAATTGGCATGCCACTTCGCCTTTCCTTTTGACAATTCGGTATGGCCCGATGTACCGAGGTGCCAGTTTTATGTGAACTTGGAAATGGTGAACGCCTCACAATAGTGAGATTTTAAGATAAACATAATTGTTCACCTTGAAGCTCAGCTCACAACGGTGATGGTCGGCATAGCTCTTTTGACACGACTGCGCTTCCTTCTAGTAGCTTCTTATCGTGGCAATGTGCTCTTATTCTTCTTGGATGATGACTGGTCCAAAGAATTATTTCTCACTGACCTCGGAGCAGAATAGAGGTGTTCTACACTTCTTCCCATAAAGTGCTTCGAACGGGGACATTTGGAGGCTTGACTGGAAGCTGTTGTTGTAGGAAAACTCGGCGAACACAAAACATTTCTCCCAGTTCGTGTTGTAGGACAGCACACAAGCTCTCAACATATCTTCCTTGATCTGATTTGTCCTCTCCATTTGGCCTCGCATTTGTGGGTGGAAAGCCGTAATAAAGAATAGCTCGGTTCCTAAATAACTCGTGCAAGCTATCCCAAAACCTTGAGGGGAACTAAGGACCTCGATCGGATGTTATCGTCTTAGGCACACCATGCAGGCGGACGATGTTTTACAAGCATAGTTTTGCAAGTTTAGCCCCTTTATAAGTGGTGTGGACTAGAATGAAATGAGCCACTTTGGTCAAGAAATCGATGATAACCCATATCAAGTCATGCACGTTTCGGGTTCTTGGTAAGCCGGTAATGAAATCCATACCGACAACATCCCATTTCCACTCAGGAACCTTCAGAGGCTGAAGTAACCCCACTGGTCGCTGGTGTTCCGCCTTGATGCGTTGACATACATCGCACATAGCAACGTGCGCGGCGACGTCCCACTTCATACCGGGCAACTAGAACTGCTCCCGGAGGTCCCCATATATCTTTATGCTCCTGAGATGAATGGAAAGTGGTGAATCATGAGATTCTCTGAGGATTAGCTCCTTGATATCATGATTATCTGGGACATATAGCTGCTTTTCGTGCATAACCATTCCACTCGCGCCTTTGGTGAACTTCAATTTTCTGTCGTTCTGCAAATCGCGCTTGATTTCGGCGATTGCTTGATCTTCGAGTTAAGAACTCTTCATGTAATGCCGGTTGATTTATTGCGATTAATATGTTTATGCAGTGAAGCTTCCGGCTGAGAGCATCGGCTAAAACGTTTTCTTTACCGAGGTGGTAATGGATACCAAGATCATAGTACTTGATCAACTCGAGCCATCTTCTTTGCCTCAAATTCAGATATGGTTGCGTGAAGAAATACTTTAAACTTTTGTGATCATTGTAAATTTCACACCGATTGTCAATGAGGTACTACCTCCAAATCTTGAGAGAATGAACCACGACTGTTAATTCTAAGTCATGAGTTGGATAATTAGCTTCATGAGGCCGCAACTAATGTGAGGCATAGACCACCACTTTTCCTTCTTGCATCAAAACACAATCGAAGTCGTATGGACGATCGCAATACACAATGAAGCTTTGGGTATGTTTCATGAGTAAGCACTAGGGTCATTGTGAGTCTTTTCTTTAATTCTTTTAAGCTCTCATCACAAACCACCGACCATTCTTATTTATTCTCCTTTTAAGAAGTTTGGTCATCGGGTCTTGCGATCTTGGAGAAGTTCTCGACAAATCGATATATCCAAGTTAGACCAAGGAAACTTTGAACTCGTAAACAGCTCAGTGGCTTCTCCCAAGCTAGCACATCACGCACTTTGATTGGATCCATGGGCACACCTCCTTCAGAAAGAACATGGCCTAGGAAGCCAACTTCCTTTTGCTAAAATTTATACTTGCTAAATTTTGTGTACAGCTATGCTCATGTAGCTTGTTGAGCACCATACGCAAGTGTTGCTCATATTCCTCTCAGACTCTTGGAATAGATAAGAATGCCATTGATGAAGACCACCATGAACTGATCCAAATACTATAAAATAAATTTATTCATAAGATTAATGAAACTTATGGAGCATTGGTGAGTCCGAATGACATTACGGTGTACTCGTGATAGACCGTAATGATGGTGAATGCATATTTTGGAATGTTGTTTGGCTTGATCTTGAGTTAAAATAACCAAGCCTCATATCAGTATTGGAGAAGACAAACATCATTCATTTGATCAAACAAATCTTCAATCCTCGGGAGAGGATATTTGTTCTTGATGGTGACTTCATTTAAGGAATGGTAGTCAACACGCGTCCTCAGACTATCGTCTTTCTTCTTCACGAACAGCACGAGGCTTCCCCACGGTGATGAGCTAGGACGGATGAATCCCTTGTCCAATTTTTTTTGAGTTGTTGCTTCAATTCGACCAACTCATCATAGGCCATTCGATATGGTCACTTAGATATAGGTGCTGTCCCGGGTAGCAAATCGATGACAAACTCCATGTCACAGTCTGGTGGCATTCATAGTAATTCATCTAGAAACACGTCGGGATATTCACATACCATGGCACCTAACTAAGCTTTGGAACAGAGATGGAATTGAGCATGGGTTGCTACAATGGAGTGGTATATGTAGGAAAGAAAATGACCCGTTCTCTATTAGAGTTGACAAGAGAAATGGTCCATTCTACGCAATCGATAAATCCTTTGTGTCTAGACAACCAATCCATCCCAAGAATCATATGTAACCTAGATTTATCTATCATAATGAAGTTAGCTTTGAATCCTACCACATTAATCTCAATTTGAACTTCAGAAAAACCGAGTTTTGCTCTCATGACAGACCCGAGGGAATAGACTACCATGTTGTTTTCTAGGTGTGTGGTTTTTATGTCTTGTTGCATGGAAAATTTCTTAGATATGAATGAATGAGAAACTCTAAAATCAAATGATGCCAATGTAGGTACCGAGTGCACAAGAATCGTACCCATTACCACATTGGGTGCTGCATTGGCTTCCTCGGTGGTCATATGGTTCAAACGACCACACCTGAAGCCTTGTGCCAGTTTGGGGGTTTGTTGCCCTCCTCGACCTCTTGCGAGGCCTAGGGTCGCTGCTGGACGCCAAGGGGTTGAGGTTGAGGTGCTGGAAGCTTCTGCTTCAGGCATACATTCACGAAATGCCCGCACTCACCATATTTGTAGCAAGTTACAGTCGCTGCCTGGTTTTGGCTTCCAGATGGAGGCCATCCATGATTATATGGATAAACTACAGCTTGCTGCTAGTGGGGGCCTTGTGCTTGATACCTCGGAGGTTGTGGTGCCGAAGGACCTGCGTTTGACGGTTACCAAACACACAGTTTCGGCGAGCCGCTGCTTGCTGATTTCTGTGCTAGCCTCTTGCACTTGTGGCTCTCCACGATCGTCCTAGTGCTATCTTCTACCCAGATCGCCTTGTTGATCAAGGTCTGAAAGTTGGGGATGTCGTGGGCAGTGAGTGTTCACTTCATATCACCATTTAGGCGCTCCCGGAAGAGAGAAACCTTCCTCCCCTCATCCGGTATCTCAGAGGTGGCATACCAGGCAAGGTAGTTGAAGCGATGAAGGAGCTCCATCTCTGTCAAGTTCCCTTGCTTAAGTTCATAGAACTCCCACTTTTTGATATCCGTGAGACCCGCTGGTATGTGGGCATCACGAAACGCCTTCTTGAAGGCAGGCCAAGTGATGGTCTGGCCTTCCGGAAGGATAGCCTGATTTCGCGTAGAGAGACAGAGAGGATCGAGCGAGCGAGAGGCAACGCGATTGGCCGAAATTAGTTCTGATTTCGCGGCTGATTTGGGAGTGTTTAGCGGTCGTTTTAGTAGAGTTAGTTCGACATCAAATGAAGATATTCTAGAAGAGGTATTTTTTTTTCAAATATGCATTATATTTATTAAATGCGTAGTTAGTGTTAAATTATGTAGTCATAAATAATTAGCTGCAATTAGTTAGTCATAGATATTTAGACGTGATCCAAATAGTTGTAATTAATTAGTCGTATTTAATTAGTCACAAATTATTTTTGAAATTAGTTAGTTGTAATTAATATAGTCGTAATTAATTAGTAGTAGTTAGTTAGTCATAATTTTTTACTCACAGTTAGTTAGTCATAATTTTTTACTCGCATTTTGTTAGTCGAAATTAAATTAGTCCTAATTAATTAAAATATGCTTAATTAGATAATCATAATTAATTACTCCTATTTTTTCGTATTTAGTTTAGGCGTGTCGGGCGCTAGGCATTGAATACCCAAAATAGTTGTAATTAATTAGTCATATTTTATTAGTCACAAATTATTTTTGAAATTAGTGAGTTGTAATTAATATAGTCGTAATTAATTAGTAGTAGTTAGTTAGTTGTATTTTTTTACTCGCATTTTGTCGATCGAAATTAAAATAGTCTTAATTAATTAAAATATACTTAATTAGATAATCATAATTAATTAGTCCTATTCTTTCGTATTTAATTTAGGCATGTCAGACGCCGAGCATTGAATACCCAAAATAGATGTAATTAATTAGTCATATTTAATTAGTCACATTTTTTTTTTGAAATTAGTTAGTTGTAATTAATTAGTAGTAGTTAGTTAGTCATAATTTTTACCCACAGTTAGTTAGTCGTGATATTTTATTCGCATTTTGTTAGTCGAAATTAAATTGGTCCTAATTAATTAAAATATGCTTAATTAGATAATCATAATTAATTAGTCCTATTTTTTCATATTTAGTTTAGCGTGTCGGACGCTGGGCATTGAATACCAAAAATAGTTGTAATTAATTAGTCGTATTTAATTAGTCACAAATTATTTTTAAAATTAGTTATTTGTAATTAATATAGTCGTAATTAATTAGTAGTAGTTAGTTAGTCATAATTGTTCACTCGCATTTTGTTGGTCAAAATTAAAATAGTCCTAACTAATTAAAATAGGCTTAATTAGATAATCGTAATTAATTAGTCCTATTTTTTCGTATTTAGTTTAGGCATGTCGGACGCCGGGTATTGACTACCAAAAATAGTTGTAATTAATTAGTCATATTTAATTAGTCACAAATTATTTTTGAAATTAGTTAGTTGTAATTAATATAGTCGTAATTAATTAGTAGTAGTTAGTTAGTTGTAATTTTTTACTCATAGTTAGTTAGTCATAATTTTTTACACATATTATGTTAGTCGAAATTAAATTAGTCCTAATTAATTCAAATAAGCTTAATTACACAAACATAATTAATTAGTCCTATTTTTTCATAATTAGTTTAGGCATATCGTACGCTGGGCATTGAATACCCAAAATAGTTGTAATTAATTAGTCGTATTTAATTAGTCACAAATTATTTTTGAAATTAGTTAGTTGTAATTAATATAGTAATAAATAATTAGCTGTAGTTAGTTAGGCGTAAATATTTAGACGCGATCAAAATAGTTGTAATTAATTAGTCGGATTTAATTTGTCACAAATTATTTTTGAAATTAGTTATTTGTAATTAATATAGTCATAATTAATTAGTAGTAGTTAGTTAGTCGTAATTTTTTACTTACATTTTGTTGGTTGAAATTAAAATAGTCCTAATTAATTAAAATATGCTTAATTAGATAATTATAATTAATTAGTCCTATTTTTCGTATTTGGTTTAGGCATGTCGGACGCCGGGCATTGAGTACCCAAAATAGTTGTAATTAATTAGTCATATTTAATTTGTCACAAATTATTTTTGAAATTAGTTAGTTGTAATTAATATAGTCGTAATTAATTAGCAGTAGTTAGTTAGTCATAATTTTTTACTCACAATTAGTTAGTCGTTATTTTTTACTCGCATATTGTTAGTCAAAATTAAATTAGTCCTAATTAATTAAAGTATGCTTAATTAGATAATCGTAATTAATTAGTCCTATTTTTTCGTATTTAGTTTAGGCATGTCGGACGCTGGGCATTGAATACCCAAAATAGTTGTAATTAATTAGTCATATTTAATTAGTCACAAAATATTTTTGAAATTAGTTAATTGTGATTAATATAGTCTTAATTAATTAGTAGTAGTTCGTTAGGCGTAATTTTTTACTCACATTTTGTTGGTCAAAATTAAAATAGTCCTAATTAATTAAAATATGCTTAATTAGATAATCATAATTAATTAGTCCTGTTTTTTCGTATTTAGTTTAGGCATGTCGGACACCGGGCATTGAATACCCAAAATTGTTGTAATTAATTAGTCATATTTAATTTGTCACAAATTATTTTTGAAATTAGGCAGTTGTAATTAATATAGTCGTAATTAATTAGTAGTAGTTAGTTAGTCATAATTTTGTACTTGTATTTTTTAGTTGAAATTAAATTAGTCCTAATTAATTAAAATAAGCTTAATTAGGTAATTGTAATTAATTAATCCATTTTTTGTATTTAGTTTAGGCGTGTCGGGCGCCGGGCATTGAATACCCAAAATAGTTGTAATTAATTAGTCACAAATTATTTTGAAATTAGTTGGTTGTAATTAATATAGTCATAATTAATTAGTAGTAGTTAGTTAGTCGTAATTTTTTACTCACAGTTAGTTAGTTATAATTTTTTACTCGTATTTTGTTAGTCGAAATTAAATTAGTCCTAATTAATTAAAATATGCATAATTAATTAGTCCTATTTTTTCATATTTAGTTTAGGCGTGTCGGACGCCGGACATTGAATACCCAAAATAGTTGTAATTAATTAGTCGTATTTAATTAGTCATAAATTATTTTTGAAATTAGTTAGTTGTAATTAATATGGTCGACGAGGCGGGCAGCGAGGTGGAGCCCGTGCTAGCGAAGTCAACGCGGGGCCGTCCAATCGAGGCATGGCCTACGAGGCGGACAGCGCGCCGAGGTGGAGCCCATGCTCGCGAAGTCTACGCGGGGCTGCCCGCCGAGGCATGGCCTATGAGGTGGGCGACGCGCCGAGGCACAACCCGTGCTGGCGAAGTCAATGGGTGACTGCCCCGTTGAGGAATGGCCTACGAGGCGGGTGGCACGCTGGGGTGAAGCCCATGCTGGCAAAGTCGATGCGGGGCCACCCCGCCGAGGCATGGCCTATGAGGCGGGCGACGCGCCGGGGCGGAGCCCATGCTGGCGAAGTCACTGCGGGGCTGCCCTACCGAGGCATGGCCTACGAGGCGAGCAGCACGCCGAGCGTGAGCCCGTGCTGGCGAAGTCGACGTGGGGCCACCCCACCGAGGCATGGCCGATGAGGCGGGTGGCACACCGAGGCGGAGCCCGTGCTGGCGAAGTCGACGCAGGGCTACCCCGCCGAGGCATGTCCTATGAGGCGGGCAGCTGTACCTTGTTGCGTTCGATTTTCGTCGGTGTGACCGTTCGCGCTAGTCCCGCAGGGGGCCAAGTATTGTCCCCCCTTCGGCCGCTCCTAATGGATTGTTCCCACGACTTGGAGTGGCATGAAGGGTTGTTTGTTTGCCTGAGGAGTCGGCTGCTCATTATTATTATTATTGGGCTCATTTAGGAGGCCAAAGCTAGCGAGGGGGAGGCGAAGCTAATCACCACCCCCAACTTTTTTTTTGATTGAGCTTGTTTGAGAGCCCAAGGCTAGCTAGGGGGAGGCAAAGCCGATCGCCGTCCCCAAACATTTTTTGATTGGGCTCGTTTGAGAGCCCAAGGCTAGCGAGGGGGAGGCAAAGCCGATTGTCGTCCCCCAACTTTTTTTTGATTGGGCTCATTTGAGAGACCAAAGCTTAGCAAGTGGGAGGCGAAGCCGATCACCGTCCTCTAACTTTTTTTGATTGGGCTCGTTTGAGAGCCCAAGGCTAGCGAGGGAGAGGCGTAGCCGATCGCCGTCCCTCAACTTTTTTGATTGGGCTCGTTCGGGAGCCCAAAGCTAGCGAGGGGAGGTAAAGCCGATCGTCGTCCCCCAACTTTTTTTGATTGGGCTCGTTTGAGAGAGTAGGGCTTAGAAAGTGGGAGGCGAAGCCGATCGCATTCCCCCAACTTTTTTTAATTGGGCTCGTTTGAGAGCCGAAGGCTAGCGAGGGGGAGGCGAAGCCGATCGCCAGTCCCCAAATTTTTTATTGGGCTCGTTTGAGAGACCAAAGCTTAATGAGGGGGAGGCGAAGCCGATTGTCGTCCCCCAACTTTTTTAGATTGGGCTCGGTTGAGAGCCCAAAGCTAGCAAGGGGGAGGCGAAGCCGATCGCCGTCCCCCAACTTTTTTTGATTGGGCTCGTTTGAGAGTCCAAAGGTTAGCAAGGGGGAGGCAAAGCCGATCCCTGTCCCACAACTTTTTTGATTGGGCTCGTTTGAGAGCCCAAGGCTAGCGAGGGGGAGGCAAAGCCGATTGCCGTCCCCTAACTTTTTTCTAATTGGGCTCGTTTGAGAGCCCAAAGCTAGCGAGGGGAGGCGAAGCCGATCGTAGTCCCCAACTTTTTTGATTTATTTTCATGCCCGAAAGATTAGGTGCGCTGGTGCTTGATTCACGAGGTGTCCTCATTGAGATGAGGGCTTCGAGGCGGGGCCTTTGGAGCGGCGGGTTTGTGCATTTGAGCACGATATGCGAGGTCTCTCCGCTGAGGCGAGGCCCTCGAGGCGGGAGACCCCCTAGTCGCCGAGGCGGGGCCTTCGGAGCAACTAGGGACCACGATTCGAGTGCGATGTGAAATATCTCTCCACCAAGGCGAGGCCCTTGAGGTAGGAGACTCCCTAGTCACCGAGGTGAGGCCGTCGGAATGACTAGGGTTTTGCACAATTGAGTGCAATGTAAAATGTCTCTCCGCCGAGGTGAGGCCTCGAGGTGGAAGACTCCCTAGTCGTCGACGCGTGGCCGTCGGAGCGACAAGGGCTTTGCGCATTTGAGCGTGATGTGAAATGTCTCTCTGCCGAGGCGAGGCCCCAAGGTGGGAGACTCCCTAGTCGCCAAGGTGTGGCCGTCAGAGCGACAAGGGCTTTGCGCGTTTGAGGGTGATGTGAAATGTTTCTTCGCCGAGGTGAGGCCCCGAGGTGGGAGACTACCTAGTCGCCGATGCATGGCCATCGGAGCGACTAGGGCTTTGCGTGTTTGAGCGCGATGTGAAATATATCTCCGCTGAGGCAAGACCCCCGAGGCAAGAGACTCCCTAGTCACCGAGGCGAGGCTGTCGGAATGACTAGGGTTATTTATACAGGTCAGAACAACAATGTTAGTGTGCGTCTGGGCTTGGAGCCATGAGCGGCATCTTGTTTATACACATCACACCCATGAGAGTGAGTTAGCGTGCACCGGGGCTCGGGGTCACGCGTGGTGCCTTGTTTATATAGTCGCGCTCGCGGATTGCACGCCAGTGTGCCGTGGCTCTGAGCCATGCACAATGTCTTGTTTTCACACTCATGAGAGTGAGTTAGTGTACCCGGGGCTGAGCCGCATATGGTGTCTTGCTTATATACTTGTGCTCGCGGAGGGCATCGGTGGCCGAGACTCTGAGCCATGCGCGGCGCCTTGTTTATACACTTTACACTCACGAAAGTGAGTTAGTGTGCACCGGGGCTCGGGACCATGCTCGTTGTCTTGTTTATACACTCGTGGCTGTAGAGGGCATCAGTGTGCGCCGGGGCTCGGGGCCATGCGCGACGTCTTATTTATACACTTCACACCCGCGAGAGTGAGTTAGTGTGCACCGGGCTTAGGGCCATGCGCATGGCTTGTTTATACACTTGTGCTTGCGGAGGGCACCTGTAATACCTCAAATTTTCAATTGGAGAGAATATTATTCGGGAGGGGGAAACTTATTTGCTTTCGATTGCATCAAAGTTTAGAGATGGAATTTGGTTCAAATTCTATTTTCTTAATGCGTTTGGACCGTGGGGTTTTGAGCTCTTGGGCAGCAGCCCTAGTGGGCCAAGAGGGGGGAGGAGGCACCCAAGTTGGGCCAGCCCAAGCCACCTCACCTCCTCTCCTCAAACCCTAACCCTAGCTGCCCCTTAACCCCATTCCTCCCCCTAGCAGCCACCAGCCCCTTGCTGGCTGAACACCCCTCTCCAAGCAGCAGCCTTTTCCTCCACCTCTTGGCCGAAACCTCCCAGTCCTGCTCTCCCTTAGACGTAGCCCCTCCTGCTCCCTATTTCCTGGCGCCTCCTTCCTCCTCCTCAAGCCAAGCTCCACCTTTGCTGCCATCTTGGGAGGTCCAGCAGCTTGCCCGACCACAAGAGGAGGAGAGAAGGGGGAAAGGGGAGAAAGGAGGAGAAGAAGGTTCCTTGGTGGGTTTGGTCAGTTTGCTGGAGGTCTTCAAGGGTATTGAGTGATTTCCTCACTGTTTTGTTTGTTTTAGGTTCATATTTTGGCTTAGATTTGTAGATCGAGTTCCTACTGTGTTTTGAGCAGCTTCTCATCCAGATCTTGTGCGATCTGGTATCCGGTGTTTAGAATTCGAATCTGAGGATCTCACCTCCTAGAGTTATGTGGGATCTGTTCTAGCTTTTGGTAGACTCAAATATCACTCGATTCCGACTTACGGTTTAAAAGTTATGGTCTTTTCGTTGTTGCTGTCCAGAACCCGCCAAAACGTAGCGTAAATATTAATCGTTAGATTTAAAACTGTTAAGGGCTGATTCAGGACTGTCCACCAAAACGAATATTGTAGCATTTTATCTTAGCTTTGAGATTGGTAAATAACACCCTTTTGGATCAATAGAACAAAAGTTACGCACATTTTAATTTGACTGTTCAGATTGTTCGTCAGTTTCCGACAGTAAATTTGACCCGCGTGCCACTTTTTGTTAAAGGCGAAATCTTAGTATCGCGCCAACTAGACTTTTGTAGCTTACATTCTTAGCTTTCCATAACGACAAGAAACTCAGGTTTTGTTAATCCCATAAAAATTATGATTGTTTCTTTGCACCGTCCCGAATAGTTTTCTGCTTAGCACGTTGTCAGCTCGAGTAGGCCGAGCGCTTAAACTTGGGTTGGGAAAATGCAGAGAGAGCTATGAATATTGTCTTGTTAAGCTCGTTGTTTGATGCTTAGTAACATTCTTGGTTACTGTGGTGGTGAACCCCCAAAGCTAGCTCGTTCGCCTTTTGTCTTCATCTCACTGGAGGCAAGTGCAAGTAGTATTAATGAGTTTTTATATTTCATACTTGATGAATGCCATAGTTTAATGATGATATTTTTATGATGATGCTTATGTGATGAAGCTTACATGGAAATGTTTATATGGCGACACATGCTAATGTTTATGTGATGACGCTTACATGGTGGTGTTTACATGAGGATGCTTATATGGTAATGTTTAAATGATGATATTTACATGGTAAAGGTTTCATGAGTGATGGCAATAATGATGGGACAAGGTGAGTAATGAGACTACCTTGTTAATGATGACAATGATGAATCATGATAATAACATTGGACATGTGCATTTGCATCATGGCATTGGATCCCTGTGCCTTGAGGGCACGTGCCTTGAGTATGTATTGGATCCCCGTCATGCATTGATCTGAGTTGGTCCCCACACTCGTGGAGTGTGGGCTTTGATCCCTATGCCTAGAGGGCACATGTCAGAGTATGTATCGACGGATACACTACTCAGATACCTGTAATTGCTAAGAAGTGAAGAGGTGCATTCATAACATGTTCCTTGCATTTCTACATAAGAGATGGATTTATGGTATATAGTGATGTTGTTCATGATGTGATTGTTTATTCCCTTTGAATGCTTACGATGTTATCATAAGAGATAGATTTGTGATATATAATGATGTTGTTCATGAAGTGATTGTTTACTCCCTTTGACTACTTATGATGCTATGTTTGATTTACTATTGCACTTTGCTGAGTCGTGGACTCACTCTTGCTGTGTTGTGCTTTCTAGGTACCCATCGAGGCTGCGACATGCATAGGGAAGGGGTAGACATGGTGCACTTCACATATATAACCACAACGAATGAATTAGTTCAAATATCTAAAATTCTCAACATTTAGGTTTTATTAAGATGCAATTTGTGACCATCCTTCGTGGTGGGTGATTCTTGTCTGTGAGCGAGGACGATCCATCTAAGTTCTAAATTCTTTGCCATTTAAGTTCATTCGATGGATTAGATGGTTTGGTTTCGATTATTTTATCACCCTCGCTGCTGATTGGTTAATGATGCTTTAGATGTAGCTACTTGGTCATTATCTGCTTGAGCTTAGTAGTGTTGGACTGTTTCAACTTAGCTGTTAAAGAGAAGACTTCTTAAGTTGATTTATGCTCCCTTGATAAGTGATATACTTTTATTGAGAATATATAGACTGTGGTAGCGTTGATGTTTAATTTGGATGATTGAAAATATTGATTGTCGCTAGGTTAGAATGTTAGAACCTTTGTATGATCACCCATAGAAAGGAGATTCATTAACTTTAGAGAAATGTCAATGTTCTAATTAGTTAAAATATTATCGCTTGAAAAATGGTTGAAATTACTCCGTATTGTTGTTGTACGTTAGTCTTTTAGGTAACATCTTGGCTTCGTGATAGCTAGGGTGTTACAAAGACCGTGTGCGTTGGGGCTCGGAGCCATGCACGACGTCTTGTTTATACACTTCACACCCGTGAGAGTGAGTTAGTGTGCACCGGGGCTCGAGGCCATGTGCGGTGTCTTGTTTATGCACTCATGCCTGAGGAGGGCACCGGTGTGCGCCGGGGCTCGGAGCCATGCACGACGTCTTGTTTATACACTTCACACCCGCGAGAGTGAGTGATGACACTTTGAGACACTATGATGTTGTGTGAAGAGATACATTTTTGGTACTTATAACTTGTTAACTATGTGAGGATTATAAGGCAATCATAATAAATAATAAATGCTCCTGAGCTTAACATGCTGCCCACTAGTCTAAGGTCCTAGCACCGACCCCAAGCTATTTGTATACTCGCTCCTGCACTACCACACAATGGCATTGAGAATTTTTTTTATTTAATTTTTTAAAATTTTTTATTTAAAGTTAACCCCCCGCGAACTTTATTTCCAATTCTGACCTCTTTGGTCACGCCACCACCAATGACGTGACAAAAACAACACTGTCACGCCAGCCCGAATTTGGTCAAGCTGTTGTCACACCACAATTAGTGGCGTGACAAGAAGAGTGTTTGTCACGCCACCACCGGCGTGACAAAAGTGCTATTTTTCAGACTTATCCTACGGTGTGACAATGTTGTTTTGTCACGTCATGGGTGGTGGCGTGACCAAAGGGGTTAGAATTAAAAATAAAGTTCACAAGGGGTTAACTTTAAAATAAAATTAAAAAAAGATTAATTAATAAAAAACCTTCTGGCATTGACGACCGCGTGGCTAGAAGGCGGAGCTCTAAATAGTATACACACGGTAGGTCTTGGGTTCGATTCCACTCTCTATGGGCTCGGCAAATATTTTTGTTGAAATGTAGGTGTTAGACTCAGTACTCACCTGTATCCCGATGCAGGCCTTCGGAGCAAGGTGGGCCCACCCCGAGGCCCAATATACACACAAAGGTAGGCTCCTGTCAGCTATGGTGGGCCACGCTTTGTGGTCCATTTGCCTAGAGGCTTCCCTGGAGCAGCCGCTGGTCATCTGAGGCCCACCCCGCGAGGGGTGCTCCGGAGCGGTGTGGTGGGCCTCCGAAGCCCGCATGGGGCTCCAAATCAAGGGGGGCCTGTTTGCGAGGGAATGCCGGTGAAGCGATGCGGCAGGCCTCTAGAGCGAGGCTGCGCGCGACATGGTATCGAAGTGAGGTGGGGGCCTCAGAGCAAAGTGGGCCCGTGTCCTAGGGGTGCCACCGAAGCGGTGCAGGCATGCCTCCAGAGCGATGTGGCACCCTTCGCTCTGAGTGAAGGAGCCTTCGGATGCTGAGTGAGGGTGGGCCGAAGGTTTTATGGGCCTTCGGCCCAAATAGGAGGCCGAATCGGGTGTCCTTCGACCAGGTGCGAGGACTAGACTTGATGCTTCGGGTCTACTCCGAAGGGATTGGCTTTGGTGTGGAGGTGTTTTTAGCTCCTCTTCATGGGTAGCTTTTTGTTCGGTCCCTACCACGCCAATCGTTGTAGCAAGAGAAGGCTAGACAGAGGGTACGGAGTACCCTTTGTCTTGGGGGGAGACCGAAGGGGAGAAGAGCCAAAGGCACCAAATGTGTATGTTTATTGCTCATGTTTGAATGAGGAGAACCCCCCCTCTTACAAGCCCATGGGGTCATATATATAGGGGGCAAGAAGGAACGTTTACCTTCTTGCCCTCACTTTACATGGAGAGATAGAGGGGCATTTAGGTACATTGTCATCCATACACTACATAAACCTAGTCTACATATGTACAACATCCCCGACCTCACACTGGTATTCCTGACGACCCTTAGGTGCGGGCACCCATTGGTGCCCTGCTATGACAGCAACATAATTATAAATGCTAGGCTAACAAACGATGAGGCTCTACTCTACAAGTTATTTTCAGCATTAAGCATGTTTTATTTTCAATATCTATATGTAATAGTTTGCAACGAAAATTATAAAAAGCAGTTCACAGGTAACGAAATGACAAGTGTGTAACTCAATAATAACAAGATCACAACCCTCCTAAGCTGCGATCAATATTTTATTCTCAGCCATAGACATGACACTCACACAAACCAATTATCCCAACATTTCCTAACAAACCATTTTTGCAAAAGTAGAGAATATACACGATGTGACTGCTCATAGCACGCTCATGACTGCAAGCACGGTTATTTAAATAGATTTATACTCTACAGAGAGTACAAGTTTACCCACACTATACGAATTATCTAGTTTGTTCGGCATCCGTCGATGCCATCGCACACAACATTATAGTATGTAGTCTAGAGCATGTAAGAAAGCTTTTACATCACCTAGTCCTAACCTTGCACTAGCCCGGCGAATGGAAACCCTCACTTCACCCGGGTACACCCCTGTCTTAGTGAGGCATTCAGCGTTGTGTCGGAAGGCTTTGGTCCAAACAACTCGATGAAGGGAGCCCCTTTGAGCAAACCTACCCGGACATGCTCGTGCTACTGCGCCTACCAATATGCAATGTTAGTATTTGATGAATTAATTAGCTAAGGTCATCCCATACTAGCACATGTGGTTGTTTGCTTACGCTTAGATTGGTCGCACCAGCGTTCGGTCCCTAATTGACCTGGGTGAGATCTGAGGATCTCCTCTATCTACGTCTGAGATACACCTCTCACACTCCTCAGATTATATTATAACTTGTCCGCATCCCAAACTAAGTTTTTTATTTTTATTTTTATACAAAATAACAGAGGTAAACACCTCTGTACCACATTAAAAAATCATCCCAAATCCACTCTCATATTTCCAACAATTAATCCATTTTAGCGAATCTAGAGCCCGACTAAGCAACTATTCAACATTCCTAGCCGAAATACCCAATTTGACATAATTTGTTGTCTAACGCAAGCCCTAAGGGATACAGTAGTAAGGATATAAATTTATCAAGGATGATCATGCATTACTTAGGAATGTACCTACATTATCCCCAAATATAGTAATTTTAAACAAACATACACGTATGCATGATGATTTTACAAAAAGAAGTACAATAATTAAAATATTAGGATCAATATGGTCAAAGGAGGTGCTTGTCTTGCTCTAGTATCTCATAGTATGAGGATGGAGGATCGTCGTAAATTTCGTTCGAGGGATCGACGTCTATTCAAAAAAAGTCGATAGCAAATTAATTATAGAAAAATAATTTCAATAGCAAAAAAACCATTTTTTTTTGCATATTCACACAAATCATGATTTTAGATGATCTTAGAAAAAATATTCACACAATTTGGAGTTCACATGCCAAAGTCATTAAGGTCGGGCGAACTCGAAAATGGAGAGAGGGTGTCACGGCAATGATAGGGGAGGTTAAGATGGCCGGAGTGGTGGACGGAGTCGATGGAGCGACAGCGAGGGGCAGCAAGAAGCTTCGGGTCTGCGACGACTTTGGCGAAGGAGGTGTTCTTAGAGCTAAAGGAGAGGCACACTGGACTCAGTGAGTCGAATCGATGCTAACGGAGGCATCGTTGGTTAAATGTTCCAAGGTATTTTCTATTTTTATAATTTTTTATTGTTTATTTGAGCTCATTTGAATTTCCAACTTTTCTTTAAATCCAAAATCAATTTCTTAATTCTAAATCTCAGTGGACCGAATTTGACTTGGCCCAATTCTTTTTCTTTCTTCTATGGCCCATGCCTTCACCCAGTCGTCACCTTGCCACACTCGTTCTCCTCCATTGAAGCTCCTCAAGCCATCCCAGCTGCGTCATAGGTTCCGCCTCAACCTCCTCTGCCATTTGCTCCCATCCACCAAAGCTTCCGTGCAATGCATCACCGAGTTCGTCTTCATCTTCCTCATCTCCGACGTGACCGTGATGCCGAAATGCTTCTGTTTCGTTCCCCACTAGTAACATCCTAAGTTTTGGAATGTTTTTGAAGCCTTTTACAGGAAAAAATAACCATTTGATTTTTCTTGGTAAAGTTCTAGCTTAATTTGAATTTTTAGAAATTAAAACAATTTAATGTGATTAATTTAAACTTCGATTAAATTAAAAGTTGTTTTATTTGGGTTCCTTGAGTTCCAAAGAATTTTCTAGGAATTTTTTGAATTTATTTGCTATTTCTTTGAGCTCGATTCTGTTCAACCTATTTTCTAAAATTCAGAAATCTTTTAATTTTTGGATTTTCCTTTCGGGTTTAAACCCTTTCTTCTGGCCCATTTTCTTTTCTTTCGTTGCCAGCCTGTTTTCCTTTTTCTCCCTTTGCTTTTCTTTTTCCTTCACACGGCCCGCCCGCTTCCTTCCCTTTTCCTCTCGCGCCGAGCCAGCTCAGCCACCACTAGCCTTTCTTCCCTCCTGCTTTCCCTATCATGTGGCCGCCATCCACCAGCGTCGCCAGCCTTCTTCCTCCTTTCCTATTCGCACACGGCTTCACCTGCATGTCTGAGCCGAACACGTCTCGCTGCCGGTCTCCTTGCGAACTCACCCTTCCTGACCTTTATAAGAGCGGCCACCCACGTCAAAACGATTGCCCGTGCTCCTCCCCAAAAGCCCCAAGTTGTCGCTCCGTTTCCGCCACCGAGTTCACCGATTTTAGTTGAAAAGGTTGCCGACCACCGAAGCCCTCGCCGCCGCGTTCCGCCACCGTCTAACGTCCTCCGCCCGAGCCATCTTCGCCGTTGAGTTCGTGTGCCCACGTTGTAAAGAGCAGTTGACTGATATTGAAATAACAAGTATGTAACTCAAAGAATAGCAAAATCACAACCCTCCTCGGCTACAATCAATATTTTATTCTTAGCCATAGACATGGCATTCACACAAATCAATCATCCCAACATTTTCCAACAATCCGTTTTTGCAAAAGTAGAGACTATACCCGATGAGGCGTCACTAAGCACGCTGATGACTGCGAGCATGGTTATTTAAATAGATTTACACTGCAGAGGTGTACAACTTTACCCAAAGATATGAGGTCTCTAGTTTGTTCGGTGATCCGTCGATACCACCGCCACAACATTTTAGTAAGCAGTCTAGAGTTCATAATGAAGCCTTTACATCACCTAGTCCTAACCTTACACTAGCCTGGCCAATGGAAACCCTCACTTCACCCGGGTACACCCCTGTCTCAGTGAGGTATTCACCGTTGTATTGACAGTCTTTGGTCCCAACGCCTCGGTGAAGGGAGCCCCTTCGAGCAAGCCTACCCGGTCATGCTTGTACTACAACATCTTGAAAATAAATAAAAAGGTGATGTTGAAAGCGTATTTTATGAGGTTTACACTTTCCAACAAAGAAAGTGTATTTTCCTCTAAACTGAAAGTAGTTTTTATCATTTTTACATTTTTCGGATTTTATTAACTTACATGTGGGCCCTACTTGTCAGTGACTCATATTTTTATTTCTTGATTTTATATATAAAAATAGAGGCGGCCCCACATGTCATAGACTCATTAATTATTAACTAAATGATTAAATCTATTTTTGATTTTAATCCACTAACAGTTGGGGTCTAGATGTCAGTCTCTCGGTTTTAAAACCAAACATGTTTTAAAACCGGAGACAATGGGTGGTCCCACATGTCAGCGACACATTTGCTAAACATGTTTTAATTAAAAAAAATTTATTAACTTTTTAGCTGGTCCCACATGTTAGTGACTTAGCAAACTTAACCATTGTCATTAATATTAATCAAATCCTAAATGCGAGTAGGACCTACTATCACGAGGAGAGAGAGGAAGCAAAGTTATGTTTCAGCTGAGTGCCATGGCGAAGCGCCAAATGGCGAACGACACAATGAGCAAATGGAATGGAATGGAGAGGGAGCAGGCAAAGCTATGGGTGGTGGTGGTGGCAGAGATGGCAGGAGGTGGCATCACGATGGTGAGGAGCGAAGGAAACTCTCGGGTCTGCGGCAGACTTCGCGTAGGAGGCTTTCCCGGGGCTAAAGGAGGGGCGCGCTAGACTCAGTGAATCTAGGCAATGCTATCAGGCTAGGCACGGGGTCCTAGGGTTACCGGAGGCGAGCTAACAACATGCAACAAGCGGCGTGCCATGGGTGGCTACGGGGAATGCAGCGCAAGCTCCTCACCCTCTACAAATTGAAGCACGCATGAGGTTCAGGAGCTCGCCACGGCCACAAAGGTGAAGATGGTGAGGCCGGAGACGTATTGTAGCAACTTGTCGATGGTGAGCAGCGGTGGTGCATAGAGGTTCCTCGGTGAAGGCGTGCATTAGCTCACTGGAGTCCTAAGGACGGTGTAGATGTGAGAAATTGGACGGGCACTCATCGAGCTTCGAGGAAGATCGAAAATGGCGGTGGTGGCCGAGAATGAAGAAGATGGTAGTGAAGCTCGGATTCACAGCAAGTTTTCCTGCGTTGACTGAGGGGATTATATCAATGAGGTATGGAACACGTTGTGACGCTCTAGGGTTGAGCTCGAACTCACCGGAGCGACGAGAATGTGTTGGCGAAGATCTGGTGCGCACCAGAGTCGAGGACGAAGGCGATTGCGTTCGTGCTACAAGGCTCCAAGAGCTACATTAAGCACAGAGGGAGGATGAGTGAAGCTCAAGGATTATGGTGACACACTTGTCGTGGGCAACGAAGCTCACCATAGCGGCGGAGCTGAGGAGGCGTGCTCACCGGCGTTGAGAATGACACACACGTTCTTGCGAAACCAAGGAGCGATAAACTCGAGTTTGCGCAAAAATGGAATAGGGGCGAGCTGAGAAAGAAGATGACACAGCTGGGGCTTACGTACAACAAGGTTTTGCGCGAGAAGAACGGTGGTGCGCGAGAAACTCGCTAGCGCTTACGCTCTCCACCTGCAATGGAAAAGGAGGCGATAGGCAGGTTGATAGCATTGGCGAGGGTAGGTGGAGGTGATGGGAGTAGGTGAGGTCGCAAAACGGTAGGCGGCGGTCGAAACCAACGGGCGGAGCAGACACGGGCGCGTCGCGCTGGCGCACGGAGACGAAGATGAGGTGGACAAAGGGTCCTGATGGGTGGGGCCAGCATGTCAGCGGGAGGGGAGAGGGACACTGGTGTGGGCTGGAGCGAGCGTGAGCGAAGTGGGCCGAGTTGGATTTCGCCCAAAGGTCCGGCGGGAAATTCAAAATAGGAATTTTTCCAAAAGTCGATTGGTTTTCCGAATATTTTTAAACTTAGCCAACGGGATCCAAAATTTATGAAAATATTTGTGGAAGCTCCTGACATAGTATGGTTCCTTGTGTAAATTTTCCAGAATTTTACGTGTTCTTTACTTTTCTCAAAAAAAAATTCAAGTTGTTGTTTGCATTTAATTTCAATATTTGATTTATGCAAAAGTTCAAAAACATGCTCAAAATATATTTTTTCATATATAAACATACTCAAAATTATCTCCTCATTTATTTTCAATATTCTTTCCCAAAATTAAGATTTTTAGGATGTCACAATGATGATAGCACTTAGGGAAGGGGGTTACTATGCCTCTGGAGGCCGCCTAGATGTTGTCGTGCCCTTGAGGGCGAACTTGGCACTAATGTACCTCTGGGGGCTGGACTTACCTGTTCCGGGCCCCTAGACCCCGGACTAAGTTACATGGCGTGTCCGTGTGGCTTCGTGATGCTATTTTTCGCTTTGATCGAAAGAAGGGGCCAAATCCGTTAAAACGACCGCCAACTGTGCCAAAAACTCGCTTCTGTCGTTGCAATTGTGTGAAGTGTGTGTTGTGCACACGTTTGATCCATCTACCTGCCGCGCGCCCCTCGGCTTCTCAACCACGCAAACTAAACCCAATTCGGCCACGCATGCATGCATGGCCCGTGCGTGTATCTAGGCGTTGTCGTAGTGACGTCGTCTTCGATTTGGGTCTTGCTTAATTAACACAAACTATACACTGCATGGTTATTGGCACTAATGCATGCATGTGCTTTTGAATTCATTGGTTCACACTTATCATCAAGGATGGTTTTTGATTAATTCGTCGAAGGACCAAAATGTTGACACAAATAGGACGTACGAGCGTGAGATGGCTTAAATAAGTGTTACATGGCTGGCTCAGAAGCTTGATTAAGAGGGAGATTTTATGTGGTCAGCCTATTTTGTTCAGCAAGGATTAGTGGTTTACAGACCTAGTCCGGCAAGGTTTAGTGCTTAATTGGCCTGTCTTTCATTTCTACAAACATTTCCAAAACTAACCAAATAATTGCAGTCGATTCAGATGCGTGACAGAAACATGTACAGGCTTTCACAAATGACCTTATAGTTGCCTGGTCAGTTTCCACGGAGTAACAAGCTAGGCACAGTCAAGCCCACGCCCAATTCTATGATGCCACCGACTCACCAGCCAAACATTCTCCTATCCTATGTTTGCAGGTAGTGGCTGCTCTACTGCAGTAGCAAGTACCGGTGAAAGAATTTGTTCAGAATTCCAAGCCTGTCCACGAAAAAGATTATTTAGGCTGCTCTCAATGCTCTATTTTGGCAAATATTTTAAGACTATCATATAGGCAAAAGTCTGATGTGACACTGCAATTAAAGAGAGAGAGAGAGCAGACTGATATCTTATTTAGATACCACTCATATACAGTATCCTAGGTAGAAATACTAGTAAAGACCCTATATCAAATGCTTAAGATACAACACTTTAGAATACTATGCATTGGAAGGTGGTATCTAAATACTTTTCATGCAATAAAAAATTCTAGTAAAAAACCACCCAACCAGTCTTAAGCTGATTTGCCGCATGTACGTAGATTAAAATAGACTATTGGCTCCTGCACTTCCATCTGGGTAAAGCAAGCGGTCTCAGATTCAGTAAGCAAATAGTTGAATATCTTGCATGTGCAGCTTCATTATCGATTATATAAACATGCATCTTCTCATAAATGGTACTCCGTCCGTTTAGAATATAAGACGTTTTAGAATACGTACAATTAAACTTCTTTAATTTTAATCTCTAATATATAAAATACTATTTATATTGGTTATGTGAAATGATATCATTAGATTAGTCATGAAAAATATTTTCATAGTATAATAATTTTATATTTTTATGACCATACTTATGTAAAAATAGTGATCAAAATTGTATATTGAAGAACGTGTTGATGTCTAATATCATATATTTTGGAACAGAGAGTAGTACGTGTGTCCCTTGGAAAACTCACTGGACAATTAATTGGTACACCAGGACCAGATCGCTGCAGGAACAAATCAGAAAGGTTGATGTCCAAAACGTGGTATATTCTGAAATAGAGGAGCAGTATCTGTGTCCCTTGGAAAACTTGGTACACCAGGATCTGATCGCTGCAGGGACAAATCAGAAAGGCTCAAGCGATACGTACGTGTTACTACTTCATTACTGGTACTATGTTAGATTTCTTTTGAGCCAGATCACACGGTACAAATTAACGAGTGTGTTGCAACAAATGCTTTGGAAATATATTAAGTGTTTGTGATATGTCATTTAATAGAAATATTTTATGGTTATTTTTCATTAAGTATTTCTTAACCTTAGTGTTTCTTTAGTCTGCGCAGAGAGCATAGTAGATTGTAGACAAATATAAAAGGAAAATTTGATCATATACCCTCCCTTTAGATGGAAATTCAAGTGCCCACATGTCATTGACCTATGATGACCCCACATGTCATTGAGGTGGGAGGGTAAATCCTGAAATTCTGAAATTCAAGGAGGGTATATGATCCAATCCCCCAATATAAAACGGAGGGAGTGGTACGTTTTATGCCACAAACTGGCTTTGTCCCTAAACTAAGCCATGAGCATGAATGGTTACATCGATATGGACAAACTTAGATTCACGTATTTGATGCACAGGTAGCAACAGCTGTTCGAATTAAGCTCAAGTTCCTGATGCGAAGCAGATTTGATAACAGAAATTGTCCCTCCCAAAAGATTTGCATATATAAAAATCCAATAAATCACCAATACAAATGTCAACTCATGGGCCATTGATGAAGGCTAAAATCATCCGGGCCAGCAACAATTCAGCATCAGATTGGCATTCGACTGAAAAAGAATCCTTTTTTTCCTTGAGTAAACTGCACTTTGAATCACACAAGTGCAAGGTGTTCCTTTCTATGATAAAAACTACATAATTTGAGTGCTAGTGGGACTGCAATAAACAGAATGCAAGGTGTTCCTTTTTTTTTAATGTGTTTCCGCCTTCAGAAAGAAGTATCTGGCTATCCGCATTGAGGAAATCCAATGAATGCCCAGCAAGGGCTTCACATTTCCACCAGAATGTGACAATTGAACATGAGCTCAGCCAATCCCATTCTACATGGATGATCTTGCAAACAAATTTGGAATGTAACGCGCAGTCTTTGCTGACATTCAAAGCACGCTATTGTTGTGGACGGTATGCCCAATGCCTACAGGTCCGAGGTATGAGCATCATCTCATACACATGAATGGCGTGAACAACAGGTTTAAAGAACAGTACAACACTGTCAACCACTTAACGAATTCCTTGGGCATGAAAAAGACACTGCTTGGTACCAAAGTATACTATGTCCTCTGCGTATTTCCAAAATAAGTAAGCTATCATATGAATGAAAAGTTGACAACCAGACTACTCATGGAAGATAAACAAGCAGAAGTCAGACCAGTAGTAAAAAATTGCCAACATCCAGAACTGCAAAGAGTGTTAGTGTTAACCATATACTCCATTCCCAGTATGAATTACTAATTCAAGATTAATTCTTCCAGAAAAATTGTATATAAACAGTTGAATGACTAACCTACAGAGTTGACTAGTTTGCCAAAATTTTCTGTACACGCATAAAGCATGCTCTTCCCCATTTGCTTCTTCAATCTACTTGAGTAATGCCCCAAAAGCCTTGATTATGCGGTAATTGAGCAGAAATCATGCCTTCCATGAAGAAGGCATGCAAACCATTTCGTGGAAGCTATTGTGCACAGAGAAACCGTGATAACTAAAAATAAATGTCAATTTCCTTTTCGCTCATCTCATATACATGGTCCTGCGCCTCAGACAGAGCAACCTGTATTGACTCAAACAACGCATAAACATAAACTTAAATATGCCAACCATATACAGATAACTGGTAACGCAACTGACCTGTCCAAATTTAGTAAAGAAGTTGTTTGCCATATTTAATGATGTAACTGCAAGATCTTCATTGGCCTTAAGTGCTTGAGCTAATGCAAATGCTCCATCATCCTGTCCGAAATATAAAGGATGCTGAGCAGTGAGCATAGTGGAGATCTGCATAGATCCACCAGACCACCACTAGCTTAATGAAAAACAGTGTTTACTTACTCTAATCTCATTAAAACCCAGGTCAAGTGACATCAAAGATTCGTTGATTATCTTGAAACTCCGTGCCAAGCAGATAGCACCCTTCAGAAAGAGGAGAGAATCAGAAAGAATAGATCATCTATCAAATTGCAAGTTATAATAAACAAGTAACAAAGATTGCACATAGCCACATACATCATCTCCAAGTCCATTTGCTCGCAAATCCAATGTTGACAATGTTGTGTTGTACTTTAAACAATCAGCAATGAATTCAGCACCTGACACTCCTATCTGCAGGATATGTAATTCGCTGAAGAGGCAAGAGCACTTAAATCTGCATCTATGATTCTATTCAGTTCTGAAGACTACCTGGCACCAACCAAGCTTAAGGGTTTGGATTTTCCCATGGAACTTGAGAACATCACACAAAGCCTTTACCCTCTGACCCCATTGGATTATAGCTCAACTCCAACTAAAACCACATTTTTAATCAGCGGAAGTCCTTTATTTTTTGTGTGTGGGCTAATATAGTCTGAATGGTAAGATGACTTACCGTTGTCAGCACTGCATTATCCTTCAAAGTTTCAGCTATTGCACTTACCCCTTTAGAGTGAATGTTGTTACCACCCTGAAAATGTAAAAGGCTTCAGGGCTACAGCGTGTATACATATTTGTTTAATCGCTTAGGGGCTGTTTGGATCACAGGAATTTCACAGGATGTTTCCTTTCCTCCAAAATTCCTGGATTCCAAACAGGGCCTGATGTGTAGGTGCTAACCTGACTTCAGAACAAGTTGTGCTAAGGACAAAAAATATAGGGAATCAATAGTTTGCAAATCAAGGTATATATGAAGTAGAGAAAAGCAACTAGGTGTCTGATGGTTCTAATCATACGGTACTTTAATCAGAGAGGTATCTAAGGTTCTATGATAATAGTCAAATAAATACTCACCAAGTCTATAGTAGAAATTGTTTGGTTCTGTTTCAGAGCATCTGCAATCTTTTCAGCTCCCTGGTGAAATTCATCTTAATCTATGTTAAAAAGGAATTAGAAATGCAATGCATAGAACTAAATCAACATATTTATACATTCAATACACGGGCACACATGTTTTTTTCGAAAAAGCCACATTGGAACACAAGTGACAAAGTAAGGAATCATGTATGCTGTTATCTATAAACAAGCTGCTGTAAGCACAGATCATTTTAAGGCACAACTTTTTTCTGCATAAACATACTGGAGGAAAAACCAACTGAGGAGTGAGGAGAGTTTCAAGGCTTAGATCCAGGCCAGGCTCACTACCAACCAGCATGCATATTTTAACTTTCTAGAAAGTATCCTAATTACATCAAGAAAACAAGTAATCACATGTTTCTGGAATCTTGATGTAATATGAAGAGATGGTATCAAATTATCAACTACAAAAGGAAGTAGAGATATCAAATATGTCAACTTTTCAAGAAACAGGAGTAAGATCGGTAAGTTCCAGAAAAAACTGAAACAAGTAACCAAAGTTATGTAGCAGTACTTCTGTTTAGCAAAAATTCTACAACATTACTTCCATTTAGTGTAGTATATGCACCAATAAATGTTCAATAAGTTAAGGTGGCAGTGCAGCAATTAGCGAATGTCTCTAGCCTGGTCATATGTCCTATTATATGTAGGCATTGCAAAATGTAAGCCACCAACATAACAGGCAAGTGAAAATAGTACTCCCTCTAATTCACAAAAACAAGTCATTTCGGACATCGACACAGTCCCTAAAATGCATCTTTGACCGCTAATTAACTATTGTAATATATTTGTAAAACCCAATAAAATTATAATATTATGAAAGTACTTTTCGAGATGAATCTACACATATGATTTTCATCATTTCATGTATCTAATCTAAATATTTAAAAAGATATCGATAATGAAGTTTCCAAAGTTTGATCAGATGCACTAAAACGACTTGTTTTCGTGAACTGGAGGGAGTAACAACCAAATTACCTCATCGCCAATGTCATTCATGTAGAGACTGAGCCACAGTAAAGACTTTGTGTTTTTGATGAACTCAGCAACATGAAGAGAACCTTCCGAGCTAATGTTATTGTTGCCAACATCCAAGACCGTGATCTTCCCTGTAATTCAGCCATGCAAATCCCGAATTAGGAACAAAGCAATCCACTAAGTATAAGCTAGATATTTTATGTTTAGCAAGAAAAACACCTTTGTGAGAAGATAATGCTGACGCCAACGCCGTGCTCCTCATTCCCAATCCCGTTATCATGCAAGTGAAGTTCCTAACAAATGTTTAACGTTAACCAACAATCTAATGATTATTAGATGAATTGGTAATTAACTTTAGAAGCAAATAAAAATATCATACAATCAACAAATAAAATGAGAAAATTGGGTAGAATAAGAGCTACGGAACAATTTCTATTTTATAACCAAATCTAAGGTCCTAAACATTCTTAGTACATTGTTTGCTTTGGCCATATATGGTATGAAAGATTGAAAGGAGTTATGTGGATATCAGCTACCAATATTGTGACAGCATGACTTACAAATTCCAATATTTATTTCCTTAATTTCAGCATTCTTAATAAAATGTGAAATGTGGTTTAAGTAAGCACAGGAAAAAAACACTTTGAGCATGTCCATTTTAAAACTTGAAGTTTTGGATAAATCCAGTCAGCATTATAACTTTCAACCTGAGAAATAAGAAAATAAATATAGCAAAAAAAAAAGGAAGATAAAAAAAGTAGGAGAGCAAATTGGTTCCATTGAACCTGGACCTACAATCTGAGCATTAGAGATCCAAAAATACACGTACTCCTTTAACTTTACTAAGCCAAAACTAATACTTCTTAACTTAGATAGAAGTAAAAAAAGGGGATGATTATATAGAAAGTTCCTAACTCCTGGTTAGCTTGCAAGTTGCAAACATTTTCAATTTTACACAACATCTCAATTCCCAACAACCTAATTACATCAAATACTGACTAGATAAAAGGATAGAATATATAACTTCTATTTAAAGTATTAAATCAAATATGTAGAGTAGTACCCTCAAAGACTTGTTCCCTACAATTCCTTTTGCTAGGCTGGATGCACCAAGAGGACCACCATAGTTGCCACTAGAATAAATTGAACAGAGTGCAACATTTGTTAGTCACACAAATTTAACTACTCATGCAATCACACAGTCTCGACTGTTCATAACTTCATATGCATGTTCACTATACACCATATGAAAGAAAAGCCACTGGGTAGTGAGTGACTAACTTGAGATACAAGCTCCGTAGTGCATTATTCTCAAGAAGTGCTTCTGCAATACTTGCAAAACCCTGTTTCAGGACAAGAAAAAAAAGAGCTCTCATAATCCTCCAAGGATGCAATCATATGGTAAGTCTTTTCTTTTCGTGAGTCAAGTACATCTCTTTGCCTCAGTGGATGTTTATACATACGCTGTATTCAATTATATTGTTGCTGATCTGTAGAGTACGTATGGTTTTGTTATTTTTCAGCATATCTGAAATTGCCTTTGCCCCCTGAAAAGAGAATTCCATGTTACATTGCAACACACACACACACACAAGAGAGAGAGAGAGAGCACCTCATCTCCAATATTGGCACTGTTCAATAGGAGCTTCTGAATACCTACGTTTTCTACCAATATATCTGAAAGACACTGTAAGCATTCATGAGTGTTACATTCAGTCAGCAGTAAAGCAAAATAGCTTTAAGGAGGTTTAAAATTATTCATATTTTGCAGACTACAGTTGGGTCATACTTGCTTCCAATGAAATCATCACATCAGCAAGATGAGTACTCAAATAATTGAACTAACATCATGAAAAAACCTCCAGCTAGGCATAAAAGCAAACAATAATAATGCAACTCAGACTGTAGTGCCAGTGTGCTACCATGCAACACTGGCCTACCTTGGAAAACAAGCTAAATGTAAAGTAATAATAACACAGTTATATAACCATATAGGTTCAGAGTAAAAAATATCAGACCAGAATGAATGATTTCATTGATTTGGATAGTACATATCATGCAAACTACAAAATAATGGAATATAGGGATAATAAGATTCAGAAGACCTTAGCTCCTTCATCTCCAATGGCGTTTCCGGATAAATTGAGAGTTTTTAAAGCTGTATTTATCTGAAGAATGCCATCAAAGGCTTCTATCCCCACAGCTGTTATCCCATTGCCAGAAAATTCCACTTCTTCTGCACTCTGGGAATACAAAAAAACAACTCAGTTTTCAAAAAGTATTAAAAAGAGACTAGGATATTTTGAAAGTGTAAGAAAACAAGCTATGCATGGAAGTATGCAAATAAATTATCTTCAACCATTACATGAGATCTCTGACCTTGTTATAGGCTAAGCTTTCTGCTAGAAAGAATAGACCGTCATCCCCAAATTGACGGCCTGCCAAACAACTGAACTAGTGAAGAGAAAGGCGATATAGTATGCCAGTTGAGTTGTACTTATTATGCAAAGATTGGAGCTTTGGCCCAGCATTTGCTATATTCTAACTTCAGTTCTTCGAGTTACCTGCCATGTTAACGGTTTTCAGAGTCTGAAGCTCCTTATAGAACTTGTTTAGATTTTTCCTTGACTCCTTTTCAGCATTAAAGCTTGTAGATGTTGATAAATTGGAACCAGCAGCAAAGGACCACATGATCCCAGAAGACTTTGATTTTCCAGAAGTCCGGTCCTTTGTCTTCCAGAGAAGGACATTCTGAACCACCCTCCATAAGACTGTCCTCTGAAACCGAGAATTAGTAGCCATTCCACACATCACTTTTCAAAGTTTTTCATGCGCTACATCACGTGATCAGATTATGAACACATATTATACAAATAAGCACTATGCAATCCATATATCAGAGCATTTCTTATGAAATGTGCTTTCTAACGAGCAGGGAACATGGCATCTACTCATGATGATGATGACTGTTGAATTATTGGAATTTTCAGCAGTACAAAAACGGTGCGCATAAGGATGAAACAGTCAGGCCATACCAAAGCTCAGCGCGAGCACCGCCCCGGCCGGGACGACGTAGCGAGCGACGCCCCTGGCCGCCGCCGACGCCACGGGGTGCGCGGCCGGGGCCCCCTGAGCCTCGCGGTAGGCCCTCCGGCGAGAGCCTCCGCGGCCCACCACGGGCGGCTTGTCCTGGCTGCGAATCCCATCGAACACGTCGTGCGCGGCTCGCGGCGAGGAGGGGAGGAGGCGCCGGGACGGCGGCGGCCTCGCGCGGAGGGAGGCGGGGCGGAGATGGGCGGAGGGGAAAGGGACGGGGAGGGACAGCTTGAGGGGGCGGGAGGAGGAGAGGAGGAGGGAGGACTCCATGGGATGCGGAGGGTGTCGGCTGGGAGATGGAGACGAGGGAGGGAGGCGGTTTTTGAAGGGGAGAGCTTTTTTGAGGGGACAAGGTAAGGTTGTGGTCTTGTGGATCGGGTCAGGTTTGGACTGGAATTTACCCTGTTGGCTACCGAGTCAGCGAGTTGCAAGCGTGGGCCTACATGAGAGATGATTACCACATCCGATTCTTTTAAAATAATATATTGTTTAATAGAATTATATAAATAAATATCTGTTTAATAAAATTACACAATATAGGCTTTTATCATTATTCCAAATGACGAAATGGTCCCGTCGCCATTTGGATTGGCAATAGGAGCTCTATCGCTATGGAAACAGTATGAAACATCTTTGTAGCCATTTTGAACGGCGACAGACACTTAAGTTGCTAGTTGAATCGGCAACAAGGGGCGACAAGACCTAAAAAAATTTACAATTTTTTTTGAAAGTATCGGTAAACAGAAGACAGAAAATTAGGTGCTTACATTGTTTATAATAAGAAACATAAACATAAAGTAATAAGAAATAATATTACCGGTAGTACATAGGTTACACAAAATAATTCAACGCACGACATAACATTAGTTGTGGCGCCCCGTGTCATTACCCCGAGGGTAATCACACTTAAGCAAGCGGATTATTATTCGTCTGCCCGGTAGGACACCGTTCCAACGAATAATAAGTCTTACCAAAGTTAACGCAGCGGAATAATAAGATAAAAATTGTACTTTATTACAGCAGGTAGTCACACAGGGCTATGGTCTGTAATACAAATATTTAATTAAACTACAAAGCGGGACAGAACCCCTGGCTTGCCTGCCCTGCTCCACTAGACGCCTACTTGTGCCACTCACCGAATAAGGTGTCTACCAAACCCTAGTCCTCGTAGTAAGTGCCCTCACCTCCCGCGCCTCCTCGGCACCTATGTATCATTTATCCCACTCGGGATAATCTCCTGCTGGATTAGGATCTAACAAAGGAAGTAATAGCAAAAATAAGTACTAGTGTACTCAAGAAGCATTTATTAGCAAGGATGCATTGTATGGCTCTTCTCTATTTGATTATCACATTTTCTAGCTCATCTCTTCTCTAGAAAAATAATTCACCAAAATTAAATGACAAGTTTTAATTATGAAAAGACTACTTATCACTCGATAAAAGATAGACCCTAGCGGTCATCGTAGCCTCCAATCTCGGAATAGGCATGAATCCATGGTTTTATTTAATGCGTGGGCTTGTACCACTTTACCTATAGCTATTTTGAGTCCTCTTTAAGCTAGGTCTCACGTATTTCCTTTGATGTGGTGTCAAATTCAGAGTATGGAACGTTTTTCATGTTACGTGATTAAGTCTCCACCCATCTATTTTCCGTCGGTGTCCTGGAATGCTCACCCAGCCCTCTACCAAGTTCCAATAGTATTGGTTGGGCCGGTTATCCCTTCATCCAACACTCCACCTGCACTAATATATGCGCCTTGGATTCCCCACTTTCGGACTTGCGCTACCGGTCATGAGTTCCTCTATCACTCTCACATTATAATACTTACCTGATGTGGAGAGTATAGTCACGTAATAAGGTAGCATTTTCTGCCCGTCGAAGACAGGAAAATGGTTGGCACTTAAATACAGCCCCTTATCCGAGTGAGAGTTTTGTTGGTCCTTATGTACTATCCATATGTAAAGGGTCCCACATTCCCTCTCTTTCCTGTGCAAGGGCCCCCCTTTACCATCCTAGTATTTACTCTTACAGCCCAACTGCTCCTCTCAGCTGTACTGCTCTTTTCTCATTTCTCATCTTTGTTATCCCATTTGATTTTGAGAGTGCGTGTGTGTGTGTATGTAAATATAGAGATGTAACTTTTACATTTAATATAAACTAAGTTAATGATCAAGAAATAGGCTTGCCTTTGTATTCGTAGTAAAGCTCGGCGTCAACGAATTCTGGATTAGCTACCCCTACCTGAGTCGGTTCATCTTCTATAATTATACGGCAGACGCGTATAACAGAAATACTTAATTGTTTGGGGTGCTACTAAGTTTACATTAACTCGCTGCTCTCTTTTTTCAGTGGATTTTAACTTAATAATTTTTTTGGATCCTTGCTAGGTTAGTGTTTCCCAACGACTAGTGTCCTACGGCCTGCTTTTATCTGAGTCCCTGGAATCTTCCAAAATTAAACTATCCTAGTCTAATGATATACGCTCACAACACGCAACCCAAAACACTACACGCACCCGCACTATGCATTGCAATACACAAAACACTACACTCACACCACTACACTGCACACAACAACACACAGCACACACACACTCACTACACGCACACAACACACAGCACCACACAACACACAACACCAAACTTAGCACACACAAATGCACTCAAGCACAACACTTCACAAGACACACGCACACAACATACACAATCGTGAGGACCTCGAATATTTAACTAGTAACACTTAACCTCCAAATGGTTCTAGCGTTACTAATTAAACATTCTAAGCCTCGATGGACATATGCTTCCTGCACTGCAAGATATGCACATCATCACAAAATTACACATCATTCCATACAACATACATCACTAAGTTCATCAACGACATACACATAGAAAGTTATTACAAAAGAGCCGACCGCCAAATAGAACAATATACAAGAATGACAAGAGAGCAAAAGGTGCCATAAGATGGCTAGAACAAAAGTCCACAGGTTAGCCATACACCCACAAGGCAACCGACCGGCCGCCAAGCTAGACGCCTGAGACTACCACAACACAACTCACAAAAGTGAGGCCCCTCAAGGTCACCTTCTTCCTCTGCAACAATTACATTTAAGCAAGATAACTGAGTACACAAAGGTACTCGCAAGACTGACGTGTGGAATAGCAGACCTATTCATAAACTACATGCAAGCTTATTTAGGTGGAGGTTGCATGTCTCATTTTGCACAAAGCCAACTTTATTTGCAATAATGTAATACATTTGAAAGCAAGTTTGCAAATCTATTTTGTTGTCAACATAAAAGCGTAATAAAGATACATACAAGTAACCACCTGGAAGTGACTATCCCAATAGCCACCACAACATAGCACGAATCCCCGATTCGTACCACCCATGAAGTTTTAATTAAAAGGTTGTAGTCTAACTCTTGAAAGCTTACCCAAGCGTGTCCATAACCTAGGACGAGGCTATTCGAATAGTTTTAACCTCGCAGGGGTGTACCAATGTACCCACACTGCATCGCTTTAAGCCACGTACACACTTCCAAGGTATGCCGCACGGCTAAGTCCTACGAGACGTTTTCCAATATTGTGTATTAACCACGAGCCGCTCGTATGGATAGAAACCCATACGCTTACATTGCCACCAAAGACATCCCACCGTTATTGGGAAGCCTTCTGACTCTACAATGCTCCCAACACCATCCCTCCCGCGACTCCTCGCGACCCGAAGCCAATACACGCCAAAGTACTAAGTCAAGAGAGGTCTCATACCCTCTAGTGTGGTTAGCACGCACAAATTGCCTGGATAATAGGTACTCACAAGATGTTCGGTCCTTAATTGACTCGGGCACCATTCCGCCACACCAAAATCACACCATCTTACCATTGTGCCCAAGTCTAAATCATTTTTGTTTTCAGTTTTAGTTTTCATAAATAGACATGGCACAGGGTAAAAACCATAAATCATAATAAGTTTTATGTGATCAAGGTTATCGTCAAGTCGATAACCGCCCATTTCTACCGGAAACTAAGCATGGCTAAGCAATTAATTCGCAAACTACTAAGTGACAAGAGCCCATCCACGAGCTCTAATCACAACAATAACCTAGGCTCATGGTAGTAAAGGAATATCATTTGTCTAAGGAAATGCACCTACTAGGCCAACTATCGACAATAGTTAAAACAAGATAGCAATGCATACATAGAAGTTGTAAACAACATAAATACTTAAAAATACTGGGATTAACATGATCAAACTGCTTGCCTTGCTGGATTTGTTCTTACTGCAGAGGGGAGTGCTCAGGTTCAAAGTTTTCTTCGGAACCTAACACGAAAAGGCGATAAAACCAATAAGAACGAAGAACACCAAAAGGAACTCAACAGTAAGGATCATCCAAATCTAATGAAATTTATACAACAGCTAGGGGTTGATTTTAGACAATTTTAAAAACAAGAAACACTTCATTTGGACTAAGCATGAAAAAGTTATGGCTAATCTAAGTTCTCTCAGCCTGAAAAATCATAATTAAATTAATTTCGGCTACTGTTCATGGCGAAAATTTCTAGAATGATCTGGAAGCTGAAATTTTTATGGTGGGTAGATAAGGTTATCCTAACAACAGCAAAACTGAGTTTGCACAATTTGGAGTTGAAATGAATTAGTTATGATTTTTCTAAGTTCTAAAACTAGCATATATCACTTTTCTGGAACACAAATAAGGACAAAGCCTAGTTCATATTAAAGCCTGTCTACAGATAAGTTTTACCAAGTTGAGTTTGCTCAGTTTGCAATTTCAGAGAGAAAGTTATGCATTTTACAAATTTTCAATGAATTTCTAGACATCATTATTCACTAAACAAGCTCATGCTGTTTAAATCATTTTCTGCTACATAACAGTGCCTAAACTATTCTCAGATTTAAAGTTCAATCTACAACAGAGCTACAGCAACTGGAATCATTCAAAAAGGAGTTAAAATGACAAAGATATGCACTTTTGAAATTTGGAACATCAAAAGACTTGGAAAATTCGAACTCTCGGGAGGTCCAATGAACTGAAGGAAAAAGGAGAGGTCGTGGGCCGTTAGATCAAGATCTGACGGCTACGGCCTCGAAGCACAGCGCACACAAGACCTCCTCCCGCACTGGGGAGGTCTGGACCGTTGAGATTAGATCCAACGGCCACGACCAGTGCATGCACAACAAGACGCAATGGAGGTCCTCGCGCTTATCAGAGGTCGTGGACCGCCGATCAAGATCCGCGTCCCGAGCACTAGGGGAGGTCTAAAAGTCAACGATTGAACAGGCGAGATCTTAACGGCTCGGATCTCCCCTAGGAGGTCCTGAGTGGTTGAGATCTATCCGAGGAGGTCCTGGACGGCTAAGATCAAGCGAGGGAGGTCCTAAACGGTCAAGATCTCACGGGGGAGGTCCTGAACGGTTGGGATTTAACCGAGGAGGTCATGGATGGCCAAGATCTACTCGGGGAGGTCCTATGCGACATGTTTTTAACCGGAGGAGATCTGGACGGCTCAGATTAGGCCTAGGGAGGTCCTGAACGGTCCAGATCGACGCGGAGGGAGGTCTGAGCGCTAAGGATTTTACAAATGAGATCTAACGCTCAGATTTAAACCGGGGAGGTCGTGAACGGTCAGGATTGAGCCTAAGAGGTCTGAGCGGGGGTTGTCTTTGTAAAGACCAGGGGTAGCTTTTTAGAAAGAGGACCCCGAGGGTGGTCCTGAGGTGGTCTTTGCAAAAATGACCAAGGAAGGTCTTTTTGCAAAGACGACCCCGAGGGTTGTCTTTGAAAAATGACCAAGGAGGTCTTTTTAAGACGGAAAAGATCTAAACGGCTAGGATTTAACCGTGGTGGTCCTAGACGGTTAGGATCAACCCAAGGGGAGGTCCAAGCGCAAGATTTTACACAGAGCGGATCTAACGGCTAGAGCTAATCCTAGGAGGTCTTAACGCCGAGATTGCTCTAGGAGGTCTTGGGACTTAGAAATTACACGGAAACCCTCACAGTGCATGATCTAACTAGGGGTGGTCTTAAACGGCTAAGATCCAACGAGGGGGAGGTCTTACACTTAAGGGTTTTCACGGAAAAGATCTAAAGGTCCAGATCTAGCCCTAGGGAGGTCTTAGACGGCCATGATGGACTCGAGGAGGTCCAAAGACTTGACAAAAACGCGAAAAGGTACAGAGCTCGACGGTGAGCTCGCCGGCACGTCGCCGACGACCAGGGCCACGGCGGCGGGAACCAAAGCCACCAAAACGAAGCTAATAGTATTGCGAACCTAACGGAGGTGCTCTCGACGGCGGCGACGACCTTGAACGCCAGCGAGCCGGAGCGAGGCGGAGGACAGGTTTTCGGCAAAAACCGAAAACACGAAAAGGGAGCGCTACGAGCTATCCTAGCTAGACCCTAAGCTCTAAGGGACTAAAATGAACTCACCAGGCAGTGGGTGGTCCAGAGGAGGTCTGAGGAGTGCCGGCATGAGCGATTCACCGAGATGAGGAAGACAACGACGACAGTGGCTCCTGAGCAATCATAGAGAAAAAGGGTGATGAGGAACACTTCGTGATGACCTTAGGAGGCTCCATAACCAGGGAATCGAGTGGAGGAACCTCACCGGAGATGGGGACGAAGGAGTGCCCTTACGGCCGCAACCCGCGAAGTCTCCAGTCCGAGTTGCTCCTGTGAAAACAACCCAAACCGGAGTTAGGGACGACTTTGCGATGACCAGGGTCTTCAGGAAACAAGATTAGGCAAGAGGACCACTGAGGACCAAGTTCACCAATGGAGCTCACGCGGCCCGAAATGGCGGAAATGAGCTCAAGGTGAGATTTGGCGCTCAACCTTACAGAGAAAGGTTTGGGAGGGCGACTGGAGGTAGAAGGGGACTAGAGGAAAGCCTCGGAGGTGCTCATGTAGCTCAGAGCTGACCGAGCTCGAGGACAGAGGCTTAATGGCGATGGGACAAAAGGGAGGTTGCCGCGCGAGAAAACGAGGCGAGGAGGCATGTAAGGTCAAGGCAAAGCTGACACAGTTGACAAAAGAAAGGGCTCCGAGCCGTTGCATGGCCCCACGAGGTGACCTGAGTCGCCACCACCACCGCCAGCCGCACGCGGGAGGAGGAAGAAGAACGAGCGGAGCCTCGGGAGGTCGTGAGCCCACGATTTCAATCCAACGCCCATCACTGCGCAAGACGAGTCCGAGCCCGAGCTCGGCTGAACTCGGCTCGACCGAGCCAGTTGGCTGGGTCGGACTCGAGTCCGAGTCAGACTCAGACCTGAATTTGAGTTTGAGTTTTAAACTAACCTGAGATTTTGGGATTTATAAGAGGTAGCAAACTCACTCCAAAAATTATGAAATTTTTACAGGAGCTTGCTAGCTGAGTGATTGACCTTGTATAAATTTTGCAGAGGTTTTTTGTGCTATACATTTTCCTCCAAAAATTCCACAAGGTGCTGGTCCACAGTTTGACCAGATTTTGAATAGGTTTGACTGGCCTCCAAAAATATTCAAACAATTTCTAAAGATTGTGAAATTTTTCAGAGAGGTCACATACCAACCCAAGAACTTAGGAAAAATATTTCCAGGAGATGATCATAAGATTTGACAAGAATATTTTTGAAGGACCAAGATTTGAATAAACAGACTTGTGACTTTGTATTTCCATAAGTCTTGTACAAGGATTGTTTAGCACTCACAGGAAATACATGATGTAAGAAAAAGTTTTAATTTCTACTCATTTTCTTACATTTGAAACACAAGCCCAAAATTTGGGATGTTACTTTTACATTTAATATAACTAAGTTGATGATCAAGAAATAGGCTTGCCTTTGTATTCGTAGTAAAGCTCGGCGTCAACGAATTCTGGATTAGCTACCCCTACCTGAGTCGGTTCATCTTCTGTAATTATACGGCAGACGCGTATAACAGAAATACTTAATTGTTTGGGGTGCTACTAAGTTTACATTAACTCGCTGCTCTCTTTTTTCAGTGGATTTTAACTTAATAATTTTTTTGGATCCCTGCTAGGTTAGTGTTTCCCAACGACTAGTGTCCTACGGCCTGCTTTTATCTGAGTCCCTGGAATCTTCCAAAATTAAACTATCATAGTCTAACGATATACGCTCGCAACACGCAACCCAAAACACTACACGCACCCGCACTATGCATTGCAATACACAAAACACTACACTCACACCACTACACTGCACACAACAACACACAGCACACACACACACTCACTACACGCACACAACACACAGCACCACACAACACACAACACCAAACTTAGCACACACAGCGCACTCAAGCACAACACTTCACAGCACACACGCACACAATGTACACAACACAGCACACACTCGCTCTCACCCGCACTCGCTTTCTCTTCTACGCCTCTTCTTCTTTGTGGTGGATCTCCTCCTCTCTTCCAAATCTAGCGCCGCCCGGCATATTGATGGCTTCTTGTGGATCCCCTCCGCTGTTCCTCCTCCGGATCTGCGCTGCCATGCTTCGGGCGCCTCCCGGTTGCCTCGGTTGCTCTCCTGGAGCTTCTACCTTGCCTCCGGCTTCTTCCTCGCCTCTAGCCCTCGGTTGCTACTGTGCTCAGCTACTTCAGCGGTTCCCCTCTATCCTTTTATTCGCATTACGATTTTCCCTGCTATGTCGATTTGTCCCCAAATGTTGATTTGTGGTACTAGGTGAAATTGTGGGTGGATGTTGGGGGATTATGGGTGATGGCATGTGGGTTCGTGGCTGTGGTAGGGTTTCGGTGACTGCATAGTTGTGGCTTGGTGATGGCTTTGGTGGGTTTCGGTTGTGGCTCTGTGGTGGCCCAGTTTCGGTTCCTGGACATGATAGGCTTCGGTGGCTTGGCTTTGGTGATTATATGGTTGTGGCTTGGTGATGGGTTTGCTGGGTTTCGGTGGTGGCTAAGGCATGCTGAGCTTGTGGCTTCTGCGGTGGCATTCTGGGCTTGGTGATGACTTCGGCCTCGGCTTCAAACCCTAACTCAGATGATTCTCCCTTTTCCCCTTTTTCACACTTTGTAAATTTTAGTTTAGCTTCTTATTCTATTCTTTTACCATGCATGCTTGGAGTAGCTAGCTAGGGTTGTCGTGATGGGACTCGGGGTGGGGGTGTTGCATCCAGGAGCTCATCCCTACTCTGGAGGGCGCACGGCGACTCTTGCGGGCTTGCCACCGGTGGTGTGGTGTCCCTACCGACTGAGGCATGGTGTCCTCTCTCTTTGGTCACATTGCCTTATCGGTTGTGGCTGTGTGCAGTGCGAGTGTTGTGTGATGACGCTACGATGGATAAAATGGGAATTAGAGGTGGCCAAACAGGTCGTTCGGCTCGGCACGGCATGTGCCCGGCTAGGCATGGCCCGTTTAGGCACAGCCCATTCCGGCCCGTGTACTATTCGTGTCGTGCCGTGCCGGCCCATGGGCTGGGGTGGTGGCCCAGGCACGGCCCATCGAGCATTCGTGCCGTGCTGGGCCGGCCTGAGCCCGTTTAGCTCATCGGGCCAAGTGTGGCCCGTTTAGCCCGTTGTCCCGTCAGAATGAATTTTTTTTGAAAAAATTAGAAAAATATGTAGAACTCAAAAGTAGACATGAACATTGAAAAAATAAGACAATCATATTGAAAATGTAATAAAGAGCTTTATTAATGTCCAACTGGCTGCCTCGTTAAAACCTTCGTCAAGTAAAAACTCAAAATGAGAAAATCTTGACAAAGGAAAAAGAGTACAACCTATAGCTCTACAATTGTACATACATGATACATCCATGTTCTATGTGTCGGTGTCATTGTCTAAGTACAAATTTTTGAACACCTCCGACAACTCTGGATTTTCCACAGAGTGTTGTGTTCGTGAATCGACTTGTTCCCAGTCCTTCACAGTTAAAAGGATCTCCACCATCTCACTTGTGAGATTTGTTCTTCTCTCCTCCAATATTCTTCCTGAAAGACTGAAAGCATATTCGGAGGAAACCATAGAGATGGAATAGTTAACATATCACGTGCAAATATGGATAGCACGGGATATGTTAACTTATGGGCTTGCCACCATTGCAAGATGTCGAAGCCTTTTGAGTTGAAATCCACTGTATCGCTGTCCAGATAGATGGGTAGTTCTCCGCTCCTTGTGGGTCTTGGCTGAGCAGGCACTGGTGTAGTAGAAGAAGAAGACCTGGACCTGGACCTGGAGGAAGAGGCACCGAAGATCGCACCCCACGTATTTGTCTTCCCACTCGAGGTGGGGGCTACTGGAGGTCGTTGCGAGCGGACTACCCGGAACTTATTTTCATACCTTTGGTAAACCTCGTATAACCGAGAACGAACTTCTGTAAAATAGTTAGTATAGTCTAGCCCCGTAGCATCACTAAGAAGATCAAGTATAGTACCAAATGCACCAATTTTAGCCTTAGGATCTAAAAGAAATGCAAATGCATATAGGTAAGGGATTTCTCTCCAATATTTAAGGTATTTAGATTTCATGGCAACAACAGCCTCACGTAAAACTAAGTCATTTTCATGCATTTTCAATTGGGTAGCAATTCGTAAAATAGTATGCACGATGATAGGAGATGTTGGATAGTAGACAGCGGACAAAGCAACAGTTGCCTTAAAAATTTTCTAAAAATGACAGTATCTTCTCAGCAACGAACCAATGTTGCTCAGTTAATAGCAAAGTACCGTTAGTGCTAGGATAGTGTGTTTGAATAAAAACAGAAAAAGTGCTCTTGTATGGTAAAAGATGCTTAAGCATGAGGTAAGTAGAGTTCCACCTTACCTCTATGTCTAAACCAAACTTTCTTGGACGTACACCCATCGTCCTGCAGAAGTTCTTATATTGTGTTATTCTTACGTTAGAATTATTCAAGAAAAAAATCGCATCGCAAAAAGCTTTAATATACGGTCTCAACCTCTTCAAACCACATTTGACTATAAGGTTGATGATATGACAAGCGCATCGTTGATGTAGCAAGAAGGAATCGACATATGTACTCAACACTGGAGTAAGAATGTCCATAGCCCTAGAGTTTGCCGCGGCGTTGTCTAAATAATTGCGAATATTTTGTCTGTAAGACCAAAATCTTCCACGACTTTCATAATACAGTCCGCAATATTCTCCCCCGTGTGTGCTATATCAATTAATTTCAAACCTATAATCCTTTTCTCCATTGCCCAGTTGTCATTAACATAATGCGCAACTTAATCCTCCCTAGCCCGACCACTCCATATGTCCGAGGTTAGGGCCACCGAAAATGTGCACGTACTAAATAGTTCCTTTATTTTATTACGACGTTCATTATAGTATTTCATTAGATCCCTAGTTGTTGTCTGTCTAGAAACGAAAGCAAATCTAGGATTATGCGCAGTCCTAATGTAATTTTGAAAAGAAGCAGACTCGCCAAAGCCTAGCGGTAAATCCTCAGAAGCAATTAAACGACAGAGAGATTGGCGGGCTACCTGAGAATCGTAGTTCTAGCTAGATACCGTACCGTCAGGGTTGTATTGCAGCTGCGTCTGCCTCATCGCCAATCCTTGCTTGGTTTGACATCTTGTAGCATGTTTAAGCAAGTGCCCCATTCCACCTGAAGACTTCACAGACAATTCATGGTGACAAATTTTACAAATAGCATATGGTAACTCATTTCCCGCTGCGTCTTGCTTGGTTGTCCTGTCGAAATTCTCCCACACTCCTGATGTAGACGGCCTCGACCTCTTTGCTCCGGTTGACGTTGAGCCTGATGCTGACGTGGAGCCTGATGACGGAACTCCACCATGCTCCTCTGGTTTGTTTGAGGTAGCCACAGCCGCCTCTATGGACGCAATTTCCTCCGATGAAAGTCCGTACTCACCAAGAGCAAAGCTGTTGTAAGGACTGTCCATAACGAAAACTGCAAAATTGAAACTAACACTATTACTACTTTCATCTTAGCATAACAATAACTAACAATAAAAGTATTACAAAAATAGTATTGTACCTCTTTCGCTGACTTGCTGATGGAAATTGAAATTTCCAAATTTTGGCACAATTTTTTTGAATTTTGCCAAATTAGCTCAACACGGATTTGAATTTGCACAACACAATTTCAAAGAGAGAATGGATAATGAAGGGGTGCTGAGTGGGGGGGCGTATGGTGGCTATTTATAGAAAACAATTCGGAATATTTTGAATTTTTTTGCTATTTTTTAAGTCCCCAACGGTAAAAAAACGATCAAAACCCCTCCCAACGGCCGAATTTTTCGGGCCGTGCCGTGCCGGGCACGGCCCACGGGCACGACCCACGGGCACAACACGGCCCAGTCGCCCCGCCCCTGCGCCCTTCTTCTTCTCTGGTTCTCCCCCAGCCTCGCACCCGCTGCCTCCTCGGCTCCCCGCGACGGCGCGACACCGCCGCCTCCTCGCCTCCAGCCTCCCCGCGACCCTGCCGCCTCGGAGGCTCCCCGCGACGTGACCCCGCCGCCTAGGAGCCTCCTCGCCTCCCTGTAGCCCTTCTGCCGCGGTGCCTGGCACCGCCTCGTCGACCCCGCCGCCTCGTGGACGCCTTTCCTCCCCCGCGCGCCTGCGCTGCCGCGCAGCTCTGTGCGACGGCGACGCCTTCCTCCCTCCCTCCACTCCGGTGGACCGCGCAGAACCGTACTGCGCTCCACCTCCCTCCGCTCCGGCGCCTCCGCCTCCGGCCCTCCTCCTCCCTCCCTCCGCTCCGGTGGACGCGCAGCACTGTGCGCTCGGCCTCCCTTCGCTCTGGCGACGCCGCCTCCGGCCCTCCGCCTGCCCAATCTCCGTAGAATGCACCCGTCGGGCGTGCCGTGCCTCCCGGGCTGTTCGTGCCGTGCCTGGGACGGCCCGGCACTATTCATTCGTGCGGCCGGCCCGCCCACCGCGCCGAGGTGGCGGCCGAGCACGCCCGGGTCGTCGTGTCGCCAGATGGCCCATGAATAGTGCTTGGTCGGGCGTGCTGCGTCTTGAGCCTACGATTGTCGCGTGCCGTGCCGCCCATTAGGCCCGGCCCATTTGGCCAGCACTAATGGGAATGGCTATCATGTGGGCTTACCTGGTGGTCGATTGGTTGGGGAATGGTTGGTTGGTTCTGGAGCTTTGTTGGCCCTCTAGTGGTGGTGGTCGGCTTTGCGATTTTTGGTTTGTCATGGTCGTCCTCTGGTTTCCGTGGTCTTCCACTGGTGGCCTTGGTTCTCATCTATCTTACCAACTCCTCCTTGCCTCCTGCTTTCTTCCTTGACCTCCCTCTTGTTGGCTGTGGGTGATGATGGGGCTGAGGGTGCTTTCTTTGGCTTGCTCCCTTGCTCTGCTCAGGGGGTGGCAGTGTGCTGGCTCTCTCTCCCTTTCTCGGTTAAGGCTAGTTGTAGAGGGTGGCAATGTGTGGCTTGGTTGTGCTTTTATGCGAGGCTTGGCTGTGATGGGGCTCTCTCTCTCTCCCTCCTGTGCCTTGCCTGGTTTGCCCTTACCTTATCTTCTCTACTCTTTGTGGGGGGCTGTTTGGTTGTGTAAAGGGCGAGGACCAACGGTCCATAGGGCACTATGCGATGGGTTTTCTGCGGCTGAGGTAAGTCGGAAAAGTGGGTGTTGGGTTTTGCTAAATGCCTAGTGATGAAACCCACGGAAGTGAGAGGATGCCGACCGGCCCCGGACAGTCTGGGAACCTCAATGAGCTTCACATTATCTGACGACAGTCGTTCTTTCTTCTTACTCCCCTTTATTGGTTTTAGTTTGCTCTTGGTCTTTTGGCTTTTACTTACAGGGAATAGAATGGCGGCAGGATTGAGAGTTGGCGGTGGAAAGCTATATTTGCTGGCAATACATGGACAAAGGGAATGCAAAGGCTTCAGGCTACCAAGCATGCAAGAATTTATTTTGTAATTTAAATAAATTTTGTAATTTTTATTTTGTTCCGATGTAACAAATTTTTGTAATTAATCCCGGAGATAATATTAATGTTTTACTTCCGCTTGTAATGAATTCTTGTAATTGACTCTGAGCTTGTATTAACATTTTACTTTTGCTTTAAGAGCCTCATTGTAAACTCTTGATAATCTAATCTTGTATTAAATTATGTTGGCATTTGTTCTTATTTAGTCCGTAATTTACTGTTGATTACCTGTTTATTGTTGTTTAGATTAATTTAAGTTTTAGGATTCTCACATCCTCCCCCTGCCCTAGGGAAAATTTCGTCCCCGAAATCAGATTCTCACTTGAAAAGGTTGGGGTAGGCTTCGCGTAGTTCCTCCTCCTTCTCCCACGTAGCTTCACTGACGGAGTGGTTCTTCCATTGTACCTTGCAAGAATGTATAGTCTGGTTTTTTAACTGACGGTCTTCTGTCTCTAGGATTTTCACTGGATGCTCTTCGTAGGTGAGGTCATCTTGCAGTGGTATGTCGAGATTAGTTAAGTGTTGTGAGGGCTCCCTCAAGTATTTTCTGAGTTGTGAGACATGGAATACGTTATGAATTCTCGATAATTGACTCGGTAATTCCAATTGATACGCTAGGGTGCCTTTACGTTGTAGGATTCGAAATGGTCCGACATACCGTGGACTTAGCTTTCTTTTTAATCTGAATCGGCGTACCCCGTGCATAGGTGATACCTTTAAATATACGTAGTCCCCAACTTCGAATCTTAGGTCTCTCCTATGTTGGTCCGCATAGCTCTTTTGTCTAATCTGGGCAATCTTGAGATATTCTCAAATTAGCTGTATTTTCTCGTCATTCTCTCGTACAAGTTTAGGGCCCAATAATGGTCTTTCTCCAACTTCATACCAACAATGGGTGATCTACACTTCCTGCCATAGAGTGCTTCATACGGAGCCATTTGAATACTAGGCTAGTAGCTATTGTTGTAGGCAAAATCTGCCAAGGCTAAGTGTTTTTCCCATGAGTCTCCGAAGTTCAGCACACAGGCTCCAAGATTTGATTTACTCTCTCAGTCTGGCCATCAGTTTGTGGGTGATAGGCTATGCTGAAGTTGAGTTTGGTGCCCAAGGCAGTGTGTAAGCTCTTCCAAAAACCTAAAGTAAATATTGATCCTCTATCTAATGTGATGGTCTTTGGTACCCCGTGTAGAGTGACTATCCTTTCTACGTAGAGTTCAGCGAGTTTATCCATCGAATATTTCTGGTTGGTGGCAATGAAGTGGGTTGATTTGGTAAGGCAGACCACGATGACCCAAATTGCATCTTCTTTTTGATGGTTAGGGGAAGGCTTGTCATAAAATCCATACAGATATCCTCCCATTTCTATTCAGGTATTTCTAAGGGCATTAGCAATCTTGCTGGGCGTTGGTGCTCAACCTTGACCTTTTGACAGGTGTCACACTGACCTACGTATTCCACTATTTTTTCTCTTCATATTTGCCTACCAAAAGTTTTCCCTTAAATCTCTATACATTTTCGTGCTACCTGGGTGCATTGTGTACTGGGTATCATGGACTTCACGTAGTATGGTCTCTTTAATCTAAGGATTGTCGGGAATGCAGATCCGTGCTTGTCGCCATAGGACTTCGGAATCATCTATGTTGAATTCCAAGGGTTGACGTGACTTAATTCTCTAGATTTCTTCTTTGATGAAGGGATCCGAGAGTTGTTGCTCTTGTATTTGGTCACGAAGGGTAGAATGGAATACCATGCATGGCTACGATAGTAGCTTCTGAGGTGGTAGTTTGCACTTTTATCCTCATTCTGGCCAAGGCTTGAAGTAGGTCCAAGGCGTGACTTTCAGCAGAAAGGTGATGGCATTGAGTTTTTTGGCTAAAGGCATCGGCTACCACATTGGCTTTTCTGGGGTGGTAATTGATGGTTAACTCGTAATCTTTAATTAATTCTAACCACCTCCTTTGTCTCATATTTAGCTCTTTTTGAGTAAAGATATATTTGAGGCTTTTGTGATCGCTGTACAACATGCACTTAGATCCATAGAGATAGTGTCTCCAAATCTTTAGGGCAAAGACTATGGCTCCCAATTCGAGATCATGAGTGGGATAATTCATCTCGTGGGGCCTCAATTGTCTAGAAGCATAGGCGATAACCTTTTCTTCTTGCATTAACACACATTCTAGTCCATACTTTGAGACATCGCAATATACGTCACATCTTTCTTCAGGAGTTTTGTGAGGGGGGAGGGGTGATTTGGCAAAATCCTTTTATGAATCTTTGGTAATATCCAACGAATCCTAGGAAACTTCTAATTCCTGTAGTATTTGTTGGACGATTCCATGAGGTGACAGTTTCAATTTTGGAAGGGTTCACTTCTATTCCTCTCCCAGATATAATATGTCCTAGGAATGCCACTTGGTCAAGCCAAAATTCACACTTACTGAATTAGGCAAAGAGTTAGTTTTCTCGAAGGATCTCCAAGGCGATCGTGAGGTACTGCAAATGTTCTTCCTCACTTTTAGAGTAGATCAGGATGTCATTGATGAAGACGATGATGAATTTGTCAAGATACTTCATGAAGAGTTTATTCATTAGATTCATGAATACAACAGGGGCATTGATCATTCCAAAGGGAACTACGGTATACTGATGGTGCCCATACCGAGAGACAAAAGTTGTCTTTTCAATGCCGGTGGGGTTGACTCTGATTTGATGGTATCCAGATCTTAAGTCAATCTTCGAAAATACATGTGTTCCTTTCAGTTGGTCAAATAGGTCATCTATTATAGGTAATAGGTATTTGTTCTTTATGGTAATGTCATTCAGCTCCCGGTAATCCGTACATAACTTTACTCCTCTATCTTTCTTCTTTGCGAATAATACCGGGGCTCCCCAAGGTGATGTACTTTCCCTGATAAGATCGTTGGCTTCAAGTTCGTCCAACTACTTTTTCAATTCTACTGACTCCCGAGCATTCATCCTATAGAGCCTTTTGGAAATTGGTGCGGTTCCCGGAATTAGGTTGATAGTAAATTCTATCTCCCTGTCTAGGGGCATACCCGGTAGCTCTTCATGGAATACATCTGGAAAATCTCTTACCACCGGCATGTTCTTTACTTCGCTTGCTTGTAGGTTGGCCAAGCTAAGGTTAGATGGTTTCGGTTGAGTTCTATCTCCTAAGTAGTTCAGTCTTGTCCCGTCGGGTTTTCGAATAGATGCAACTTTAGATTCGCAATCTATACTTACCCCTTGGACGGATAACCAATCCATACCCAGAATTACTTCCAGGCCACTTAAATTGATTACAAAAAGGTCGGCTAGGAACTTGGTATTGTGAATTATGATGGCCTATTTCTTTCTAATCGTCGTCACTTGTATCATTCTGGCAGGTATGTTAACCCCCACAGGTTGTTCTAGTGGGTCCGCTGTTAAATTGTGCTTTGCTAGAAATTTATGGGATATAAAGGAGTGAGTCGCTCCAAGGTCAAAAAGAACAGTACCTATATAGGGTGGAATCAATAGCTTACTCATAATTACATCTGTGGCTTCCATGCTTTGCTCTGCGGTCATGTGGGTAAGGCGTGTTGGTCCTCCTCTTCCAAGCGGTTGATCTGCGGTGGTGCTGGGCAGGTAGTCTTGGCACAAAAGTATGAAATAATTATTGCAAGATTGACAAACATGAGGATCATAGGTCATCGTGGAACCGAGGAGTAGTGCCATGTTGTGGCAAGTATAGTATCCACAGGTGTTGCCTGGAGGCTGCTGGTAGCACTGCAAAAATAGAATTGGTTAATTCGAGATGCATTATTACGAAGTGTTAGGATTAATGCGTACTAGTGAATACTGGGAAATTTACATCGTGTTGTAGGACGCTGATCACTCCCTTGGATCTCCCTTCAGTAGCAACATACGCGGCGAACGACCTACGTGATTCCAAAAAGTTAGCCTTAGCCTTAGCCATTGCAAAAGAATGAAAGACTACAATAGAGTTATCTATGGAGAAAATGTGTTTACCTATCGATTAATCATCGGGCAACTGTGAAGTCGGATTTGGCCCTCTTTAGGGAATCAAGGTATATTACCTTGTTCCATTTTAGTATAATTACAATTAGAATCCAGTGGAACCTACATAGGTATGTCGCTATGGTCATTAAACCTAAGTTTGTATTGCTTATAAAGTACAAATCAACAAGTATAGTCACTAGTGTAGCACTTACCCCTAGTTGTAGGGCAAAAGTATGAATTCCTTGTTGCGGTGAGCTAGCAATGACTTCGTCATGTAAGCCTCGATGAAGGATTCATCCTCCTGGATGTTTTACATGGAGACCAAGTATAGGTCGAGGAAACCTACTAGTGATTTCCTTAATATGGCCTCAGAAATAATGTATATATATACAAAAGATATGAGTTATATATGATATTTATTGATATTACACGAACGTAGACTGTGATTGTACACATTTACAGTGTCCAGCATCGCATGAGACGTCGAGAGCGTCGAGGTTGGAGAGTAAGAACAAGTCCTCGAAGGTCACCGTGAAGACACAGTCTTGAACCTCGCGGTTAACATGATCCGGACTGAACTTGACATTGACACCGGCGCCCTTATCCATCTATCTTGTTAGCCTGTTCCATGTACCATGCATGCAATCTCACACAAGCCAATCCTAGGACATGGAGGCGCTCTACCGGTTCGACCAATGGCTCGCATAGCATGAATTTTTTGGGCCAACAGTGAGAAGGGGATATCATTGGGCTTCTTCGATTTGCCCTTGCCGCCTCACTTTTGAGCAAGGTAGTCAGAGTCGAGATCCCGAGTCGGATCGATTTGCCTCTGATAGGATCGAATCGTAGTATCGAATCGTAGAATCGGCGATTCTACGGATTTGTAAAAATACACATATTTACCATCTATACTATAAGTTTGTATGATTCTTATAAGGTTTACCACTTACTTATTACCAAAAAATGGGCAAAACACTTCTTATCACACAACAGAAAAGCATAATGGTTCTGACATGATGGGTGATATAGTTACGAACTCTGAGAGAACAACATTACCACACTGATATAATATTTTGCACGCTCCTTGTTTATTTATAGTTTCATTCTCAGAAATTAATATCAACAAATTTTGCTCTAAAACAAAATATCAACAAAGCCTGGCCTCTAAAAAAATTGCCCTAAGTCTCTACGAGTAGGATCGATAAGCTGTCGTGGGTTCGTAGAACCGTAGGACTCTAAGAGTAGGATCACGATCCTAACTACCTTGAGTAGGATCGGATCGACAGTGAGACTCGGATCGACAGGCTGTCGTGGGTTCGTAAAATCGTAAGACTCTAAGAGTAGGATCGCGATCCTAACTACCATGCTTTTGAGAGGTCGATTTCACGGGAGTCAACCGGGCACGAGGTGTAGATGCATCTGATTCACCGAGCCCTTGCCACATCGGTGCAGGTAGCTCCGGTGCAGATTGCTCCCGTAGACATGGCACTGTTGCAAGACTTTCCTGTGAAGTTGACACCAGTGCAGGTAGCTCCAAGCAGATGTCCCTCTTGGGCCACTGGATGAATGTTCCAATAAATTATCCTAGAGTCACGACCTCGTCATTTGGGGGCATCCGCAGCGGGGCGACCTCAAAATTGGCAGGAACACCGTCCACATTCACTTTTGTAAAACCCGGTGCTAGATTTACACCGTACACCAAGGCCCCGGCACCGGATGGATACGCATAGCCCCAAACAGTGTCCAGGGCAACGGAGGTATATCTCACTTGGAGCTTGCACTTCGTAGCCACCTACATAAAGATACAAAATTAGCTACTCCAATAGGTCTATCAATAGATCGAGCATTCCAAAGATAATAATTATTACCAAGATGTCACTAACAGGAAATCTATCATCACTTTCTGAGAAAAGGTTGGACGCATAGCTACTCCGACGGTTGGGGGGTGGCTAGCACAAAGAATGTGAGGTTTGCAACTCGATTTTCCTAAGCCTTTCCTCAATGATCTCTATTTGCACGCATCTCACCTCTGGCGGTGTAACATCCCAACTTTGGACTTGTGTTTCAAATGTAAGAAAATCAGTAGAAATTAAAACTTTTTCTTACATCATGTATTTCCTGTTGTACCAAACAATTCTTGTACAAGGGATTATGGAAATACATTGTCACAAGTCTATTTGATCCAAACTATGATATCCCAAAGACAATCTTGTCAAATATTGTGATCATCATTGGGAAATATTTTTCCTAAGTTCCTGTGATGGTATGTGGCCCCTCTGAAAAATTTCACAATTTTTAGAAATTGTTTGAATATTTTTAGGGGGCAGTCAAAACTTGTTTGACTTTTAGTCAAACCTCAAAACAGAGCCTTGCAGAATTTTTGGAGATTTATTCACAGTATAAAAACCTCTGAAAATTTTACACAAGGTTGATATCTGAGTTAGCAAGCTCCTATAAAAATTTCATAATTTTTGGAGTTATTTTGCTACCTCAAATAAATCCTCAAAAGCCTCTGTTCTTGTTTCAAGTCAAAACCTAATTTCACTATGCTTTGGGTCCGAGTCAGACTCGGGCTCGAGCCAATTGACTCGGTCCAGTCAACTAACTGCACCGAGCCCCTTTAAAAAGCGCGCGTTGAATTTCAACCGTTGGATCTTAATCGCGCGGCCCTCGTGCGTGTAACCATTCGGACCTTCCGGTTGCTTAAATGAATGTCAACCGTTCAGATCCTCTGTGATGTTCGGACCCTCCGGTTGTTGGTTTGAACCTGAGCCGTTGGATTAAGATCCAACGCTCGCTTGTCCCTCTGTTGTAAACCACGTTCGCAACGTGGGGCAATCTGAGCCGTTCATTTCTAATCCTTGGGCTCGCGATCTTTTCGTTGTGTTTTAAACTGCAGTGGCGTGGCGTAATCTCAGCCGTCCGATTTGAATCGTGGGGCTCTGAATCGCCCAAGCCTTTCCTCTGGTCATCTTCAACCTCCAGCCGTGCATAAACAGTAGGGGTGATGGCAGCGTCAAATCGTGCTTCCTACGGCCGCCCTAGTCAACAGTGAGGGTCGTGGGAGAGGTGTTCGGCTGTGCCATACCCTAATGCACGTCTACCACCCTTTTTCCTTGTCGGCCGCACCTTGTGCTCTGTGCTTTGCCGTCCGAAAGGCTTGTGGTGCAAACCCTAATGCCTCCAATACCTTATAAGCACCCAAATCACTTCCTGGTATTTCTTTAGACCACCATCAAGCTCCATTTACAGTATTGGAGCTTAACACCTCAAAAATGGTAAGTCGCCATTGTTGACCCGTGGAGCTCCATTGGTGTTCCAGTAGTTCTCCTTCATGTTTCTTTGCCTTATCCTTATCTCTTTACTATCTTGAACATTTTCCCTCACTTAATTTTGGATTTGATTCTCAGGAATTGTCCAATTTGTGGTTTGTTCAAATTCAGCCGAAATTGGTCATCTTCTTCCTCAGCTCAGGTGAGTGCTCCATTTTCTAATTACTTGCTCATGTAGCTTCTGTGGACCTTAATGAAGCTATATTGATGCTTTGGTATCACTCATTTGGCTCAGGGTGTCATTTTCAATCTTTCTTCTCCAAGTCCGGCGAGCTTCCTCCGTGATCAAGCTTCTCCGGCCATCTCTGAAGCTTCCCTTCTTCAAGGTAGCTTCTTATTAGTCCTTAGAGGCTTTGGCACCCGCTTCCTTGGACTGCAGTTGAGCTTTTCGCTATTTTCGCACTTAGCAGTAAGAGCTCCCTCTTTCATTTTCCGGCTAGCTGGCGTTCTAGTCCCTCACTGCCGGCGAGAATGCCACCATTAGGTTCTAGGCGTTATTGCGGTTCCATTTTAGTGCTTGGTTGGCGCCGCGCATGCCAGATGTCGCGCGACGAGCCGTTGTAAGCCGCTTCGGGTTTTGCAACGAAACTCTGTTTCGTTATTTGTTTAGGACCCGTTAATTGCCAGTGATTGCCTATCATTAGTTCTTTAATGGTGTCTTAATCTTTGTCGTTGAGCCACTGACCAGTGGGCCCAACATCCTTTAATCCTCCGCTGGCGCAATCCCGCACTGTTCCGTCATCATTAACGCTTAATCATTGATTAATTAATGTGTTGGCATTAATTCTGTCCTAAACCGCCACTCTTAGTCGTTGACATGTGGGCCCAGTGCACTGTGCATGTGGGTTAAACGTTCGCGATTGTGACTTGAAGTCACTGACATGCGGTCCCACGTGTCAGCATCTCTCTTTTGAACTTCGATCATTAGCCACCGTTCGTTTTCAGATCTGCGGCCCAGATCTTTGCTTGCATTCGGACCCTCTGGATGCCTTGATCGTTCTTGGTCGTCGATCTTACGATCAATGGCTGAGATCGTGTATGCAATCGGACCTTCCGACTGTTGGTGCGCTCTGGACCGTCCATCTGCCGATCTGCGGCTAGGATTGGCCCAAGCAACCGCACCGTCCGGATGCATACACCTTCGTGAGCCGTTGGATCGTGATCCAACGGTGGGCTCCGTTTAGGTTTCGTGTGCGTGCGCTGTTTCCGGCGCGCGTGAGCCGTAGGATTTTAGATCAAGGGTGGATAAGTGTCCACGTCTTATTCTTTTGTTTAAGTTTGTCTGTTTTTTGGTAAGTATTTATTTAACAACTGAAAATGATATAAAAACTTTAGAAACTCATAACTAATTCATTTTAACTGCTTTTTAGATAATTCCAACTGTAATAAATTTTGTTATTACTTAAGTTTATTATAAAAATGGATTTAAGCATATTTCAGTAGCAGAAAATTGCGTAACTAGTAATAACTTGAATGATGTCACTTTGAATATTCCAGAAATGGATTTAATCTTGAAAAATGCATATCTTTTTCTGTATAAATCCAATTTGTGCAAAATCAATTTTGTTAAATTCATCTGTTAGTATACTTTCATGTGGAATAAGTTTTGAGCATGTTCATAACTCTGTAAAATGACTTGCATTAGATTTACACCTTAGAAAAATCATAAGTAAATGTGTATAACTCCAAATTTAGTAAATTCAACTTTGCTGTTATTAGGATGACATAATCTACCTGCTATAAAAATTTCATACCTTAGATCATTCTAGAAAATTTCGCCATGAACAGTACTAATAATTAAATTGATTGATTTTAAGGCTGAGAAAGAGTATTTTGTCCATATCTTTTGCATATTAAGTCCAAATTGCATGATTCTTGTTCCTATCACTATCTGAAATCATTCCCTAACTGTTGTGTAAATTTCATTAGTTTTTGATGTATTTTGATGTTGGAGTTTCATTTGGTGTTCTTCGTTCTTATTTGCTTATCGCCTTTTCGCGTTAGGTTCCGAAGATAATTTTATTGCTGATATTGAGCCACAGCAGCCAGATCCTGCACTCCAGCAAGGTAAGCAGATGTAGCATTCATTTGATCATATTGTTCCTACTATTTTCAAATTCTAATATATTGTTTGCAAATTCTATGTATGCATTGCTATGTTGTTTTAAACTATTGTCGATAGTTGGCCCGAGAGATGCATAATCGGAGGAAATGTTTAATCCTCTACTCGAGCCTAGGGTTACTTCTGTGATTTTGGGTTCGCTGGATGAACCCTTGTCACTTAGTAGTTTACGTGTCATTATGCTTAGCCATGCTTAGCTATCGGTAGAAATGGGCGGTTATTGACTTGTCGATGACCTTGATCACACAAACTGTTATAATCTGTATATTTCAGCCTTGTGCTATGTCTAAATTGCAAAACTAAAACTGAAAATGAAAACAATTTAGACTTGGGCACAATGGTAAGATAGTGTGATCTTTTGGGTGTGATTGGAATGATGCCCGGTCAATTAAGGACCGAACTACTTGTGAGTATCATTATCCGAGCATTACGTGCGTGCTAACCACACTAGAGGGTATGGGACCTCTGTTATTTGAGTACTTTGGGTTTGTGTTAATTAATGAGTCGCGTGGTGGGTTGCATATTTGATTATATGCAACATGGACACGTTGTAGGGAGAGGAACACCAGCGAGGGCGGTGTGTCTGCTCCACGTATGGGTCCTTGTGATCCATATTTAGTCGGCAGATCACTAAGGATTAACCCCATACGTGCGTCTCTTGATTAGCATATTCCATTGGAAAGGGTTTGTAGGACTTAGCCGTCTTGACATACCAAAGGAAGTGTGCTTAATAGCTTGGCAAAAGGCGGTCTGCAAGTGTGGGTACATTGGTACACCTGCGAGGATTAAAACTATTCGAATAGCCTCGTCTAGGATATGGACACGCTTGGATAAGCTTTTCAAGAGTTAGACTACAACCTTTTAAAATTAAAACTTGATGGTGGTATGAATCGAGTGATTCATGCTATGTTGTGGTGGCTTTGGGAAAGTCACTTCTAGGTGGATACTTGCTACTTATGTTTACTCGCTGTTATTTGAATGCTTAAAAACAGATTTTACAAACTGCTGTTCAACTTATTATAATATTGCAAATAAAACTTGCTTTGTGCGTCCAAAGAACCATATAACCACATTCCTTTTAATACAACTTTCATGTAGCTATGTATAGGCTTGTTACTCGTAAGTCTTGCGAGTATATTTTTGTACTCACCTGCATTGCTTGTATTTGTGCAGAGGATGATAGTGAGTCCGATGGGCCTCACTTTTGTGAGTTGTGCTGTGGCAGTTTAAGGGGCGATTAGCTTGGCGGCCTGGTCGGTTGCCCTGTGGTGTTATGTGGCTAACCGGTCGTCTTTTGGTTTAAGCCATCTTATGACAACTTTTGCTTCCGCTGTTACTCATTTGTTACTTGTGATATTTGGCCGGTCGACTGTGTTGTAATAACTTATATTATGTATGCCTTTTGGGTAGACTTGTTATATTCTGTGTATGGAATTGATGCACGCTTTGGTATGATGTATGTGTGCTGCATTTTCTGGGAAGCACATATCCATCGAGACGCGGGTTATTCTATTTGTGATACTAGAACCAGTGGAAGGTTAAGTATTACAAGTTCAATAAACCGGGGTCTCACAGGCGGCATCAGTGATACTTCACAGACGGTTTCCAACATGAACTGTCTGTGATATTACCTCTTCACAGATAGTTTTTAGCATAGCCAGTAACACAGACGGTCGCTAAACTAAAACCATCTGTGACTATATTTATGTGATGATGCGTCTAGTATTAGCCTTTTTGTAGTAGTGGAGCTACGCGAAGAGGCGACGCCTGGTGGGCTCATCGGAGCGGTCATGGTCGTCTAGAGGAGGCTGCCATCGTGGGAGAGCTCGAGCACGAGGTAGACGGTGGAGTGGGAGAGCAGGATGTCGAGGAGGCGCATGACATGCAGATGGCCCTGCACATGGCAAAGCGTGGCGACCTCCTGCTCCACAGACCGACGCAGTTGCCTTGGGTGAGCACGGGGGTGCAGCTTCCGGATGGCCTTGACAACGACAGGGGCACCAGTGCGGACGTCACGCACGTGGAAGACCTTGGACGAGCCTCCCTGGCCGAGGATGCAGCCGAGCTCGTACTGGTCCTACAACCTTCGGCTATATCGGCGTCGACGAGTCGTGAGCGGCATCTCTTCGCGATCCATGCACGTATGGACTTAGAATCAACTTCATTGCATTTTGTTGTCACTAATTTTTTGGCTGATATCTGTCTAATTTTTTCAACAAACTTTTGGCCGATTTTCCTCTGTTTTTGTTTTAATTTAAAATTTTGGTTTGAAATTTGTGGCCGAAATCATCTGAATATCAGAATAACCGGTGCTATTGGTGACCCCTGGTAAAAAAAATAGAACCGGTTACCAAAACCCTGATCTGCACATGAATCCAAAAGAGGGAGGAAATATTGTATTTACATATCAGTAGAAAAAAGATGTAATACGTGCAGCACACAAAAGGGAGAAAATAACTAATATTAACAACTGACGAAAAGGAAATGAGTATCACTTACAATGGCAGTCAAAACTGTTATAATTTGATAGTGGTTTTGCTATTCACAACTATGCAGCTTATTCATTAATTGAGGGTATATATAGACATTGTTACATGGGCCTCATGGACTACATGGACCACATGTGACATGTTGGACCGAAAAGGCGACTAGAGGGAGGGTGAATAGGAGCACGATCTCTTTTTCTTCCCAATCAGATTCAATACGAATCTCACTCCAATAGCTATGAAAGCTATGAAGATCAAACAATCAAGAACAGCGGAAGACTTGTATTGAATCCAATCAAAACCCCGAAGCAAAAGCAACAAAAACTCAAAACACCAAGTCTCGGGTGGTCTGACCTCTCACGGGGGCGGTCGGACCTCTCCCACGGGCGGTCAGACCTCTAGTTCAATGAACAGTGAAATCAGCCCGAAAAACCAAAACACAAATTGATCAAACTTTTGATCCGTGCGTCCAAACTTCGTGAAACTTGACACACACCTTCTCAAGGATGTCAGGAACCTATTCCAAGCAACGATCGTGAAGATCCTTACCAAAGTTTAGATCTTTCTCCATTTAAGTGAAGGTGGTTCAAAAACCGAGTCAAAACGAAAATATGTTCTAGAGACTTGCTCGTGGGTGATTGATGATCTTGAAGATCCTAAATGTATTCCCACATGTCACAGCAAGCTAGATCATGGCCATAAACCAAGAAAAAAAATCGTGTATCAAAGAAAGACCTCAAATCACCAAATAGAGAGAAAGAAAGCAAATAGACTCATCTTTGAGAGAACTTTCTTTGGATTGATTTGATATGGTATTGGTTTACAGCCACTCCATCAATGGAGGACAAAGACTCAATACATGAGCACGAAATCAAATCCAACTCTCTAGAACCCTAACCTCCACTAATCCTCTCTCTAAGCAAACTAGGGTTTCAAAAACAATGAAAGGGTTGAAGGGTGCGACCACTTCCCTCCTCTATTTAGGCCCTGTTTGGTAGAGCTCAGATTCTCATTTTTGATTCGCTCCCGATTCTCCGAGAATCCACTTCTCTGAGAACTGAGTCATCTCTGAAAGCGTTTGGCTAGTAGATTGGCTCCAACAACCATATGATGGAGGATTAGAGGAAAATAGACCATGTTACCCCTGGTTGTAATTCTTCAATTATATTTATGTATTTCTTCTATGTTTTTGTGCACAAATTATAGAATTTTCCCCAAAATTTGTTTAGACTATATAAATGTATATACGTTATATTTGTACACAATGCTAGGTTACATTGCATTTACACTACATTATGAGTACAACGGTTGGCAAAAAACGAAGGCTTGTTCTACTGTTTGGAGGTTGGTAAGTACTAAAGAATGTAAAGTGAGGTTGGCATCATTCAGAAATCTGATTGCTAACTTGGCCAGTTATTATCTTATTCGAGCAGTTCTACTATGTGCACTTGATTACTAATTCACCAGGTTATCTTCTACCATATGCACCTTATATGAGTAGTACTAATTTACTGTGTTGTCATCTTTTGAGCTAATTCCCGCTTATCTCAACTTGAGGATTTACAAGTCTATTTTTAGAAAATAGTATGGATTTGCAATATTTGCGCACCTATTCAAGACTCTGTTAGCTAAAGAAACATTTCGAGAATACATAGGAACTGAAATTTTCTTATAAGGCTATGTTTAGTTGTTTCATTTCAAAGCCACTCTTGATTCGTTCATTAGTCTTCTGAAACATAATGGAACATCATACGATTTACTCAGACAAGATAAACCGATAATGATCAATATCGAGACAAGACAACACGCTACTCAAGGAGTCTTTAAGTTTGAGTGTTTTATCTAAAGATGTGTAGGTGATAGGAGGAAAAAGATGGCGTTTAACATTTCATGAAAATGTTAAACACCAAATTACAACATATTTCTAGGATCACATTCTGCTTCAAGTCTCGTCTTCCCAATCTTCAGGTCATTGTTGCGTTCTTCACATGGTCTTGTTGTCACATAGGTACAGTGACACATTTATAGGCTTGAAGGGCTCAAAATCAATAGTAACTTTATTTTCCTTTCCATCTTCAGTAACAATGGTTTTAGTGTAGAGAACCAATCCATTGGGAGGAACTTTGTTATAGATCTTCAGCCTCTACTGAGCTGAGGTGATGGCACCCAAAACAGATTGGTGATTAACTCTACTCTTGATGTTTGAAGCAGTACCATATTCATCACCTAACATCTTAGCCACTCGGACAATCTGGTCACGTGGAGGCATAATAAGAGAGATGATGCTTGCGCCATTGCCTCTATTGACTCCAGTGCCTTGATTAGCTTCTTAATCTTCCAGATATCAATGTTCCTATCAGTTTCCTGGCTGTTAGACATCTTGACATCTTGACAGAGCCTGAATGACTAGTTCACCTGACTGCCAAACACACACACCAACAGAAATATAAGGGACATGAAGAAAAACATGAGGTGGCCAGCCCCAGGCCGCCCCCCAAAAAAGCTTGTAAATAAACTTAATGAAAATGGAAAAGCCATAAAAACAATTCACTATTTTAGGAGATCACTAGAGGTGTTGCATACACATATTTTACTTGTTAGCGCAAGTTGCATTGCTGATTTCACAATTGGACCAGCATTTAGGTCCAAATGACAGTATTAAAATGGATATGTGCACGTTTTCTGCAGCAATCGACTATCAGACCACCACAATATTCATCAAGCATAGTTGATTTGTTTCCTAGTGGAAAATGGTGAACTACACCACACTAGGAAAAACTAAAGTCCGATATACATGTGAATAGAGAGATTCATTTGCAGACATGAGACATTTCAAATGATTTTACAGCCAACATAGAACAATCGAGCATATACAGAAAAGGTTATTGGTAGGTTGCAGTGTGCAGCAAGCATTGGATAAGGAGTTTTCTTTTTGATTTGGACAAAACAAAGAAATAAGTTGAAGTGACCAGGATAATCGAAGGACATACATAAACATGTTAAGTTCAGATCTGAAGTCCTCCAGTAAAACTATACTACGAAGCTAGAATTTACAATCATGAAACAAATGAAAAGCGGTCCTAGGACTAGCTAGAAAAATTGGCTTCACAAATCACAAAACCGTACTTAGGCCTCTACCCAATCCCCCAACTCCTACTTTCATATATATCCAACAAATCAAGCCAAGTCCCCAGCAAGCAATCCCAAACAGAGCATGGATCGACTACTATCCATCTAAAAGCTCACAACCTAACTGGGGAAATCGCACAAAACAACAGACTAGCGCACTCCCCTCGCGCAGATCCAGATTTTGCAAGTAACATCCTCACCACGTGAGCTAGAAATCTCAGACAAAGCCCCCCCTCAAATCAACTCAGAACTAGACAGAATCAGACCAAAACTACATCGCACTACGAGTATAGGGGTTCCAACCTCTAATCGCAACCAAATCTAATGGGCACATGAACGAACAAAGCAAGCAAACGACACGATTCGATCGGATCTGAGCGACCTCCGATTCGCAGATACACAGCTCCGAAGGATTGAGGGGGGGAATAGCACCACGGCGAGATCCAATTGGATTGAGGAAACGCGGATCGGGCTAGGGTTCCTTACCGAGGAGGGGAGCGAAGGGGGAGGAGCGCTAACTTCTCACGAGTGGAGGACCGGCGAGGGACTGCACCCGGGGGTTGGTCTCTAGGGTTTTTGGAGTAGGCGGCGCTCGTGTGCTCGAGGCAGCGAAGTTCGATGCCTGCGGCGGCGCAGTTGAGGACCGGCGGCGGCGTAGTCGAGGACCGTCGGCGGTATGATCGAGATCGTCGTAGCGCGCTTGAGAACCGGGGGCGACACGGTGGAGGCTTAAGGCGATTTTGCCTTTGTCGCGAGAGCACGGGAGGAAAGCAAGGGGAAAGGCGAAAAGGTACAGCTGGGGGACGCACGGTGGGATCTCCAAGGGTTAGTTCAATGGTAATTGCGGGTAAATACATCAAACTTCTAGGGTATTTTCTGAGGTTGGATTCTCACGAGAATCGTGGAGAATGCCGCTCGTTGCTAGTTCATTTTCGAGACAGCTTCTTGCGAGAAGCATAATTTGGTGGTTTTGAGAATCGGGGAGTTTGGTACGGCTCCACAAGAATCGATTGAGAAACTGGGAGTAGAAGTTGTACCAAACAGAGTCTTATAGTGGAGGCTAGACCTTCTAGAAGAGTTTCCCTAATGGGCTCCCGTTAAGGCCCAACACAAACGGGTCACACACGCACGCATTTTAAAGCGTTGTCTTCATCTCCTCTTGATCTAATCCGCTTCTCCACGCACCGTCTTGCGCCGCGGGTTGGCAAAAGGTAACCAAGGCGGTATTTGGTAAGATTACCAAAATACCCCTTCTCAGCCCTTCTTCAAAGATCGAGTCAATCTTCGCTGGCGATCGTATGCTCCGCCACATGTAGGTTGATCCAACGGCTCTCATCATGTCGGCAAGTCTCTCCCATCCGGCTCCCACCGAAACCACCATGGCACTTGCACCAACCCCCGCGTCGTTTGATCCAACCAGTCGCACCGAACCGCCCGTTCGGTCACCTTTGTCCATCTTGCACCATACTTGAGTCCATTGACCTCGCTCGGCATCGTCGATCATTCTGAACCTTAGCTCTCCAAGCCTAGTCCTGATCATCCTCGCCGTTGACCGTCGTTGACCACCAAGCAACCCGCACAACAATAGACAAGAAAATCGAATCCGGGAACAAGTTCTTCACAAGTTGACCCACGTTAGTCAAAACATACATCATGCAACACATATGCACTGAAACCCATGAGATTGACCTAACAACCAACACATCGCTGCCAAGAAGGGCAGTGACTTAAGTCAAAATCGGTCAGACCGCCACCATGGCCGGTCGGACCGCCCATCGGATCGATCGCCAGCAGATGGCGGTCGATCGCCACCAAGGGACTTAGCCAAAATCCCAACTCTGAAATCCGCAACCTCTCTGGAAATTTCAAACGAATAGAACTTTTGCCTGGAGGCTCCAAAAATTATGGGACCAAGAGCAATAGAACTTCCTCTCTTGCCTACACCCTCTATTTTTGGTACAACCTCAAACTCCAAAACCACTTTCATGGCCGGTCTGACCGCTCAGCGGTAGCCAGTCAGACCGCCACACTGGCCGGTCTGACCACCGCCCTGACCGGTCGGACCGCCAACTAGTTCACCCGATAAACCACCCGAGGCACGGCCGGTTTGACCGCCACCATGGCTGGTCTGACCGCCTGAGGCCTGACAGAACCTGAACTTTGCCGAAAATGCGTGTTTTCGCAAACCTTCAACGTCATTGCCAATTGTCACATCATCCTAAGATCATGAGCACATCCCCATGATATCCACAGAACGAGAGAGAGAGAGAGAGAATGGAGAATATACAACACTCTTAACACCCCCCTTCAAACTCAAAGTGGATCAGGAGGATCTGATGCACTGAGTTTGAGTAGATGAAGTCGATATTGTTCTCGAGTCTATGTTTTAGTGAAGAAATCTGCAACTTGAAGCTCTGAGAGAACATACTTGAGGACGATAGTCGACTGCTGACAATGAGATCGTATGAAGGATGCATCAACACCAATGTGCTTTGCCAGCTCATGCTTAACTAGATCACTAGTGATTTGAATGGCACTTATATTGTCACAAAAGAGAGGTGTAGGATTGTCACAATAGACACCGAGATCAATCAAGTGCCATCGAAGCCAAATAATATCTGAGGTGGTAGCGGCGAGAGCTCGAAGCTCAACCTCTGCACTAGAGCGTGACACTACAATCTGCTTCTTGGACTTCCAGGCAATAAGCGAAGTATTAAGAGAGATATAGTAGCCAGTAATAGATCGGTGATCAGCAGGATCACTCGTCCAAGTGGAGCTGGAGTAAGCGTGGAGCTGGAGCTGACTCGAACTGGCATAAAAAAGACGTCTGGACGTAGTCCCCCTCAAGTATCTCAGCACACGAAGAACACAACCATAGTGGACTGAGGTGGGAGCACTGATAAACTGGCTGAGCACATAAATAGCATGAGCAATGTCTGGCCTAATAACAGTGAGATAAATAAGAATCCCAATGAGTTGATGATAGTGAGAAGGATCTGTCAGTGGTACACTATCTGTAGGTCGAAGCTGTATGTGGAGTTCTATGGGTGTGACAGCATTGCGTGTATAAATCATACCAAAGCGAGCAAGCAGATCCTGAACATAGCGATGCTGAGAGAGATAGTAGCCATCACTATCAGAATAAACCTTAATCCCTAAAAAATAGCTCAATGGTCCCACATCATACATCATAAACTGTTCACTCAATTTCTTCTTGACAAAAGCCACATAGTCTATGTTATCTCTTATGATCAGCATACCATCTACATACAGTAGAAGCAAAGTACAACCCCGCTGAGAAGTGTGAATAAATAAGGTAGGGTCATGCTCACTCGGAGTGAAACCAGTCACTCGAATCACGGAACCGAAATACTCAAACTAAGCACGAGGAGCCTGCTTGAGACCATATAGAGCACGCCTAAAACAACAAACATAGCTTGTAGGAGCCTCAACACCTGGAGGTGACTGCATATAAACCTCCTCATGTAGATCACCATGAAGAAAAGCATTCTTTACATCCATCTGAGATAGAGTCCATAAGTGTACGGCTGCAACAGCAATGAGAGTGCGGACTGTAGTCATATGAACAACTGGAGCAAAAGTCTCATCATAATCTCGACCATAGACCTACTGAAAAGCTCTTGCAACAAGACGAGTTTTGTATCATTCCACTGAACTATCTGAGTTATTCTTTACTTTGTACACCCACTTGCAAGTTATAGGCTTAGCTCCAGATGGTAGTGTAACAAGATCCCAAGTGCCTGTAGACTCTAATGCTATAAGCTCCTTAGTCATAGCCAACTACCACTCAGGTATACTAACGACCTCTTGATACATACTCGGCTCATATATTGCACAAGCACAAGGAAAACCCCATCTCTCTAGTGCCTGAAGAGAGGAACGATCACGTAGAGCATACGGTGATGTAGTAGAACGATCGTCAGAGTATGTGGTCTTGTTTGGGTCAAGTGGAGGAGAGAAGGACTGAGGATCAGAAGGTTCAAGAGGAATGGAAGTTTGAAGATCAGAGGGAACTCTCTATCGGCGACTATAGTGAAAAGAAAAAGTGGAAGCGTCAGAAACTAGTAAAGCTGGTGGAGGAGGCACACTAGAAGGTGAAACTAGTGGAGAAGGTGTATCTGGAGAAGGCAAATCTAGTGAAAGAATGGGAGGTAGACACAAGAAGGAGGTGGATTCTGTTGAAGAAGGGGTGGGATGTGTAGAAGGATGATAAAAGATAGGTCGACCCTCATCAAAAGTTATATCACGAGAGATGCGAATGCGACGTGCTGAGGGATCATAGCAATAATAGCAATTACGCTCATGACTATAACCTAGAAAAAACACACTTAACTGACTAAGGGCTCAGCTTTGTGCGCTCACGAGGTGCTAGAAGAACATAGCAAACACAACAAAAAAAAATACAAAGATGAGCATAGCGAGCAGGTGCTCTGTACAGAACCTCACCAAGACACTTGCCCTAAAACTTGGAAGAGGACTGACGGTTGATGAGATAGACTACCGTAGAGACTGCTTCCCCCTAGAATTGAGAGGAAACAAAAGAGAAAACAAGAAGAGTACGAACAGTCTCAATGATGTGATAGTGCTTGCGCTCAACAACACCATTCTGAGCATGAGCACCAGAACACGAGAGCTGAGGAAGAATACCCTCAGAAGAAAGAAACTAACGAAAGGCTGATGAAAGATATTCTCCTCCAGAGTCAGAACGAAAAACACAGATGGTAGAAGAGAATTGAGTATGAACCATCTGAGCAAAAGACTGATAGATAGAAATCAACTACGAACGGTGTTGCATGAAGTAGATCCAAGTGTATCGAGTATGGTCATCAATGAAGATGGCATAGTAACTGATGAACCCGAAGGTCCTATTGTTAGCCCGATCTTTCGATGAGAACGATAAGTTCGGTGGCGTCGCTCAACTCTCACGATTACGCTCACGAACACGCAAGGCTTGAAACCACGCAATCGCTGAACTGCTCGACAAGTCGTTATCAACCATGCACGAATACCCGGTTGACCTGATCACGAAGATCGATTCCTGCATACACCGAAGAAGCACGCAAGAATAAGATAAAGCAATCTGAAATTGCAAATAGGAATTGAAATATTGAATTGAGTTGGGATTTTGAAGCGGTATTATGGTCGGTGTAGTCAACACAAGCCAATACACGAAGTTGCAACAAGGCTAACTTTTAACTAAACAAAATCCAAGTAAAACTAAATGGGTGCGGCCTCCTTATATAGGGGAGAGGGAGCCGCAAATGTCTAAACGCTGGCAATGCAGTACTATTCATGGGTTACTATTCACATGAACAGTGTATACGGCCCAAGTGGAGGCGGCCGGCCCAAATAGGCCAAGGAGGTGGCCGGCCCAAATAACCTAAAATGGTGGCTGCTCTTTGGGCCAAATAATTGATACAAATACAAGACCCTCGGCCCAATGTGAGGTGACGCAACACCAGATATAAGTGAAGTGTATTCATCGGCACGTTGAAGTAGCGTTTGATGCGGCGAATCGATGGCAATCAGTAGCTTGGTTGGAGGTAGAGTGGCGGTCGATCAGAAGGGTTGATGTCCTCATCATCCTCCTTCTTGCATTTGAGTCGTCCTCGACTCACGCTCATCCTCCAAATGCAAAGAAACTTTAAAACTTGGAGCAACGCATTCTCATCTTTACGCAAAATGTTAGCAATAGCAGGTGGCAAAGACATAGAGAAAGTTGTGGAAATGACAAATGATTGTGCATGCATCAAATCATCACAGGTATATTTTCTCATAGCATTCCGTTTGTAACTCAATTTGCAAGTATAAGTGAAGTAAATAGTAGAGTTATGCATCGCTCGATTATGAAAGAAAATTATCCTCAACTTTTGTAAGTTAATGGGCAGCACAACAATTGATTTCAAAGTTGACAAGTCATGTATATAATCGGAGTTCAATTGAGTAATAGCAAATACATCTAGCAAGGGTGAGAAGATTTGTACATCATTATTCAGATTGTCAATGCTAGATGGTGCAATAAGAGATGAACATACAGGTATCGGATAATCCACAAAATTCAGCACACAAGAATTGTTGTTCGAAACAATAAGCTTCAAATCATCCATGTGATCACAAGTTATGCATATTTGATATACAAGAAATTGATTGTCTACACCATAATCTCCAATCAAATTAAACTTATATCTAGGGGTGTAGGCGTTAAACAAGGATTTCGAACATGCAATTGCAGAAACTTTTTTCATGGCATGTGACAATTTCATAGGTGGATCCAACATAATGTAACATAAAAAGTCGGCGGGAGAAATTCTAGTCAAAAGCGTCTTTATGTCTAACCAATTCCACATGATTATTGTATGCGATTAAATCATCACATGAATCATTCAAAACATGAGGCAATTCAATTATTTCAGCACATGGTGCACTCAAGTCAACGAGTAAATCAACAAGTTTATCACATGGTGCGATCAACTCGGTGGCAAATCAATCAAATTATCACAGGATTCATGCAAATTCTCAATAATATCAGGTTCTGTAGCTAGGAAATTGATTCCTACCTTCTCAGCACTAGGTTCATCCACCTCATGTGATGCAGTGGTTTCTACTACAATCTGATTTTCCCTTTGCTCAATGATACTATGCATGAAAGCATGGTTATTGTTCTTAGGTTGAGTGTTTAAATCAGTACCTTTGGTATTACCTTGTAGGCTCGACTCAGATGATGTTGGTACTGGAGTTGGTGAGTAGTCAAAAGCTTTTCCTTATGCTTCTTCTTGCTCCAGTTCAATTAACAATGAGCGAGCCAAGGGTGCAAGACAACGAGACAGAGTAACGCTCACAGCAGCAGGGGCGACAATCATGGTAGATGCAACAGCAAGAGAAGCAACCGAAGATGATCTTGATGCGGAGGTTTGTACCGTGCGCTTATTTGTTTCATGTACACGTGAAGGTGTAGTGGAAGTAGATGAAAAAGCACGAACGGTCTTGGATTGTCGTCCACCATACTTCTTTTTCAACTTGGCAAGCAAGGCGAAACAAGCGAGTGACGATGGGAGGTTTATAAACAAGTTTATTCCGAATTTGATGGTTTAATCCTCCTAGAAATCTAGTTATCTTCGCATCTTGATTTCTTCTAAACCACAACGAAACAAAGCGGTTTGCAAATCTTGATAATAATCCTCTCTGAGAACTACTACCTTGTCTTAAGCGTTGCAATTTATTAAGCAATTCACGAGAATAATATGAAGGTACAAATCTATGTCTCATTGCTCTCTTCAAATCATTCCATGTTCTAGGTATGTTCGATTAGTGCGATAGTATTCACTCCACCAAATAGATGCAAAATCATAAAACTCACGCAATGACCCTAACTTTTAGATGATCGGAAATTCATGGCATGCAAATAATTGTTGTACATCTAATTCCCATGTGAGATAAGCATCGGGATCATAATTCCCGACAAGCGAGAGTGCAAGTAAAGTAAATTTTATGAGACATACTATCACTATCATATACCTCCGGGTGAAAAAGCTTGTCTCAAGTGTGCCTCTTCCTCGTTCACTATCTTGCACTCCGTCCAACAGTTGAAGAAGAGGTGGATATATCTTGCAATCATTAGTGAACTGCCATAGTTAGTAGAAAACAAGGAAACAAATCACAAGATATGTCCCTATCAACTACTAGGTTCTGCAGACTCAACCAAGTCACTCACACTCAAGCTTATACCGGTTCTTACAAGTTCTTACCAATGCGACGAAGGAAGTGATACAACCGGTGGCTGGTTCGTGATACTCTCACTTGCGATCAGTCCAACGATTGCGAGGAGCGGCACCTGCTGAGTTAGTAGGAAGTGGAGCTCGGAAGGCTAGTATGTAGCAAAGGAATAGCAATTATTCAATTCAGGATGCAAAGTTGAAAAGCAGTTCAAAGTACTAGTCACAAGTGCTGGTCCTAGTCTAAACCAAGCCTAGCTAGAGCAACTCAAAAGAACGACTAGTAGCAACAACGGTGGGCTAGCACAAGAACCATCAACGCAAGCGAGCAATGGATGAATTATGCCCAACTGAACAAGGAAATAATGTCAAGAAAAGAGGCAGCTCTGATTTTTCTTCTTCTTCTTCTTCTCTTTGTTTGTTTTTTTGTTTCCCCTCTTTCTTTCTTTTTTGGTTTCTTTTCCCTTTTTTTCTTCTCTTTCACTTTTTCCCCTTCTCTTTCTTTCTCTTTTTTTTTTCTCTTCTCTTTCTTTTTTTTTTCTACCTCAGGAACACCACTGGAAAAAAAACATGATTTTTACTGTAGCAATGCGAAAACCGAATGTTCTTTTTTTCCCCACTGTATATTTCTTTCTTTAAAGCCTCAAGAGCTACTGGACCGAAACACACAAAAAAAATCTAATCCTCCCGTGAGACAAAGCTCAGGCGCAGCAGCGCCGGCCGCGGCAGCGGAGGCCCGGCCTATGGCGGCGGCGGCAGCGACGCAAGCGGCGGCTGGAGGGCGTCGCGGCAGCGGCTGGCGCGGCAGCGGCGAGGCGGAAGGCCGGACGGCCGGCGCGGACGGTATCAGAGGGCGGCGGCGCATGCGGCGTAAAGCGGCGTCCGCGGCACGGTTGGGCGGTGCGAGGAGCGATGGTAGCTCCGACTTTGCCTCGAGGCGGCTGCGAGCTGCGGCGAGAGTGCGTGGCGGCGGTGGATCAAAGGGCGCGGCGAGGATTTGGCGGCGCGGCGGCGGAAGCTTCAAAGCGGCGGCGGCGGCGAGGCTCAACGTGGCCTCGGCGCGGCTATAACCGTCGGCGTGAGGCGGCGCTTCGAGGTTGGATGCGTGGCTTGGCCGGCGCGGCTCCGGCGGCGGAGGTGGGGCGTGTAGCTCAGGCGTGGCGTCGTGCGGGAAGAAGGCGGCGGCGGCGGCGGCCGCCATAAAGCGGCTGCGGTTGTCCGGCGGTGGTGGCGAGCGGCCCTCGAGTGGCGGCGTCGCGGCGGCGAGGCCGATGAGAAACCGGCGGCGGCGGCTTCGGCGAGCCCCGGCGGCGGTGGCGTCGCAAGGCGGCGGCAGCGCAAGCCTCGAGGGCTTGGGGAAGGCGGCCCCGATCCACACGCGGCGTTGTCGGCAGCGGCGACGGACTGGCGGCGTCGTCCCGAGTCTGCGGCGCCCGAGAAGAACCGATCTGCTATACCTTTTTTTTGTATGTTGTTTTGTATGCTGCCCTACCCCTCTGTGTGGATTGCTGTTTGGATGAGAGGCCGATGATCTCGAGGGCAAAGCGCGCTGCGCTTGACGTTGGACCGAACCGATCTGCTAAATTGACCCAAGCGACAACGCGTCTAGTCGATTTGCAAGAAAATATAAACCAGACCAATCTAGACAGGAAAAACCAGCCCTAAGACTCGACGATGCAACGACAATTCAACAAAGCAAACTAAAAAGAACAAATTGCAAAGGCACAAATTGGCTTGGACGATGAACTAAACCTAATTTTTGATTTTCGGCTATATGGACTGTAGGAAAAAAAATTCTCACCGATGAATTGTAGCTCTGATACCACCTGATGAACCCGAAGGTCCTATTGTTGGCCCGATCTTTCGATGAGAACGATAAGTTCGGTAAGTGTAGGATCAAGGATAACCGACTAGAGGGGGGTGAATAGGAGGTTTTAAAACTTTTTCACAAATGTGTGAGTTAAGCTAATTAACAATTTAATCTAAACAAGTTATACTCCTAGCTAAGCAATACAAGCACAAAGATCAAGCTAGAAATATAAATGCGGAAGAGTAAAGACTAGGAATAACCACAAAGAGACAACGATGTTTTCAGTGGTATCGAAGACTTGCCGGTCTTCACTAGTCCACGTTGAGGAGCTTGAACCAATCAAGCGGCTCCACCAATTAAGCCTTTCCTCGATCACTATTGGTTGTTCTTCCTCCACTCCGGAGATGGTGAACACCAAACCACTCACAATATGGGCACGGGCCTCTTCACAATCTTCTTAAAGAGATCACCGTGCAATCACCGCCAAGCCGTCTAGGAGTTCGGCAAAACTCCAAGAGTAACAAACCAAGACCTTCGCAGCGACACTCAAGTGCAATAGGATCAACTAGAATGATGAATGCACTTTGAATGAGCTCAACAACCTCTCAAAGAGTGAACAAAATGAGTTTGAGGAGTTGAAAGAATGCACAAGGCTCTAAAGATGTTAAATGTGGTCTAGCACCTGTCCTTGGCGGTGGGAAGTATTTATAACCCCAACAACAATTAGAGCCGTTGGAGAAGAAAAACTGCTTTTCAGCCATATGCGGTACTACCGCCATGCAAGCGGTACTACGCACTTCTCCAACCACTACGACAGCGGCTATAACGAGCGCATTAAATGACCGACATAGCCGTTTTATACGCGAGCGGTACTACCGCTAAGCGGCAGCGGTACTACGCAGAGCGGTCATACTGCAAGGTGAGTGCGTACTACTGTTTCCAAGGAGAGAAAGAAATGGTGCACTCTGGAAAAAACATACCGCTTCTCATTGGAATAATGGCATGCGGTAGTTCGCTTAACACTGCGGTACTACAGTATATCGGTCATACCGCATGAACACTGGCGGTACTACGCGCTTAGGTTTTGGCACGAAACCAGAAAGAGACTCTCTGTAAAAACATACCGCCAACTAACGGCCGGAACAGCGGAGTGCGGTAGTACCGCATGATTCAACGCCGGTACTACCGATTTTCCTGACAGTGCACAAATTTGATTTAGAGAGAGAATCCTTATGCATGCATGATCCTAAATTGATCCATAAAGCACAAGACATGCCTTCAAGCTACAGGACATGATCCCTCTTAATAGTACGACATTTAACCTATAATCCGGTCTTCCATCTATTTCTCCTAAGATCGGTAAAAGAAAATAATTTCGAAACCACTTGTACCTTATCCTTGAGCTGTACTTGATCTTCATAGAACTTTTAGCATGCATCTTCAAGATCATATTTTCCAATGGGACCAGTCCTTGTAAAACTCAACAAACCAATAAGTCCCATTTTCACATATTATCATAAATTACCAAAACATATTTTTAGGGGCCTAGATGCTTTTCAATCTCCCCCTTTTTGGTAATTGATGACAACCTAGTTAATGTGTGAGAAGAGGAGTTTTGAATATATCCAAGATTGTGAAACAAGTGTATATTCTTTTGATGACTTAACACAAAGAAAGCTCCCCCTAAACATGTGCATGAAATAGATAGAACATTTTGAGAGCACATGAAGAGAATTATGACAAAATTTTGGCGAGTTTCTTTTAACTTGTTGGGCGAAACAACTTGCAATGATAAGGAATTGTCATATAAGAAATTTCAGTAGAGATAATATCACATTTGATAATTTAGACAACCAAACAAGTTCGAACAAGGTAATATTAGGATTAAGTCATTCTGAGGCAAATAATAAAACATCAAAAGACTATCAAGCTATAAAGTCGACACCCATAATCCTTAAAGCTACTTTCTACTTCTCCTTTGGCATCAAAGTACCAAAAACAAACATCAAGCGTTTGGATCACGAGGCGGAGGCTGAAAACATTGGAGTGAAGAGGCCCGGGGAAAAGCGCGGGATCTGAGAAGCGGGAGCTGAGGCATTTGGGCTGGAGAGGCTGGGAAAGCAGTATGAGGCGACGACGCTTGAACCGTATTGGAGACGAAGGGCGTGGAAGAGGTGGAAGACGCTGTTCCATAGAGTCAAGCCTGTCTCTGTCGGGACGGCAAGTCTGTTGTTAGTCTCACTCTGAAAGTCTGTAAGAAGCTGTCCTCATCTCTATTTGAGAGACTTTCAAGCGCATCAGTTATTAAGAATGAGAGTGAGTGGTAAGAATCGAGCAAGAGTAGTTTGTTGTGAGAGCCTTCTGCATTGCCTCCTCAGGGCAATTTCTTCTTCTTGTGCTTGCTTTGCTGCTGAAATCGAATGGGGATTTTCTGGGTTTGTAAAACTTATGAGGTGATCCCAAACCACCTGATATTCAATCTTACTAAGAATTAGGGCCATGATGTAAGGAGCATGATAAATCCGCTTTACCATGTCATTCTTAGAAGAGACAATCCCCACGATGATGACATCCACAACATCAAACTTTCTCCCATGCATAATATTATCAATGATATTCCAAACATGTCCTCGAACGACATCAAAATTACCACTCTTGGGAAGAAAAGTGTGATTAATAATCCTATTAATCAAGCGGGAATAGGTAGTGAGCCATGAATTTTCCTTGGAGTGTACCGACATTCGATCATAAAACTCGTCGAGGCGGGAACAAGTAGAGCTGGTGCGTCAAAAGCTTATCCCAATTTCAGTGCATCCTCGAGACACGCTCAAAATCACCCTTAGTGCACTCCACATACAGTGTAAGCTGTCATCCACTTCATTTTCTTAAAGTCGGAGATACATACAAAGTAGCATAGAATTGTCTTATGATTTCTTCATCATAGTCATTTTAAGAGCCACAAAATCATGAAGACCAACTTTTTGAAAAGACGATACACTCCATCATATTTTTCTAGGAGTTTATGTGTGACCACTTTATGCATTTATGATCTGCAAACTTCTGTGATGATCATAAATCGCTCATAGACTTGTTCTGGAACTTGGTGTGGAATGCAGGATTGATTGAGTTGGAGGCGAGAAGATATTGATCTTTGTGTCTCAAGATTGCATAATCATCGGTGATATGAGCACGAGATCAATTTGAGGTTCTTCGGATCTTCCATCTCTTCATCCGATTGAGCACAGGTTTCTTCTTACGTATGTCGCTCGTAATCGAACGACTCATGAGGAAGAGATCCTTCCTCACTTTGAGCCATCTGTTGCAGGCCCTTTTCCTTTGCGATGGATCATCCAAAGGTCGGCGAGAAGGTAGAGAGGAAGATTGCCCTTGACAAGTTCCCAATCTTGTCCTCGGCATCTTTACAAAGAGAGGATAGGTTACAAGAAGTTCAAAAGATCAAGCAACTGGAGTTAATGTGAATTTGAATGATTTTACATTGCATCGATAAAATCGGTAGTACGCATGATTCCTCGGCCGGTAGTACCGAGAGTGCGATATACGCCATTGTCGGCGGCATTACCGTTCCCGGTAATTCGCGCGTATGAACGCGGTAGTACCGCTTACTGATCTGCGACCTCGAGCGATGAATCTAACCAAAATTGATGTTTCTTTTGGTTTGAATCCAAGAAATAGATGTACTAACATCATTAAACATCAATCTTGCTATTTTGCCCAACTGGAATCACACAAAAACATCCGCATTTCAAATCAACTAGAAAGTGACCTAGGGTTTGAATCAAGCGGTAAAGCGAGGATTTAAGGATGTTTTACCTTGAGAGATGGAGGAGTTAAACCCTAGAGATGCAAGGGTTCACCAAGATTTGAGAAACAACCGAGTGGGAAGGAGTTTTGGGAGAGAGGATTTTCGGGAGAGAAAGAGAAGAGAGAGAAAAGGAAGAGAGGTGCGGAGAAAAATGACCTCTGGGGTTACTTTTCTTTCGGCCCGATGCGATAGTTCCGCCCTTTGGCGTCGGTAATACCGCAAAGCGGTAGTACCATGGTTTTTGTGCGGTAGTACGCGCATGCGATCATACCGCACATAACCCTTGGTCATACGATTATCCTGGAACTTCAAAGCGATTACGGATAAAGATGAGATGAGATTATTTGCAAATGACCCTTAGTTTTGCAATCAATTTAAGAGTCATTAGGGATCATTATGCATAGAATAGACTAATGTCTATACAAGAATATAATTTTTATGAACATAGATAATCGTTATAACATTTTGAAAATATTTTTCTTCTGAAAGCTTTTGAATAACATCAAATCAAACACAATGCATGAGGCAAATGTTTCAACAAATGTTTGAATAGTCTATGACATTTAATTCATTCCTCAATTTGCAAACCGGCCTTCATCTAATGGTTTGGTGAAAATGTCCGCTAATTGATCTTCGGTTCGGATGTGGCTAATTTCAATATCTCCTTGCCCACATGATCTCTCAAGAAATGGTGGCGAATGTCGATATGCTTGGTTCTTGAGTGTTGAGCAGGATTATTTGCTATTTTCACCGCACTATCATTATCACACAAAAGAGGCATTTTATTAATTTTAATTCCATAATCCATCAGGTTTGCCTCATCCATAGCAATTGAGCACAACAACTACCCGTGGAGACATATTCGGCCGGCGGTGGATAAAGCTATGGAGTTTTGTTTCTTGGATGACCATGATACTAAAGATCTCCTAAAATTGACAATTTCGAGGTGCTTTTTCTATCCACTTTGCAACCCGCATAATCGAGTCCGAGTATCCAATTAAATCAAATTTAGCACCTTTAGGGAACCATAGGCCAATGCTAGAGGAATGCTTTAAATATCTTAGTATTCTTTTTACGGCCATTAAATGGCACTCTTTTGGAGATGCTTGAAACCGTGCACACATGCAAACACTAAACATGATATCGGGCCTAGATGCGGTAAGATAAAGTAAACTACCAATCATAGACCTATAAAGCTTTAAATCTACCGATTTACCTCCCTCATTAAGGTCGAGATGACCGTTGGTTGCCATGGGAGTCTTGATAGGTTTTGCATCTTCCATGCGAAATCTCTTGATCAAGTCCTTTGCATACTTTGTTTGACTTACAAAAGTTCCATCTTTGAGTTGCTTGATTTGAAGTCCAAGGAAATAGCTAAGCTCTCCAATCATGGACATTTCAAATTCCCTAGACATCATATCACCAAATTCTTTGCAAAAGTCTTGATTAGTAGATCCAAAATGATATCATCAACATAAATTTGACATACAAAGAAATCATCATCTAAGATTTTGGTGAACAAAGTTGAATCAATTTTCCCAATTTTGAACCCTTTTGAAACTAGAAAATCTCGAGGCGTTCATACCATGCTCTAGGAGCTTGTTTAAGACCATAGAGTGCCTTGGAGAGTTTATAGACATGATTAGGATTCTTAGGATCTTCAAAACCGGGTGGTTGTTCAACAAACACAAGTTCGGATATTTCTCCATTTAAGAAAGCACTTTTGACATCCATTTGAAATAATTTAATATCAAAGCATGATGCAAAAGCAAGTAGTATCTGAATTGACTCAAGTCTAGCTACGGAGCAAAAGTTTCACCAAAATCCAAACCTTCGACTTGTGAAAAACCTTGTGCGACCAATCTTGCTTTGTTTCTTACTACCATGCTATTTTCATCTTGCTTGTTTCTAAACACCCATCTTGTACCAATGATATTGTGTTCTTTGGGTCTATCCACTAATGTCCAAACCGTTTGAATGAAATTATTGATCTCTTCATGCATTGCAATCATCCAATCCGGATCTTCAAGTGCTTCATCTATATTCTTTGGCTCAAGTGAAGAGACAAAGAGTAATGTTCACAAAATGAAGCAACACGAGATCGAGTTTGAACACCCTTACTTACATCACCCAATATTTGATCTATTGGATGATTTTTGAAATTGCATTGTGAATTCTTGGTGGTAGGTTTGATGGTTGATCATCTTCCTTATTGTCCTCTCCATTTAGTTGTATTTGACTTGAGGAAGAGGTGGGAGGCTCAACTTGAGTGGAAGATGATGGATTATCTTCGGGCTTGATGTCACCTATTTGCATGTATTCCATTGCTTTTCTTAGTGCTTCGTGACCTACATCATCCAAATTCTCATGCTCTTCTTGAGAGCCATTAGTTTCATCAAATTGCACATCATGTCTTTCCTCAACTAAACCGGAGTTTTGTTGAAGACACGGTATGCTTTACTATTAGATGAATACCCAAGTAAGAAGCCAACATCTTAACGACTATCAAATTTTGAAAGACGAACACCTTTCTTCAAAATGTAACACTTACAACCGAAAACTCGAAAATAAGAGATGTTCGGTTTTCTTCCAACAAGGAGTTCATAGGAAGTCTTTTTTAAAAGGCGATGCAAATAGAGACGATTTATGGCATGACAAGCGGTGTTAATTGCTTTCGTCCAAAAACTATCGAAAGTATTATATTCATCAAGCATTGTCCTAGCCATTTCAATTAATGTACGATTTTTCCTTTCTACAACTCCATTTTGCTCCGGAGTGTAGGTCGTGGAAAATTCGTGCTTTATTCCAAGTTCATCACAAAAGTCTTCAACTTTAGTATTTTTTAACTCGGAACCATTATCACTACGGATTTTCTTTATTTTGAAATCAAATTCATTTTGAGCCCTTTAGCAAAGTTTTTGAAAATTCGGAGGTTTCACTCTTGTCATCTAGAAAGAACACCCATGAATATCTAGAGTGATCATCTACGATAACTAAACAATAGCTATTTCCCGATACTCTTATAGGTTGTTGGCCCAAACAAATCCATATGTAAGAGTTCCAATGGTCTAGAGGTTGACATGATACTCTTGGAAGGGTGAGAGCTTGCGACTTGTTTACCGGCTTGACAAGCACTACAAAGTCGATTTTTCTCAAACTTCACATCTTTCAAGCCAACAACTAGATCATGTTTGAAAAGTTTTTTAAGTTGAATCATGCCAACATGAGCTAGCCTTTTATGCCAAAGCCAACCCAAGGAAGTTTTTGCAATTAAACAAGTTTGTAAGCATGAAACATTTGTAGAAAAATCAACCAAGTAAAGATTTCCAAATCTAAAGCCTTTGAAAACTAAAGCATTATCCTTTACACTTGAAATTGACACACCTTCATTTGAGAAAGAGCAAATTAAATCAAGATCACAAATTTGGGCAACGGATAATAAATTGAAATTAAGTGATTCAACTAAAGATACATTCGAAATGGAAAGGTCATTTGAGATAGCAATTTTACCCAATCCTATTACCTTTCCTTTACTATTATCTCCAAAGGTGATCTTGTCACTTCCTTTTACGTTCTCGAATGTGGTGAACATTTTTCTATCACCGGTCATGTGTTGAGTGCATCCACTATCAAGCACCCAATGTTTTCCACCGGTCTTATAGTTCACCTACAAAACAAGAATCAATTTCTTTTAGGTACCCAAATTTGTTTGGGTCCTTGGAGATTAGTGACCAAGGTTTTAGGCACCCAAATAGCATTCTTTTAGCGCCTAAAATCAAGTGCCAATAAATCTTGCAATTATTTTACCATCAATGGACTTCTTAAGCATGTAGCAAGAATCATAAATGCCATAGGTTTTAACATTAATATTTAAACAAGTATTTGACATGTGTCCTACCTTACCACATTTATTACAATATTTACCATTTTGCTTAATAAACCTTGGAGGCTTGTTAACCGGTTTCTTACCTTTCTTGGGTACATACCCAAGTCCTTCCTTATTGAATGAGCATCTTTGCTCACTCAATAATTTGTCAAGGGTTGCTTTACCCTTGAAGCATCTTTCTAAGCTCTTGCTTAGCTTGGTGACTTGCTCTTTTAACTCATGATTTTCAACAATTAACAAAGGATCACAAGTATTTGCAATTGAATCATTATTTGAGTAACAAGGCATGGATAGCAAATCATCACAAGAAGTAGAAGTATTAGACATGGATTTTGCATTTGGCATACTTTCTACTCTATGCATCTCATTTATTAAATCACACGTAATACCAATATTTGAATGTGATTTTTCTATATCTTTTGGGAGGAGAGAATCATGAGCTTCCTTTAGCTCCTCATAAGAGTCTTTTAGAGATATACTCCCTTTTAAGACTTTAAATTTAGATTTCTCCTTTCCAACATATTCATTTAAATCTTCTACCATGTCCATTAGTTCATCATATGAAGGAGCATCATCATCAAAGGATTTTACCTTATCTCCTTTTGCCATAAGACATGTAGGAGACGAGAAGAGTGATAAAGCTTCCTTTATGGCGATGCCGACAAGTCCTCTTTTCTTAGAAGACTCTTCATCACTTGATTCGAAATCGGAATCCGAATATTCTTCGTCGGAATCCCATTCTCCAATATGAGCTTCATTTTTGCCCTTTTTGTGAAGCCTTTTGAAAAGCTTCTTCTTTCCATCGAATTCTTTCTTCTTTGATGATTTATCTTTGTCATCCTTCTTGTTGGGGCAATTTGAGATTATGTGCCCTTTCTCATCACATCCATAACAACGAATGTTGCTATATCGCTTGTTGTCACTTAAGGATTGCCCTTTCCTGAATTTGTTGAAGTTGAAGTTTCGATGTGGGCGTCTTCTCATGAATTTCTTCATTTTCCTCACAAGAAGAGCGTACTCCTCATCCGAGTCTTCTTCTTCATCTTCATCATCACTTGATTCCGCTTTAGTTTTGAAAGCGGTAATTTTCTTCTTGGATGAAGATGATTCCAATAGCTCTTCCTTGTCCTTCTTGTATAGCTCGTTAGTGATGAGGTTGCCCAAAGTCCGGTTGGTGTCATTCTTGGCAACTCGGGAGAGTTGAGAAATAATGTCACCAACGCCTCATATTTATCAGGAAGGGCCCTAAGCATTTTCGCACAACATCAACATCAAGAAGGTTAGTATCAAGGCCTTTGAGTTCATTCACAATGTTGTTGAGTCTTGAGTACATCTCGGTGATGTTTTCATGAGGCAACATTATGAATGTCTCATATTTAATCCAAGCCTATGCAATTTGGCTTCTTTGACCGTGGATGTGCCCTCATGAATTTGGAGAGGGTAGTCCAAATAGCATGAGCGGTTTCCAAATTGCTCACCCTATTGAACTCATCGCGTTCAAAGCACCAAAGAGAGCATTCATAGCTTGAGCATCTAAATGAGCATTACGTTCATCTTGAACCGTGAGGATTGTTGGATCAAGAGGCATAACGTAACCCTCATTTACAATTTTCCATATGTTTGGACTCATGGCTTTTAAGAAAATAGACATTCTAATTTTCCAATAAGAATAATTTGAGCCATCAAACAAGGGAGCCTTTCCTATATGCATACCCTCACTAGCCATCCTTTCTCTCTTAGACGGTAAAGTCTAACAAATTGAGAGACCAAGCTCTGATACCACTTGTAGGATCAAGGATAACCGACTAGAGGGGGGTGAATAGGAGGTTTTAAAACTTTTTCACAAATGTGTGAGTTAAGCTAATTAACAATTTAATCTAAACAAGTTATACTCCTAGCTAAGCAATACAAGCACAAAGATCAAGCTAGAAATATAAATGCGGAAGAGTAAAGACTAGGAATAACCACAAAGAGACAACGATGTTTTCCCGTGGTATCGAAGACTTGCCGGTCTTCACTAGTCCACGTTGAGGGAGCTTGAACCAATCAAGCCGGCTCCACCAATTAAGCCTTTCCTCGATCACTATTGGTTGTTCTTCCTCCACTCCGGATATGGTGAACACCAAACCACTCACAATATGGGTACCGGGCCTCTTCACAATCTTCTTGAAGAGATCACCGTGCAATCACCGCCAAGCCGTCTAGGAGTTCGGCAAAACTCAAAGAGTAACAAACCAAGACCTTCGCTTGACGACACTCAAGTGCAATAGGATCAACTAGAATGATGAATGCACTTTGAATGAGCTCAACAACCTCTCAAAGAGTGAACAAAATGAGTTTGAGGAGTTGAAAGAATGCACAAGGCTCTAAAGATGTTAAATGTGGTCTAGCACCCTGTCCTTGAGCAGGTGGGGAAGTATTTATAACCCCCAACAACAATTAGAGCCGTTGGAGAAGAAAACCTACTTTTCACCATATGCGGTACTACCGCCATGCAAGAAGCGGTACTACGCACTTCTCCAACCACTACAAAGAACGGCTATAATAGACGCATTAAATGACTGACATAGCCGTTTTATACGCGAGCGGTACTACCGCTAATCGACGAGCGGTACTACGCGAGCGGTCATACCGCAAGGTGAGTGCGGTACTACCGTTTCCAAGGAGAGAAAGAAATGGTGCACTCTGGAAAAAACATACCGCTTCTCATTCGGAATAACCGGCATGCGGTAGTTCCGCTTAACACCTACGGTACTACCGTATATCGGTCATACCGCATGAACACTGGCGGTACTACCGCGCTTAGGTTTTGGCACCGAAACCAGAAAAGAGACTCTCTGTAAAAAACATACCGCCAACTAACGACCGGAACAACCGGAGTGCGGTAGTACCGCACAGACAACGCCGGTACTACCGATTTTCCTGACAGTGCACAAATTTGATTTAGAGAGAGAATCCTTATGCATGCATGATCCTAAATTGATCCATAAAGCACAAGACATGCTTTCAAGCTACAGGACATGATCCCTCTTAATAGTACGACATTTAACCTATAATCCGGTCTTCCATCTATTTCTCCTAAGATCGGTAAAAGAAAATAATTTCGAAACCACTTGTACCTTATCCTTGAGCTGTACTTGATCTTCATAGAACTTTTAGCATGCATCTTTAAGATCATATTTTCCAATGGGACCAGTCCTTGTAAAACTCAACAAACCAATAAGTCCCATTTTCACATATTATCATAAATTACCAAAACATATTTTTAGAGGCCTAGATGCTTTTCAGTAGGCGTCGCTCAACTCTCACGATCCTGGCTACGAACACGCAAGGCTCGAAACCACACAATCGCTGAACTGCTCAACAAGTCGTTATCAACCGTGCACGAATACCCGGTTGACCTGATCACGAAGATCGATTCTTGCATACACCGAAGAAGCACCCAAGAACAAGATAAAGCAATCTGAAATTGCAAATAGGAATTGAAATATTGAATTGAGTTGGGATTTTGAAGCGGTATTATGGTTGGTCTAGTCGACACAAGCCAATACACGAAGTTGCAACAAGGCTAACTTTTAACTATACAAAATCCAAGTAAAACTAAATGGGTGCGGCCTCCTTATATAGGGGAGAGGGAGCCGCAAATGTCTAAACGCTGGCAATGCAGTACTATTCATAGGTTACTATTCATGTGAACAGTGCTGTGAACAGTAATCGTGAACAATGTATACGGCCCAAGTGGAGGTGGTCGGCCCAAATAACCTAAAATGGTGGCTGCTCTTTGGGCCAAATAATTGATACAAATACAAGACCCTCGGCCCAATGTGAGGTGACGCAACACCAGATATAAGTGAAGTGTATTCATCGGCACGTTGAAGTAGCGTTTGACGCAGCCAAATCGATGGCAGTCGAGTAGCCCGGTTGGAGGTATAGTAGCGGTCGTATCCGAAGGGTTGATGTCCTCATCAGTAACTATGACTGCCCTTTGAAGCAAAAGGATAAAGACCCCAAACATCCGAATGGACCAAATCAAAGGGACGATCAGAGCGAGAAATACTAGAGAGATATGAGAGTTGTACTTGCTTGCCAAGTCTACAACTCTTGCACTGAAAATTTGGGTCAACAGAAATAGGACCAAGAACACATTGATAAATCAAGATAGAGAAGCGTGAGCCACACAAGTGCCCCAAGCGATGATGCCATTGAGGAAAGAATTGGCAAATAGAAGTAGATGCAGAAGGACAAGGGGTAGATAAACCAACAATAGAGGATGAAGGAATAGGGCCAGGAGCAGTACCAGAAATGGAGGATAAAGGGAGACTCAGACGATCAAGAACATAGAGCTCTGCAGAACCTCTCTGACGATGACCTGTACTAATGACAACTCTTGTTTGATGATCTTGCACAAAGCAGGAGCTATCATCGAACCCAACAAAGTAGTTCATATCTACGAGTTGCCCGATAGAGATGAGATTCATGGAGAGCGTGGGGACCAACAAGACATCTGAAACTACGAAGTGAGAGGTGGAAGGAGTCCCCTGATGAGTGACTGTGCATGGCGTTCCATCAGCTGTCTGAATCTTGATACCTTGTGCAGCAGGACGACATGATGTGAGCTGAGTTGTATCAGATATCACATGGAAAGAAGCCCTGAATCGAACGACCATGGGGTGAAGCACGGACATAGGATATGATGGTGCGGTCAAACCGATGGATGCATTGGAAGATGCCTACAGTCGACATAACTAAGCCTCAAGGTTGTTCATCTGAGCCTGAATCTGACCAATAACAGCATCACCTCGAATAGGTCCAGGACCAAGAATGCCATCAAGAGTCATAATAGGATCAAGTACACTGGCACCAATTAACAATCATCATGATCCACATCACAACTAGCTAACACACAATAGCCTCACAATAGCAAGTAGAGCAAGCACCACTCAAGCCGAGCAATCAATTGCAGCAGACAACAGTGCTGAGCAACAATAGTACAACAACAGTAGTGGCAAGTACTAAATACTAGATAAATACCAGTTATGAGATCACCGGAGTAGAGGATCAGTACCAAACGACATATAACAGTAGTCAGGGATCTCCGATCAGATCATCTCAATGGGGGCGTCGTTCACCTCACCTTGAAAGCAGGCAGGGGCGCACGAGCAACTAGGAGCAGAGGATCAGCAACCGGTGTCGGTTGGAGGCTCGTCCGCTCAAATCGAGCACCGTCGCGGCGGCGGGAGTTAACGGCGTCGGCGGAGGCCCGGCCGGAGGACCTCGGCGGGAGGCGTCGACAGAGGCCCGAGCGCGAGCCGTCGGAGGAGAATCACGACCGAAGCAAGTGTCGCCAAAGGCTCGACCGAGAGTCTTCAGGGCGAAGGCAGTGGCGACGTCACTATAGAAAAGGCAGAGGACTCGGATCCGAACAAAATGTTGAGGAACCGTCGCTAGCGAGTCCAGTCCGAGCAATTACCTCGTAGACAAACTCAGAATCGTAAGAACAATGCACGAATGACAAGAACAAAATAAGAGATTGAACACAGAGATATAGGGGGACTTCTTGCTTCTCTTTATTCCTTCATCAAGCGATCAAATCCTTTACAATGAATAGCACCCCCTATTTATAGGCTACGACCCTGCTAGGGTTTGGGATGAGGAGCCCATCTTGGGCCAGGTATGCCGGCCTGGGCCCGGTTTCTTAACACTCCCCCTTGGGCACTCATTCTTCATGTCCATGTCTTGTCAAAACTCTATAAAAACCTAGTGGAAAAAATTTGAAGAAAGAGTATATGATACACATTCTACTGTGATGCACGAATTGCTTCATTAAAAACCTTAGCCGAGAAAACTTCAGAAGAATCCGTCAAGGGAAAAAGAGTACAATCCACCCAATTTCATTTAATATACTGGATTTATTCTTTGGGTACTCGATCTTCATGATCAAGCTTTAATAATGAGTTTGTGAAGAGTCTCCCCCTGAATTCTGCATTTCTCTAAGTCTTATCATTCCAATTCCTCGTATGCATCTTTCAAAGTTAGATGCCGGAAATGACTTGGTGAATAAATCTGCAAGATTTTCACATGACTTAATATGCAATACTTTGATTTCATCCATCTTTTGCAATTCATGAGCATAGAAGGACTTGGGGTTGATATGGTTTGTGAGGGGACTCTTCACATAACCCATCTGCACTTGTGCAACACATGCTGCATTATTTTAATAGACAATAGTGGGGGTTTGTGCGATATTCAATCCACATGACTGCTGGATGTGGTGAATCATCCGCCGAAGCCAAGCACATTCTCGTGAGGCCTCGTACAACGCTATTATTTCTGAGTGCTTCGTCGAAGTCGATACAAGACTCTGCTTAGACGATTTTCATAGAATTGCAGTTCCACCACATAGGAGTTCATAGCATGTTTGTGATTTGGCTGTATGCGGGTCCTACAAGTACCCGTTATCTGCATTACCATTCATAGTTAGGTCTTGGTTCTTTCTATAGAACAGACCAAGTTCTTTGCTTCCTTGGAGGTATCGGAAGATGTCCTTCATTCCCTGCGAATGCCTTTGGTAGATTCTGCACTATACCTTACAAATAGGTTCACAGCAAATGCAATGCTTGATTTAGTACAGTTTGCCAAATATATAAGTGCTTCTATTGCACTTAAGTATGGGAATTCCTGTCCCAGGACTTCCTCCCCCTCTTCTTTAGGTCTGTACGGGTCTTTGTCTTGCTGCAAAATTTTTTCGACCATTGGCACTTTCAAAGGATATGCCTTTTCAAAGTCAAACCTTTCTAACACCTTCTGAGTGTAGGTTGACTGATGTACTAACATCCCTTCAGGGGTATGCCCAAGCTCCAAGCCTAGGAAATATTTGGTTTTCACCCAAATCTTTCATTTCGAACTCCGACTCCAGGTAAGAGCTTGGTTTCTTAATATCCTTCAGGGTTCCGATGATATTCAGATCATCTTCATACACTGCGATTATACAAATTCCATATTGGGATCATCGTATAAATACACAGGGCTTATTCTCATTGTTCGTGTAGCCTTTCTTACATAGAAAGTCGCTTCAAGCGATTATACTACATCTGCCTAATTGCTTAACTTTGTACAGTGACTTTCTGAGTTTCACACTGTATATATTTCTATTTGCTCTATCTTGGTTCGGGACAGGGATACATTCAGGTATCTTCATATAAATGTCTGAATTCAATATTTCATAAAGGTATGCTGGTACCCTATCTATCAATTTTACTTCTAACTTTAAGTTCACTACCATTGAGATAAATGTCTAAAGGGAGTTCCGCTCATGACCGGGGAATAGGTTTCTTCATAATCATCTCCTGGATGTTCAGTGAAACCTTATACAACAAGCCTGGCTTCTTTTCATTTCTCTTTCGAACAAATACCCACCTATGCCCTACAGGTGCACAAGGAGGCGTGCGGCTTGTGCCCAAACGTCTTTCTTTTATTCGGAGAGAATAATTCAGTTTTTATTGCCTTCTTCCAATCGATCTTTTCTTTCATTCAATGAGTGATGCGGGCTTTGGATCAAGATTGATGATTGTGGTAAGTTTCTTTGCAAAGTAAATGTCGATATTGGTTGTTGTCATATTCAAAGATTCTCCTGAGGTCATGAATTTTATAGCTATTTTTTCAAGGGACAATTCTTCTAATGCTTCTACTTGCTCACCGCTGCTTCCAATTGCGGGGCAAGTCCCTTTAGTTTTAGCTCTGATGTGTGCGCACACATCCATGCTGATGTCTCCCTTCATCGGGGTGTTCAATTCTGGTATGCCTTTTCTAAAGGTTCCATACCGATGCCAGGTCTCAACTGGCTCCCCTTCTGATTCTGGGGCACTTCGGTGATTGGCTGTGTCAAGTCCTTCTTATCCTTTTTCACCAGACGTCTCCGGTTACTTCGGATTCGAGGGGCCGGAGTTCTCGTCCTTTTCTTAGGCCTCTGGACGGGATTAGGGATACCTTCATTGGTATTTCAACCCTCTCCGGTGCATTGCGTACAAGCAAATGCTACTTGGTCACGCTCTTCAAATCACTAAAGTGGTCTGGCAGTTGATTCGCTAATATTTGAAAATCAATTATCTTCTGAACTTCAATTGTCTTCTAGACTTCAATTATCTTCTGGACTTCTATATTTGCTTCACTAGTGCGCAGGTCATATGCATAGATTTCAATTATGTTCTGGACTTCAATTGTCTTCTAGACTTCAATTATTTCCCGACATTATCATCAAGGGTTGATTTTCTCCCCCCTAATGACGGGAAATTAACCTCGTCTAATATACTATCAGCGAATCGGGCATTATGCAAATCTCCAGTCATATGGTCCAAATACCTGATTATGGATGCTATCACATAACCAATGTATATTCCAGACATTCAGAGAAGACCCATTGCTGTTCGCTGCGGTGGTGGTTTAGGTATGTAAACCTTGCAACCAAACCTACGAAGATGAGAAGTTTTCGGTGCTGACCCTTGCGCTAGTTGCATAGGTGGATGGATGTTATAGGCCGACGGTCTAAAATTGATGAGAGCTGCTGCGAGCAGGACTGCGTGTCCCCAACATGTAGTTGGTAAATTACAATTCTTCAAAGTTCTGCTAGTCCATTCTGGGTGCAGATGTGTGGTACAGAATACTCAACTTTAATTCCCATTTTCATACAATAATCATCAAATGCCTTCGGAGTACATTCTTCGGCGTTGTCCATTCAGATGGACTTCACGTGATGATCAGGAAAAATATTTTTCAATTGTTAATTATTTGCGAGATTTAACTTTGCAAAAGCATGGTTTCTCGTAGACAATAAACATACGTGCGACCATTCTGAGGAAGCATCGATGAGCACCATAAAATACATAAATGACCCTTACAGAGGTTGTATAGGACCGCAAATATCTCCCTGGATACGGTCCAGGAATGCGAGGACTTCATCCTTCGCTTTGAGCAAAGGTCTAGCAATTAATTTGACGATGGCACATGCGGGCACAAAATCTTTCGATTCGGAAATTCTTTACATTCATAATATGTCCACGTGAATTGGTTAATTATATCTCTCATTATCCTAAGACCTAGGCGGCATAATCTATCATGCCCTAGATAGAAAAGTTGAGCTTCTAAATCTGTTTTGAGTGATGCAGACTCTGAGTGCCTTAATATTAGTGTAGTATAGCCCAGTTTCATATGAAGGAAGGCATTCTAATGCCATTGTTCCACTTTCTTCACGCTTTTCAATGGCGGTATTGCTTACCATACTCTTCTTGGTCTCTACGTGAAAAGCGTTAGCGCGAATATCCTTGAGAGTTCTAGTCGATTTTGGGTACAACAAGTCTTCTTCAATGACCAAAGTTGTGCCCATTGGGAGTATAATTATGGCCCTTCCTGAGCCTATTATACAAGTATCGCTGCCTACGACTGTCGTAAGACTATCAGCATTTTTGTTGATCGACTGAAAAAAAAAATTCGTTTCTCCCAAGATGGTATTCGTTGTGCCGCTACCTGCTAAGCACACTTCCTCCATAGGGCGTCACACGTGTTCTAATATAATGTACTTTATTAATATGTAGCATAAAGCAAGCAACACATAAATAAAATACTTTAGATATCAGAACGTAACTTGCTATTATAAAGACAGGAAAATAAGTCTTGCAAGACTCATAATAAGAATTTAATGATTTGCTCTCCTAGAGCTTGCAACCATTATTCAATAATTCAAAGTTCTGCTTCAATTACAAACTGCAAGTTTCTATAAAAGATCCGAGTGCAATGCGTGCACTAGATCTAATAGGCGAAGTATTCGGGAACTTCTGTCTCAATCGGCTCCATGCGCTATCTTCTCCTCTTGGGCAGCTACGACTGCGGCCGCTGCGATGTCCAAAGGAGGGATGATGGGGGCTACTACTGGGTTGTCCACATTCATAAGTGTAACTAATGGATGTGAATCCTCTGTGCCTGCAATGGCGTGGTGTGCCTCATGCTATCATTTGCCTTTTTTCTTATACTGGAAAGTATCAATAATGTGCGACGCACGACCTTACCCTTCTTGCTTCTCTCATTCGTGAGAGGCTTCATCATCTTGTAGCTGCTAGTAGTGGCTTCATGGCCAACATTGCTATTAGGTGGCTGCAAGATGAAGTTCTTTCTTAGAACATCATCTTGAGCTTCCGCAACTTGCATGATGTCAATTAATTCGGCATACTTCTTGTAGCCGTCTTGACGATAGTTGCGTGCGGATTACACCGCGTTCGGGTGAAAGGTAGAAAGTCTTATCCATCTTTTGCTCATCCATAATTACATTACCACAGGATTGAAGACTGATACAAATTTCATACAAAATCTGGCCATGCTGGGTCAGTTCTTCGAATTCCAGATTCGTGTTGCTAGTCATCTTCATATCATACAAAATTCATAAGATTACTGCTAGTTATCTACATAAAATAGTTACAAAATTCTCATAATGCTATTCGAACTCTCGGTTCGTGATCCCGTATTTTTCTATGTATTTACATGATTTACTGCTATTTTGGTGATTAAAAGCAATATAAACAATCACGAGATAATCAAAGCAGTAAATACAATAAATAAATTGCATAGAAACAACAATAACAAAGTTAAACATGCTTCAAAGTTCAAAAATATACAAAAATTTGGAATCCCGAGGCCATTTTCTACTGCAAAAATTTCAGTACAGAGAAAAATTTACGCATAATTTTCAAATTTCTGGGGGGTTATTCTGCAAAAATTTCTTCATTCGTGAAACTTCCTCGTAATTTTCAGAATTTCGAGGTCTTATTTGCAAAATTTCCTTCCACCACCCCTCCTGTTTTTCGTTTTTTTCACAGTGGTGGGCCAATTTCACGACCCGTCCTCCTAGCCCATGAGGCCTTTCCGTCCAGCCCAAATCCAGTGGCCCGCTTTGGGCGCTCAAACAGCCAGGTGGTGAGCTTCCTACCGATTTCAATAGGCTACGGCGGTGGCGGCTCCATGGACCATCCGGCGGCGACTCCAAGCGGGAAGAGGCGGCGCGTCGCGGCGGTGGCGGCCGGCGCCGGAGAGCGCATGCGGCGCGAAGCGGCGCGGCGAGAGAGCCGCATGCGGCGGCGAAGCAGCGGGGCGCGCGAGGCCACGGCGCGCGGCGCAGAGCCATGTCGCGATGGCGCCGGCCTCGCGGCGAGGAGGCTAAGTCTCTTGGCTCGCGTCTGGCGGCCTTAGGGTGGCGCAACAACAGCAGCGGGTCGGCGAGGCGCGACGGCACGGCGGGGTGGAGCGCGAGGTCGGTGCGTGGCGCGCGCGTAGCTACTGGCGAGGCGAGGAGGCGCGGCCGGACCGCAGTGAGAGGAGAAGCCGTCGCGAGGCACCCGTCGCCGGCTCGAGCCGGCGGCAAAATTTTCGCGATATCTTGTTCACGCACATCGCATTCATCGTGCGAGTGGTACTGTTCATCCGGCGACGCGCACTGTTCATACGATGCAATTATCGTTCCTGCGATTACCGATCGGCTTGGCCGACGACTTCAAGTCGGCTCGCGGTAGATTAGAACGAGCTTGCAATTTTCAATCTACGGTACAATCGACATCCACTCTTTCATGCAATCTAACGATCGACATTGTGCCGACGACTTCAAGTCTGCTCACGGTAGATTAGAGCGAATTTGAACCGTTGAAAACCAAACTAGAAAGCCGAATTTGCAGAATTGAAAGCAATCTAGAAAATACGATTCAATCTACGAGCGTCGTTCATCGACAGTTACCTTTTTGATGCGAGGAGAGTCAATCGTGGCGATAATGTGTTGAGGATCCGTCATTGGCGAAGTCGGTCAAGCGATTACCTCGTGAGACAAACTCGTAATCGTAAGAACAATACATGAATCACAAGAACAAAATAAGAGATTGAATACAGAGATGTAGGTGACTTCTTGCTTCTCTTTATTCCTTTATCAAGCGATCAAATCTTTTACAATGAATAGCACCCCTTATTTATAGGCTACGATCCTGCTAGGGTTTGAAATGAGAAACCCACCTTGGGCCAAGTCTGCCGGCCTAAGCCCGGTTTCTTAACACAAACTACGGGAGAGGGAGAGGAAATGAGGTATCATGTCGGTGGTGGCTTGCCTGTGACGACGAAGATGGCGGCCGACCAGACCAGGTTAGGTCCTAACCCTAACTCTAGGCTCTCTGATACCATATTAGAATTTACGAGTGGTTTTGCTATTCACAACTATGCAGCTTATTTATTAATTACGAGTGTATATATAGACATTGTTACATAGACCGCACGGAACACTATTAACAAAAACAGGCTAAACATTGTGTGTGTATTGTTGGGGGGTTCTGGAAAAAGAACATGTCTTTACATCATCTCAGGCTTGCGCCCAATCTTTCTAGGAAATAAACCAGGCAGCATAAAAAAGAACGAGGTAACATTAAAAAAAAAGGAGTAAGAATGCCATGTATTTCAGTTGAGTGCCAATATGTAGGGGTATTGCCTACAAAAATAGCAAAAGAGATGAAAGGTGAGTACTGCATAGGAAAAATCATAACAAAATAGCAAAGCTACAGAACATATTACATTGCTTAGCACGGCTTTCTCCTGTCAACTTTGAACGGAATGTTTAACCATTTCTTCCTTGGGAACCGCTCTTTGGTTTTCTTTTCACTAGAATCGTGATCCTCAATTCCCTCCGTGGGCTGATTCTTCACTTTCTTTTCCTTTCTCTGATATTTTTCTTCATCACCTTTGGACCCTTTGGAAGGCGATTTTGCTTTATTCCTGCTGGAACTCCGTTTTAGAGGTGGATTGTTGGTATAGGACGAATGGATTTCATTCCTTTCCTTCAGAAGCTCATCGATCTACAAAAGGCCATGAGGACTCAGGACATCGTAGGAAGCAAAAAAATGACTATGCATCAGGATCAGACATACTGTTTGCATTTCTTGCGTGTATCTGCTGGTCATCTCAGTGAACTTTGCCAAAACCTGCGAATCATAGCGTTTAAAAAATGTTGCCCTTCGAGACTGAAAATGCAAAGAAAGAACCTGAAGGAAAATAACTTAAAAGAAAAATCGAGAACATACTTCCCTATACTCCGTCTCAAATTTAGATAGCTCAGCTCGTTTTGTGAGTATCTTTGCCTCCACACTTTGTAGCTTCTCCTTTTCAGCAGGGAAAGATTCACCACAAACAACCTCTATAGTATAGCTTGCACTTCCGAAGAAATTGTCACCTGAATGAAGTAATACAGTTAAAACAGTTCCATACTGCCTCAATTAATAACCTTGCAGCAACCAACAAAGTGGTATACCATAGACAGCGAAAAAGTGGGTTCCTGGTTTCAGTTCATTTATGTCACATGGTTGGAAGCTATCCAATCTTTTAAAGAATGCACTATCAGGATCCTTTGCAGCAGCTGCCTGGAAGTTTTTGGAGCTTATATAGGAAAAGAATCCCAAAGAAACACTTGGAGAATACAAAAACCAAGCCACAGTTGAAAACTCACCGACTTATTTTGCTCAAAACGATAAATAGGAAATCCAAGAAAATACATCCCTGCAGAAGTAATTTTCCCAGTCTTTACACTGTCTTCCTGCAGCAAGTTGCATGCGTTATATATTACTCAAGCCATAACACATTGCAAATCTTAACAGAATTGTTGCTTGCATGTTGGATGAAGCAAAGGTCGTCAAAGAGAAAACATCTTTACTCATTACATAGTTTTGCAGTCTAACAGCAAATCTACTAGACAAGAACAACGAATTCTCAACTTATTCATGAGGTTGTAGTAATCACACTGATGACGTCCCATGCCATATTGTCTTGTACTTGAAATTTAGAAGAAAAAAACTATTTTCGTAGGATGAATAAGCTAATTCACAAGTAGTTTTGCATTTTTGCTCACAGTAATATCTAAATAGGGGTGTCCTTTTCTTCGTAAATGTGTCATACAAAATCTCCAAATGCTCAAATTCATCCAGCTGATTTAATTATTTACAAAGAATAGGATTCTGACACGTTCCTTCCTACCTTTTCAATTTTCATTGGAAAAAGGAAAAGCTTAGTATATATACCTGTAGTGCAAGGCTCAGCCCACCATTTTCTTCGAGCTCAAAATAAAGCAACTGAAATAGAAGGAAAGAAAAACCAAATTTTATAAAGACGTTAAATTTGAAGCATTTGAAGTATCCATTAAATATGTCAAGCACTTAATACCTTAAATTTATGGCAGTCAGAGCACACTTAATCAAAAGAAACTCATCTTATGAAATTATCTGTCTGTACAACCTCAAGCGAACAAGTTTACATAGGAAATGCATTCACCGAAATATGATATAGTAGAATAAAATTGGAACTTTCTCGACAGTATCGTTATGTTTGCTCACTGATACGGGGTCGCCCGATATTCTCGACGTAGGATCGAATACTCACGAGAAATAACAGATTGAAAACTAGGGTTTGGAATTATTGTGTTGTAATTTTCGGGTTATGGACTCTAGGAAAAGAACAGCAAGAAAAACCAATCTATTGCTAAAGGTAAATAATCCTACCGAATAAGCAGAGCTCGATACCAAGATGATACGAGGTCGCCCGATCTTCTCAACGAGGATCGAATACTCACATACCTCTCTTGAATCGTAGTGATCTTAGTTGCTGTGCAAGGATTAGCACTCTATAATTCGCAAGATCACACGCGCCGACTTCACCGACCACCAAGCGAAGTCACCGTACTCCCAATTCTCGGCGAAAAGGTTGAACGATCTTGATTGACTCTCAATTCCCCTCAAGTGTGTTTGGCACCCCTTGGAGGAACAAGAGCGATTGCAAGCAATCCAATCTATTATTTCTGAATATAATGGTCTAAGGATACATGAAGGAACCTCGGGGGTATTTATAGTCTGACCCTTAAGTCACGCAACATAATTAAGGTAGTATGACCAACCGTTTCGACTAAGGATTCCAAAACAGACTCCGAATCGAAAAGATATTGTTCACACCGAGTACTGTTCACACCTAATATGGTTCGTGCCAATTACTGTTCCCTTCGAGCACTGTTCCCGTCGAGTACCATGGTCGTAGAGTGTCAGGGTCGTCGAGTACTATGTCAACTGAGTGTTGTTCAAGGCCTGGTCATGGAACTGGTCGACAATCTGGTCGTAGAATTTGCAGACCTGGTCGTAGAGCTTGCAGAACTGGTCGTAGAGCGGATAGACCTGGTCGTAGAGCTGGTAGACCTAGTCGTACGACAGGTAGACCTGGTCGTAGGGGTTGGAGACCTAGCCAAGACAGCATAAGATGACTTCCTTTGATATTCCAAGGCTCTCCTCTATTGCTTTGCATCCAAAATCTTCACAATGTTCAAATATGAGAATGCACAAAGTATTGGCATGAGGTAGCAGCCAATTCTTATTATGGTCAATAGGAGACTCATTAAGAAACAAAAGCACATGTTGGTTAAGAAGCTTGGTTCGGGCCCTAGTTATTGGATTGGTTGGTGTTTCATGCACAATCTTATGCACACCTGGAGTAGTAGTCGTAGGACTTGTAGTAGTTGTAGGACTTGGAGTAGCCATAGGGATGTCCTCATCACCACAAGATCTTGTGGAACGCATCCCGTCCCAAGAAAACTCATGTCTTCATGCCCTTGCAGAAAAAAAGCTTGCGGAAAAAAGGCTACCATATACCGACACGTAACCAAGGTTGTCACGATACTCTAGCGATGCGGCGACCCCAGCGCCGGGAGGTCCAGCGTCTATCGCGCACCTAGACAAAGTGATTAGACGATAACATACATTAGCCAAATCAGCACATATAACACACATATAACACGTAAAAATGAAGAATAGATGAGAGATGGGCCACTACCCACCCAACCCACCCCACTAGGGCCAAAAGCCCATCTAAGTCATTCACTACCTCCTCCCGTGCCCTAATACCACCAGACACCACCTCATCCTCTACTTGCGGATGGGCGAAAGAAGAATCAAAGCATCGCAAGCAAGCAGAGCATAAACGCGGCGGCAAGCAGAGAGCATCGAGCAGAGGATGCGATGGGTGACGAGCAGCAGAGCGATCGGGGGGAGAGAGAGAGAAGAAAGGAGAGGAAGGAAGAGTACTTGCAAGGCGGCGGAAGGCATGGAGGCAACGACTTGTTGTGGATGGCGTGGCGGTGGCGGATGCGAGCTAGAGAGGATCAATGACCGGCGGCGCGCTACGATTGCCTCTCGTGCCCGAGTCCTCTCTCCCCTCTCTCTGAGTCACCTAGAGGCCAGATCTGAGCCCCTCTCTCTCTCTCCTAGACTGCAGCCAATCGAGGCGAGCAGCCATGTCATCTGCTGCTGGCCGACTGGACGACATGTCGTCGACTAGGCGACGCCACGACAACTATGCACGTAACACCTACCACCAAGCCTGTTGATGACTTGAAACTTAAGGCCCAGCCTAACCTTAGCTCCAAATATGAATTCCAAAATTAACCCAATGCAACCCCTATTACCTATCCCAAACACGAACCCACCGGAAACATAGCACAGCCAACCCAAACTCTCTGGGTTAGTACACCATTTGAAGCTCCAACCCATTTCAGCTACTTTCGGTCCAAGAAATTAATAGCACTTTAAATTCAGATGTATGTAGGCTAGTAGGTAAACCCATTCTGTACCTCTTCTCGATTAGGGTTGAATACGATTATGCTAAGCAACCCAATCTAACCCAAATTATTAGATAATTCAGCCTTACTTGACCCATTTCTATTAGGATCTGTCTCAAGCTATGAAACAACCCATTAAAGTACCCTCCAGTTGGACCCAGAGTTGTGAACCCACTACTGAACCTACTTACTACTAATCAGATCCTACTAGTAAAACCACCCACATGGCAATACACATGGTCCATCTAGCCACTCGGATTTAATGAAAAGGTTCTGTATGACTTTTTCTTTCATTTGCAACACCCAAAACCAATCTTGGTTTGCACATTTGGCACACTACAATTAATAAGTTGAAAATCAGGAGGAAGAATCTGAAAAGAAAAGAGAAATTGGTGGTACTAATATAGTTCTGATCGGGAAAAAATTCGCCGGTAACCGCGATTACCGGCCACGCCCTCTCGGAAAAGCAAAACCGAACTAAAACATCCGGTTTAGCAACTTCAAAATTCAAATTTCGAATTTTGGACGAATTTTAAGCGAATTTGATCGAATTTCAGCCGAAAAAAAACCGGGATTTCCGGTAACCGGCCGGTTACCGTTCCCGGCCATCCAACGGGAAACATCCCGGTACCGGGTTTTGGAACCCTGGTTACAGTCCAATAATTGCATAAGAGCCCAATTTTATACTTTGATGATTCTGGAGACAGGTACAGGAAGGTGTCAAGAATCCAATCAACTCTCAAAGTAACAACAAGGCTGAGCTTACTGGTGAATCAAATCCTGAAATCCGTAGTTACGAATCCATTATTTGATACATTTTACTCCACTGACATATAAATCATAAGTTCAAAAAAAGGTACACCTTAAAAGAAGGTTGGTACAAATATCAAATATGTGCATACAAGGATCAACAATAACTGACATAATTATTACAGAAAAAGTGTAAATATTGCATCCCAATCCACCAACCATTAAACTTGGCTACTGCTAATTCAAAATTATCTCATGAGCGGATAGTTAGGGCATCTCCAATAGTTAGAGACAACCTTGTCTCTAACATATGTTAGATCATCTTTAGAGACAACATCTCCAATAGACAATCTCTAGTACACTCTCCAACACTTATATTTTATAATTTTTCTTTAAAACGAGCCTATATGTCAACTAAAGTAAATTAATGCATCATGTCTTGTTTACGCGTGCGATCGTCTCTTCGGAAGAGGCGACCTATTCTCTCTCTTCTCCCCTCTCTCCTCCACGTCGGATTTTGTTGACGTGACATAGCTAAGAGACGACAATAAATGAACTATTGGAGATGCCCCTAGAGGCTTAGAGCCCTCTCGAATAAAGCATCCGAGAAAAGATGGCATGCACAAAAACAATGTCGTCTGTACCATAAATTCTGATTATTATAGATAGCACTAGCGGTAATAGCTAAGCTAACCACACAGAAAATGCAAAAGAAGGGCAGGTTATCATTACCATCAATTGTTAATGGTAAAGTGTATAAACTATCAAAATTTCACTAGCTAAAGGGAAAATTTGCTAATTATCAAACATGAGTGGATTTGTTCCGCAAGAATACAGGTATACAACTAGAAAAGGTAATTCTAAATAGAAAGCAAACAAAAACATAAAAACATATATGGGAAAACACCAGGATCGGACCACATGGAATGCAAGGATCACATAACCGTTTCCGGTCACAATCCCGCTGGCTGGCCGGTACCGGTAACCGGCCGGTTACCGGTCAAACCGGGTTTTCCCCGGATAAAATTCGCTCAAATTTACTTAAAAACCATCCAAAATTCAAAATTTAGAATTTGAATTTGAAAAACCCGAGAAAACCGGCCGGGATTTCTAATCCCGGCCCCCCTCCGGTAAGCGGTTACCGGCTGGGTTTTCAATCCCTGATGGAATGTGCTATAAGTAGAGCAAATAATGGGGAAACACATTTGTGAACAAGAACCAACCTTGAATTTACTTCTATCAGTTGAGTGCACACGACAAACTAGACCCATTTTAGCTTCCTTTTCTGTTATGTCCACAGAATAAAAATGAGCTGATTGCTTTTCCACCTGGTCACATGCAACAATTAAGCAATTACTTACTAAGATGGAAAAGAAACACTGCATAATGGAGAGCTAGTTGCCAACCTTCCTGTTTACAGAGTTTCCAAGCTGGAGCTGAGAAACCATAACCGACCCATTCAATGCCTCCTCCAAAACTGTTGCCGAAACAGTTGTCTTAATTGGCACACCAAGTTTACTACATATATGCCCATACAATCAAAACAACAGCATAATACAAGCTAGCGAATAATGAAAAGAAACATTGCATCGTGTACAAGCTTTACCTGAAAAGCGCTGCAAACATGGTGTTTACGGTATTGAGACTCGATAGGTCCAGCTCCAATTCCTGGCTATCGGATTCAATGGCCTGAAACATAGTGCAAAAGTTTCCATAACATGTTCAAATTAAAGGTTAGGACACACCAATTCATCAGTGAAATACCTCGAACCCTGACGTGTCGTACTGCCGCCTCTTATCGGGATCCGACAGAATGTCGTAGGAGAATGTGACTTCCTGGAACATGTCTGACGCCACAGGGTCATCGCCATTCTTGTCTGGATGGTACCTGCCGCAATTTACCAGGGGAGAAAAAAACAATCAAATCAGTGCTTCGTTTCTACACCAGGTTACCAATGTTCAGACAAACATGGCTCGCAACTAAGGCAGGGAAAAAAGTGCCTAAACACAGCTCATAGCAAAAAACTTCACTAGATAAGCACAACATAGCATAGGTGACAGAATTCTCCCAATATGTGCTCTGTTTCGCTCAAATTCGAACGAAACGATTCACCCTAAACACGGAGAGGGATGGAGAAAAACCAACAGGCAACAGCAACAGCGCAAGTGCCCGAATCTGAGCGAGAGGCGGCGGCCTTGCGAGCGCCATGCGGCGGAAGGCGCTCTTGATCTCCTGGTCGGTGGCGTTGCGGGCCACCCCAAGCACCTCGTACGGGTCCCGCCTCTGCGCCGCCGAGTCCCCCTTCTCCGACTTGAACGACCCGAACCTCGACCCCGCCATGGCCCCCGCCCTCCGCCGCAGCAACCACCAACCCCCAAACCTTCACACTTTCACAGGCACAGCAGCCGCGCGAGCTCTGATCTCGCGGGACGGCCGGGTCACGCCCCGCCCGACGCGCTGCGAGCGGCCGCCGCGGCCGGCAGGGGGTGGCGCCGGGGCTAGGGTTACAGCCCACTCCCCATCGCAGTGCTCCCCTAGTCGCTTGCTGTGCTGGGGATTCGGAATTGCGAATGAGGAATGGAAGGTGAGGCGAGGCGAGGCCGGCGAAATCGAAGGGAGAGAGGCCGGCGAAATGGAAGGGAGAGACGGGGCGGAGGAGAGTGAGGTGGGGCGCGGTGGCATATTAGTTGTACCTCGTGGTGGGGCCCCGGGGCCCGAGCGAAGTGGGCGTTGGCGCCTCTGCTGCGCTGGCCGCTGGGTCTAGTTGGCTCCTGTCGGGTTGGGGCGGTGGTGGTGCAGTACCTGGACGCGACCTTGTGCGCTGTGCGAGTCTGGACTCCGCCCGGACTGGGCTATGTGCAGGTTGTTACCAGTAGTTGGTCTCGTGCTGTCGTCGTGCACGTGAACGGCGGTTGGGTCTTGGTTTGGTGGGACACACGTGTCAGAGACAGCGGGTAGCTATGGTGGGGGCCGCGCCGTCTATGTCAGCTGTTTTGTCACAGCTTGGCCAACCACCTGCTCGACATTCTGGGATTCGGATGAGGCTAGCTTCGATAGAATCATACTATAGGGAAAAAAATGTTTGCTTCCGTAGAGTTTTTTTTCTCTAAAATAACAATGTTTATATGCGCAATAGCAAAAATAATTCATTCCAAATATCAATGCCAAAATGGTACCACGGAGCCGCCGATGGATGATATGTCACCGAGTCCGCACGCTGTGCGCTCGGAGCCCTTAGTGATTTGCTATTGCGCGTAAAAAACGCTATTCTAACCAAAAACTCGCCTACTTATTGCTTTCAGGTCTTAGATAGTAGAATCTCCCCCCACATCTCAAGATGTTGGAAAAGCCAATAAACACTAGCTCCATGATCCTAGTGGTATTTGGCGGAAGGGAATTCTCTGAGAGAGGGTCTCACGGAGAGGCCCCTCCTCCCATCGTCCGATCACCCTCACCTCTTCGCACTATTTACGGATGGACGGAGATGCTGAGGGAGCCTCCGCATAGGATTATTTTCGGTATTTGGCTAGAGTCCGTCTCTAGCTTCTAGGGCTCTAAGCCCAATTTCAGGAGAAGCTAGACCCCAAAAAAATAGAGATTGTTGGCCCTATGTTATGCTTCGGCTTCTAACTGTCTCGAATGGGCAGTATTGCCTTTCTCTCCAAATCCAATGCCACCTTTTCGTCTTCCCCACATCTACTGATTTCTTCTCTTCCACCCACCACTGCTGGCAACGATGTTTGAGCGTGCCACTTGTTGTACAACACGACGATATTGTGGATTCACAGCGACGGCATTGTGGATTCACAAGTCGCGGCGACGACGGTGCGTAAATTCTCTGCTGCCAGCGGCTAAGGGCAGCTTGGTAACTTTGTCAAGCTAACATACCCAAATTTCAATTCCCACGTTCAACACACGCTCGGCTTTAACAAGCTCCAGAGAATCTACAAATCTGAGGCTAGCTAAAGGCCCTGTCTGGTCGTCCTCCAACTCTATATTTTGGCTCTAGAAGCTAGCTTCAATAGAGGCTAGAAAGTCGATGAAGCTGCCCAAAAGGATAGCTTCGGCTTCGGCTTTTTGTTCGAAAAAACTAGAAGCCATTCCAAACGGAGAGCTTTTTCCACCGGCTTTTTCGAAAGCTAGAAGTCGTGTTATATCTGAAAAAGGCGAAAGCCGCCGCGGGGTAACTTCCTGCGGCTTCCCACAGCCCCGTTCCGGATTTACCTCTCAAGTTCACACATCATTACTCGCTTTTGCCATCGCCTAAAATCCCCCCTCCCAACCAAACCCTAACCCTAATCCTCACGCCCCCAAGCCCCTCTTCTTCCTCCTACGCGCGGTGCTCCCTCTCCCCCTTCCTCCCGAGCGGCAATGGCACCCTTCCTCCTCCTCCCGCGCTGGCCCCCTCCTGCTCCTGCGCAGGCGTCGCCGCCTCTCCTCCTCGTCCTCCCCACGCACCGCCGCTATCCTCCACCAACGCCGCCCTCCCCTTCTCTTCCCCCGAGCCGCCACCCTCCCCTCCTCCTCCTTCGAGCCGCCCTCCCCTTCTCTTCCCCCGAGCCGCCACCCTCCCCTCCTCCTCCTTCGAGCCGCCGCTGCCCACGCCGTCCTCCCCTGAGTTGTCGTCGCGGGGCCCGACGCGGCCACCGCCCCTCGAGCTGCCTCCGCCGACCCTAACACGACCGTCCCAACCGGAAGAGCTGGATTTTCTATGAGATAGTGCGTGGTTTCTCTTGCAGCATTTCGGTGGCTTGAGCAATTTGCCTGATTCATCTCTTGTTTATGATTGTCTTCTTCAGGTGTACTTCATTCTGTATTGTGGTTTGGTTGGTAGATTCACTGATTTATGTTGCTTTCTTGTGGTTTCGGTTTCAGAGATGCTGGAGGCATCAAGGCAGCCGAGCACAGAGCAAGGTAACTGGATTTTACTTTGAAGTGGTCTCCAATTTCCCTTTTTGTTCCATTACTGCAATGTGCAGAAAACTTTTACTGCAATGATGCATCTTTTTCATTACCTAGTGTGTACAAAGCATGACAAATCGAAAGTTGCATTAGTGCTAAATGTTGTGATGCAACAATTACCGTTATGTACTAATGGATGACAGTAGCTGCAATGATGCATCTTTTTCATTATCTAATTTCACATTGCAATGTCAAATTTATCAACAAGGGTGCAGGAAAAGTCAGATGCTACTAGCATGATAATGTCGATCTCTATATTACTAATGGTGGCTTAACCATCATATCTAGTAATGGCTCAGGGTAAGACTCCAGGAGTCTTAAATTCTGTTTGGGAAGTACCTTGGAATTAGTTCACATATTTTTCTATCATAGTAACATTTAGAAAGGTTTTAGGATAAATTGTAGTTTCCTCTGAACTCTAGCTCTGATTTTTGCCTTGTATATTGGAACATTGGATATCATATATACATAATTGTTCTTGTTCAATACGTTCTGGGATTCTGGCAGTTATAAATTCACACAACTATTTACATTGATGAACTCAGATGGCAATTGATGAACCTTCATTTAGAGTATGCTACAACTGAGACGTGTGAGGAAGTATGCACATGCAGGTGTGTGTTAACAGTTAATATAATAAAAATAACTTGCATATGTTTTGCAATTGGATAGGCTGGAAGGTTGGAGAATGTCGTTGTCAACTCAGATGCTTAATCAGCAATTTACAGAGCCATTCTTGGCTGTTGTGAAGAGCAACAGTGCTGTGTCTGATGATGTGACCATCTGTCTAGTTTTAGCAGGGTATACCGTAGGTTTGAATTTTCCTCCTTTAGTTCATTTACTTGATAAGTTACACCCGAATTCCAAAGGGATATGCTTATAAGAGTCTAGACTGAGCATTTTGTTATAATCGCAGCATGGAGGAAGCCAAGAAGAACATGTATGCCTTCAGCACAACCACCTACACCGGTTCCAGTGCACTGTCGACAAAGAAACATCAGGGTTCAAGGGTAATCCTCGATTTACTGGTTCTTTCGGTGCATAACCACCCATATTCCAAATATTTTCTTATTGCCCTTGGTTCAAACTGCACTTCTGTCATCTGTAGGTTTGCCTGGTGTCCTGTGTGTGCTCCCAGATTCCTACATTGATGTCAAAAACAAGGGTTATGGAGGTTAGTGCAACACTATTTTCTGCAGTTGCGCATTTATATGCATATTGCTTCTTTATCACTAAGTTGTTCACTCCTTTTTCCCCTTCTATCCATTCAGGTGATAAATACACTCAGTGAGAAAATTCCATGCACATACCCAACCTACCAGCCAAAGGAGAGGATGTCATGTGGGGACTCACGTACACAAGAAAGAGATCAAAAGGTTCAGTTTAGTTATTATTCTAGATTAGAAAGTCTGTTAAGTAAAGAAGGGTTATTTTGAGTAAGTATTGAGATAGAATTGCAAGCAGAGTCGTAGTCACGTATTGTATTAGGAAACAGAGTCGAAGTCAAGTATTGTATCGGGAGACCGAATCTCTATATAAGGGGTTACGGCAGTATCAATGAAGGAAAAAGCAAAAACCAATCTGTCTCCCTCCCCCTGTTCTCTGTACACGTCTTCTGCCCCTATCGTTCTGCGCCCGTTTCCCTGCGCATCTTCTGTGTCGTTTCCAGCAAACAGCACGGCTCCTCCAGGGAGACGCGGAGGCCCCGGCCAACGCCCTCCGGTGTACCACGACTATCGCCTACGATCCCAAGACTCTGCACACGACAGAGGACGTCCAAGTATGAAAGCTGAATGTGACGGAGACTGAAATCCTGATCTATCTAAAATGTTATCCTTCAAATATCTTGTGATATTTTCTGTGATATCTAGTTGTATCGCTGATCATCTGAAATTTGTTCCCTTTGAGCTTGATTGAACTAAAGTTGGTTTTAATGATTTAATCCATGGTAAGGATATTCACATTTTGCTGCTCAGACTTGCAAATTTGGATCATTAAATGAAGTGAGAAAGAAAGCTCTTGCTATATGAATGTTATGAATGACTTATACACTTATTGTAATATGATATACCATTTGCTTTTCAATGATTAAAAGAATTGTAGGGTTTCTTTCACACCATCTTGATCGTTTAATTGCAGTTGGGTGACTAAGATAATTGTCTTTAATTATGTTAATTGCGGTTTATTGCATTGATTGTCGTCGTTAAGTGCAATCAATTGTAGTATTCATCGTTCATTGCAGTCAATTGTGTTAATCTTCGTCTATGATGCACCGATACGCGATACCAGTCAAGGCCTCAAGGGTTTACCTACTAGTTCATCTGCAGGAACTACTACTCTACTAGCAAGTCGTACTGCAACTGCAACTAGTTCATTTGTCAATCATGAGAACTACTGCTAAGTCGCATCTACAACACAGCTCACGCTCGCACGGAACTACGGACTAATTGAAAATCCCTAATCGGAACAAGATCGAGAATCGAGAAGTAGAAAAAGAGAAGGAGCCGACCTCTGCCTAGATGCGCCGCCGGGGATCTGAGGAGGAGCGCAGAGGATGGACACCGCTGGCCGCTGGATGCAGAGGAGGGAGCACCGCCGCCAGTCGCCGAAGCGCAAGGAGCTTCGGGACCGAGGTGCGGAGGGCTCGGGACTTGAGGCGCGAGGCGCCGGATCGGAGGCGGCGAGGTGCACGGGATTGGAGGCACTCGGGAGGGAGGTGATCGGGACTGGAGGCGCACGGAGGAGCTCGAGACCAGAGGCGGCGAGGCGCTGCCTCTCGAGACCAGAGGCGGCGAAGTGCACGGGTCTGGAGACGCTCGGGAGGGAGGCGCAGGGCAGGGGCAAGGTTAGCAACACTCGGTGATGGGCTGGGTTGGGCTGGGAGCCTAGGAGCAGTACTTTTTTTTTTGGGCTCGAATCTTATTTGGTCTGTATCAGCGTATCCTGGAGACTGGAGTATGGGCCGTATCGGATAATAATTTTCTTTCTTAAAAAAAGGAAATTATTGGCCGTATCGAGGCCGTACCCGTACCCGATACGTATCGGGATACTGGTACTTGGCTTGGAAGCCGTATCGGCGTATCAGAGATCTTTGTTAATTGTGGTAGTTGTTGTTAATTGCAGTAATTCTCATTAATTGCAGTAGTTGTCGTTAATTGCATTAATTGTCGTCAATTGCGTTAGCTGTCGTTAATTATCATCAATTGTCGTTAGTTGTCGTTAAATGTTGTTAATTACGTTAAACGGCATCAAACAAACTATTAATGTCCGCAGCGGCATTTTAGACATTTTTTATTTTGGAAGTTGCAGCCAGTTTACCTAAAATCTAGACAGACAAACATCAAACCTCTTTAGCTCAGTCGTGCAGCCGTTCAACCATGCGGTCGTGCCAAACAGGCCCTATGCACATTGAGATTCTTTGGCTCTAACTTCAAAAATTAGAGGAGCCTAGAGTGTTTGGCCTGCTGTCTCCAACTTCTCAGAAGCTGGGAGCAAGAACCTGGCCAAACAGGCACTAAGAGTTGAAGCTCAGCCAAACTATAGCTTAGAGCATCTACAATAGTTTGTTTCTTAACTTGTTACTGAGAGAAAACGAGCCTTTCAATGAATTGTTTCTTGAACTTGTATCTAAAACTTTAATTGCTACCCATAAAACAAGTTTTTAGGTAACAAGTAAACCTCTAATAGCTATTTTGTTGTTTCTTGTATCTTGATATCAACAACTTACTTATTTTTTTTATCTAGAAATAAGCTCACATTCTCTTCTCACTATCTCTCCTCCACATCACCTAAATGATGATGTGTTAATCCTTTAGTAACAAGTGACATGGACTATTGTAGATGCTCTTATACTAGTACTACTAGTCTGAGTCTGCAGAGTCACAACCCTGAAACGGACTCAAAAAGTTTTTTTCGTTGCACCTTCTAGTGTTGTAGGGTCGAGATCGCAAGTAGTAATTGTAGAATTAGATTGGGGGAATCACCACACTCAGGTATGAGGGGTGCCTTTCATATATATAGCCATGTACAGGTACAGGGGTACAAAGGTAATAATCCTAATACTGCCCGCATGATCGTAGCGGTAGGATCACTGACGCCTGCAGATCGATCCTAAATCGAACAATCATGCAGGAGACCTTTGGTCATAATGTCCGCGAACTGGTGTGTCGAGGGAACATGTAGTACTCGAACCTGGCTCTGATACCATGTAGAATTAGATTGGGGGAATCACCACACTCGGGTATGAGGGGTGCCTTTCATATATATAGCCATGTACAGGTACAGAGGTACAAAGGTAATAATCCTAATAGTAATGACATATGGGCCTAGACCTGTTCAAACTCCGGGTCAGGCTTCGGATCAGCTCTAGGAAAGCCTAGCCTTGAAAGGATAGGCCCGAGCCTAGCTCAACCGTGTTTTTCAATAAAATATTATTATTTTAAAAATGGAATAAAAACAATATTTAATTCATTTCAAGAATAAAAAATAGTTTTTATTATTTTTATTGCAATTGTCATGCTTTTTTGGGCTTCGGGCCAAAAATTAGGGCCCGAACTTGGAAAATTCGGGTTGAGCCGTCCATAAACAGGTCTATGTGGGGTCCAATATTTTGGATTTAGTAGCTGGGCCCACCAGGCAATGGTTGGGACTTGGGTGACCACAGTTGGGGTTGGGGCTCACTCAATTGTTGGCAATTCCCATTGGTTGCACCTGCCTTCATCAAAGGATTCTTAAGAAACAAACATTACCGAGCACTTACTGTTGAGTTGAGTTATATATTCTAAAGCAGTTTGGATCACATACACTTCCTTGAGCTCCTTCAGTTGATGGCATGCTCAACACTTGAAGCAAAGATCATACTCGATCATGGGGTAGCTAAAGATGTCCTCCAAAGTGGTGGTTGCTTCTCATAGAAGGTCAGAAAAGTGTTCGACTTTCACACCAGATGTTACCACTAACGCAAGGCTCCCAGATTAACTTGAAAAGAGTGCATTACAACCTAATCAAAGATCAAAGAAATGATTCAGTTTACTAAGTTCATGTAAGCAAGAAGCAAACTGCCTATTCTTAAGGCTAAAACTCTAGAAGGAAAATAACTATTTAAACAAAATAATCAGAGAGCGAACAATGAGATAACAAATATTCTCCCTGGAAGTTCTAGACAGATCGGAGGCTGCTAAATGGCCACTGCCCCACTGCCTTCAGCTAGAGTAATATTCAAGGAGCTTATCATTATGGGATGTCGGCATATTTGGTTGCAAAGGGATAAGTGCATCTTTGAAGAAGTACCTCCCAACAATTATCGGTGGAAAAGAATTTTAGCGGCAGATATGTCTATTCTTAAGGAAATAACACCCAAGAAAATGTAGCCTGCACTGAATTCATGGTTACAGAGCAATAGCTTCACTTGAGAAGGTCCCTTTCGTGCTTCAATTATGTGAAAATCTAGGATTTGACTTCTGCTACAATGTGTATTAATATCTTCTTATCTTAGGGCTTGTTAGTCCTTTTATTAAGTTTCTTTCTCCGGCTTGTGGACCTTTTGTACAATTTTTTTATTATTAATATACATTTACTTAGTAGGCCCCTCCCCTACTGTTCTCCTAAAAAAATATACCAGTACTGCAGAGCACATTATATTTGGTATATAGCATTCCTCATATTGTTTTGAAATGAGAGCAAATAGCTTACCTGGGCAATGGCTACATCTTTTCTTCAATACAACATAAACTTGCTAGGGGACAAGCAGCATTGGCACCCTTGGTTTTCTGGCCTCCTAACTTTTTGGTACATGATTGACAAAGCTTCCCATGAGTAACAAATAGACAATTCAAGTCAAACTTCAGATCATTAGGAATTTTATTATTCAGATGAATGTATGCCTTCTCCCTAGTAGCTGTTGTAGGAACCCAACCAATAGCCTTTGTAATGCGGAGTACCTATTGCAGAAATATATGTCATCGCACATAAACAACTTCCCTGAGGCGGGAAAGTGACAAATAAAGATTGACGTACATGGGTATCTACTGGAAAATCATCCTTTTGAAGATAGAACATCAGCACACATGCCACCTGTTACATGCATAAATTTGGAAAAGTCATCAGTCATATGCCTGTTTACTCCAGCAGCCTAACGTAATCAGAAAATCGTACAACTAAAAAATGCAATTAAATCCTTAAACAAGTAATTAAATAGCATAAGATAGTTGGATCATAAACATTCACAGTTCATTCTTTTGAACAAGGCTGTTTGAATTCCATTGTGGAGCACAAACTACAAAGGCTTAAATTGGCGACCCCAGCAACGGCTGTAACTAACATTGACTAAGAACAAAAGGACAGGAATAATTGTACTCGATATATAAAAGCCTAGAAGCTACATGTGATCACTGGACAGCTCTCAATCACCTGTTTTTCTTAGCCATTCATTGCAAGGCCAAAATTGATTGTTGCTGGCTACTGCCAGCCACAGAAATAGTTAAGCTCAACCAATGCAAACAGAAATCTCTCTCATCAAGGTGCAAGACCAACTCTCTTTTTTTTAAACTGCAACCATTTCAATCACAAGAGGCATAATGTCTTGGGCTCTTTCATATATCATAGCATCAAAATCACTCCTGTTAGGAACACCGCACATTCGCAGTCTTTAGCTAAAAGCTTGGGTTCAAGCTAATAAATACTACACAAAAACAACCATATGAAGTAGTTTTTTTTAAAAAAAAAAAAACTATGAATAATCTGCATTGCCTTTTGATAACTATCTCGTGATTCTCATGAGCTAACTACTCCCATGTAATAATGTAAACCACAACTACTTCTCACTTGTCGCTAGTTTTCAACTTTCACAAGTTTACAACAAATCAAAAGGTACTCTCTTTACTTTACCATGGCTTGCACCAAACTATACTCCAACAACCAGAGCAGCAAATTCACTGAAAGAACAAGTAGGTGATCAATCTCACAGTCTTTGGCCCGATCCCTTTGAATTGCGAGAGCTCCCTCTTCACCTCATCCACTGACAGTTCACGCAGGTACTCGAGGCAAATCTTGCCCCTCCTCTCCCTCACGCCCCGCAGCATGGTCCGGATCCTCGCCGCCTTCGTCGCCGCAAGGCCCCCGCACAGGATGGCGTCCTCCAGCATCTTCCCCTCCTCATCCACCACCTCCAAAACGAAACAAATCGGATTTAAGAGACCGTTAGGAGCGAAAGATTCTATAAGCTTTCTGAAGGCCTGGTGGGTAGCCATCAACTCACTGCTACCCTACCTGGTCCCAGGAGGGGAAGGCGGCCTTGAGGGAGGCGAACGCGCGGCGGGAGATGGCGTCGGTGGTGTTCTGGGAGAGGAGGGTGGTGACGAGCCCGTCGAGGACGGTGGGAGGCGGAGCCTGCGGGTCACCCTTACTCTCCGGCGAGCGGCCGAGGCGGAGGAGGAGGAAGGGCGCGAACTCGTCGGGGAAGCCGTGGAAGGCGAGGAGGGCGTCGCGGACGGCTAGGCATTGGGCGGGGGAGGGAGAGGGGTGGGAAGGGTAGGGTTCCGTCGAGGGCTTGCCCCTCACCGGCAAGGCCGGAGGCTTCCGCTTGGGCTTCCGGGTCATCTTGCTGTGCTGCGTCGTGGAGGTGGCGCCGTGGCGGTCGCCGGCGAGGCGGGTGGAGAAGAAGGGAACTGGGGAAGTGGAGGTGGGAGCGGGCCGGGCTTGTGTTCGAGTCGCGGAGTTCGAGAAAATGTGAGGCCTGTAGCTGTAATGAATTACAGGCCGGGCTATGGGGGATGGGCTTTTTCTATGCGAACTCTTTTTGGAAGCATGGGCTTTGGCAGCTTGGCTAGTGACAAGACGCATTTATGGGTCCGTTAGTCTAGAATCCTGGAATTTCACCGGTTCAAGAGTTTTTGGTTGGGAGCCATTGGACGCTCAGACCTACTTCACGTCGTACGCTCCGACGAAACATCCTGAAATTCTTACCAAAAATAAATAAAATCATCAGTACAGAACATAGATGCGGTTAGTTCGAATATTCCAAACAAGCAAATTTCGATGTTACAACATTGCAATATTTAAAAATAACAGTAAAAACATCCGAAAATAATTATTACAATATTTTTAGAACAACGATGCGACAATCAAATGGTGAAGGAGCTGCAACAAAAGGTTTACTCTTGTGTAACAACTCAAAAACACTATTGCAACAAAAAAATACCTCTTGTCGTAACATTTTATGCAACAACATCGCAACAATAAAAAATACTCCATGCAACATTTCGAACCAACTGTTATAACAAATTTAGCAAACGTCTGCACCAAAACATACCCGGATGAAGCTGGTGTGGTGCCAAGCCGTGAAGAAGGAAGGGAAGTTGAATGTTACGAATTAGTGGATTTATGTCTTATAACGTGGATATTGTTGATTTCTTGTGCTTTGGGGAAGAATATTGAGGTTGGAGTTGAGTTTATTTGGTAGAGTTGGCTATTAGAGGAAGAAGAGGTGGTGACAGTGATGTGGTCGTCGCAGGCTTCTTCCACCGGCGGCCACTGGAAGAGAGAGAATGTGGAAGCCATAGCAGGGCTAGTGACATTTCTGCTGTAATGGTGAATCATGGTGCGTCGCAAAGCCATGATGCTAGCTCTTATTAAAAGCAAAGCCTCGAAAAAGAATTTTTTTGAGATGGAGGAAGAAAGAACTGGTATGCTAGTGGGAGTAGGAGTGCAGCTAAGTAGACAGCTAGGATCTGGCTCGCCGTAAAAAGGTTGATTTGATCTGGCTCGGCTGCATGGACTAGCAGAATAGCTAGCTAGGTGAAAGATAAGCTAAGATATGCTAGGAGTAGCAACGTGTAGGGGGAGAGAGTGCGCACGACTACAGATGCAAAGCAGACAGATGGCATACAACGAACAACAAATGATTTCAAGCGCAGCCGAGACTGAGCCGAAGCCCTGTGGATGTGGTTGAGAGAGTGGAGATAAGAGGGAGACGTCCGATACGAGTGGTGTGTCCGGACGCACGAGGCATATCATTGTCCTTTTTGGTTACTCGGCCTCTTTTTTTTCTGGGCACAGCTCACCATCCCTAAATACAAAAATGGTAGGTTAAAAAGGTGACATTTGTCCCTTGAGTGCTCCTAGACCGCGGCTGAAGTGTACCGTGCTTCAGAGCACTGCATGTGACCTGCGAGGCACGAGATGCACAGTAGGTGGCTTGGTAGCCTGCGCCCTTTCAAAGCGCGGCGGGGAGCAATCGATTGACTTGATCCTCTGATGTTGACGAGGAAAGTCACAATATGCATAGTTCTATGACTTTGGGCAATCATCAGTCGTCCAATTTGGAAACAACGGCCAAAATGTGATGCTGTAATTTGCTACAACGGTTAGTGCAATATATATATATATATATGTGTGTGTGTGTGTGTGTGTGTGTGTGTGTGTGTGTGTGTGTGTGTGTGAGTTATAATTTTTTTTCTACAACGATGTAGAATAGTGATTTATTACAGTGGTGCTACAGTTCTTCTCGCTTTTTCATGCTGTGCACCACTATTTACATCTGATGTTGCTGCTGCGCTCCCAACCATGCACGGCAGTTAGCCTCCCGCGCTTCTTGTGCGCAGCAGGGCATATGCAGCGCTCCAGAAGTGTGGTATGCTGTGGCCGTGGTCCGGGAGTGCTGTAAGGGGCACGTATTATCTGTCTAACCTACCACGGTGCCATTTTGAGAAAATTCACAATATGCCACTAAATAACTATATGATTCATAATATATCACTCATTATGAGGTTGGCATGTGGACCTATGGGCCGTATGTCAGTGAGACTTCAGTGGCATATAATGAATTGCCCCTTTTTATTTACAGATGGTAGGGGCTACATGTGTAAAACTGGATTAAAAAAGTTCAAAAGAGCCAAAAACTACCGATCCAATTACCGTACGAATCGAAAAAAAATTCCATGCTGAGAATACCATTCTAAATATTTTTTTCAAGACTATTTGGGGTCTGTATGGCATCTATTGGATCACCATTTATGTTAAAGAACAAGGAAATTTTTTATTTTTTATAAAAGGAAATAATGGTTAGTATTTCATGGATATTTGATTTGAATATGGTCAATATGGATTTATGGAAGCTATAAAAAAAATGAGATTTGAGGCCATTGTAGTTGTTAGACTCTGATACCCCTTCTTATGCATAGCAGTCCTCAGATCGGATCAGAGTTATGAGATATGGTATGAGCGTGCACGATATCAAGAATGAAGCAGATTAATCTCGTAAAAAGAACCTAATAACATCGATGAAATAATCACGACAAGAGAGAGATTTGGCGAAGCTGGCCATAAATTTCTTAAGCCCAACCTCAAAAGAGTATATGGGATTATCGCTCTCTCACAACCCTCTCGAACCTTTTAGGACCCTCAAATCCTTGCTCTGTACAAGAATCTAGTTCTAAAGAATAATCTAGCCCCTAATCCTCTCATGCGTATCTTGTTTTGGATGAGTTGGTTTATGGCTTGTGTTCTTCATGACCACTCCATGGCTTTATATAGTGCCCCTAGTTCTTCTCCAAAAAGAAGTAGGAATCCTGATCAAGATTAGGATAGGAATCCTTGTAGAACACATGTCCAAATCCTAGTATGTTAGGATTTGAGTCACTCATACTCAACAATACTCACCTTGACTCCTATGCGTTGAATTCACCGTGCTCTTTCAATAATTCACCGTGCTATGAATTTGTTCTCTTCAGCTGCATTAACTCCCAATACGTGGGTGGTCCAACTCGGGGGCAAGACAACTCAATCTCATATCGTACACATCACGGTCTACTTGGAATGTGTGGAACAACCACCGCATCACAGCGCCCCATGTACGCTGCTTGGTAGGGGCACGACCGTTGATTAGAAATAATGCAAATCAATCCCCTCGGGACCCTCTATAATAGTCCCTCGACCATAGTAAAATTTGAAATTAGCGACGTCGGACATATTTGACGCACTACACCATAAAAACCATTTCCACGATTAACTACATATCTAAAACTAAACTAGCCACCAAAAAGTATTATGTAAAATGCACTACACTACGTAAGTGTATATCTAAAACTATGTAATCCATTCGGTTAAAAAAATTACCCGAGAGGTGGGCAACCGGACAGACAGCGCTTTGCTAGCTTCTCTCCTCCTCTTTCTTCTCTCCTTCTCTTTTTTCTGAATAAAACTGAGTCATGTGATGAATTTCAGGGTTTTAAGAGGGTTTAATAGGTTCGACTACATTGCCGGTTCAAGCGGCGACGGTAAGCTAACCGGCGGACGAGAAGCGACAAGGTCCGTGTCGACAGTTCAACTGGCGGTGACTATTTTTGTAATTTTTTTGGGGTGGCTATTTATTTTTATAAATATATTTTAAAAATATTATTTAAAAAAAATCGAGGCGGCGCAACACCCTTTTGACTCGGGCTAAAAAATAGACATGGACTGTTTTAATGATTGTGGCTGACTCAGATGGAATTTGAAGATGAGGTTGGATCCGTTGGAAAGTAGACTTGATAAGCTTTCAATAAAGTCCAAGAACATTCCAAACGGAGTCCGTATGAAGAAGTTACGCCGTTTAAACTTAGTGCTGTCACAACAATCCGAATTTGAATCTAGAACGAGCCCAATTCGAACTCTTGCTTGCTCGGACCCAAAATGACGTGGTGATCTCCATTATGCCTTTCATGCATGTCCATGACTCCACATGCCTCTCCTTTGTCCTTTCCTATATTTCTAAGCACAATTAAATCACTTGCATTAGGTAGAGGTCTATTCTCAGTAATATATAAACCTAGGAACGAATTCACCTGATAATTAAGTTGGCGATCACGAGCTCGAGTAAGTGGTCCTTGTGACACTTGTTGTGGATGAGTTGTGTGTGTAGGTGCGGTTGTATCTATAGTAGAGATGTCCTCATCATCTTCCAACACAGGGGCCCATGCACATCACCGTAATATATGTGTCAATGTCCAGGTTAGCTATCCAAACCCTCCACATGAGAGCTCCTTTGGTGTGTAGTTTGGTTAACTATATCTCCTATACCTACATCCCTCTATGCCATAGGTTTGTACTGCCTCTGACCTCCACTTGCTCGTTAGTACCATGTGGTTGATCCCACCACGTCTTCTTTCTTTCAACAGTTCGCACCTTCGCCTTTGCGACTGCTAAATTTTGCAACCATCTTTGCAGTTCCACACATATCTGAAGATGAGATCTAAGTACCTACCGATGATGACACACTTTTATTCTCCTGGTCAGGATTTTTATCATACCTCCCATTGGTTGCTCTTCCCTGATGATTACCCATCAATCGGTATCCTCCATTGCTCGAGATACTTTTCATGATTACTTGCCCTTTGCATGTAACTCGCATTATTTCACCTCGAAAGTGATACTTCACAACCTTTGAATTCAAGTGACCTCACAGATATTAGATTCTTCTTCAAGCCAAAAACATACCAAACTCCCGTCAATGTGCAATGTGCTCCATTATGCATCTCCAATGTAACCATTCCCACCTTAGTAATTTTATTATCCTTGCAATCCGCTAAATGAATAGTTCCATACGCCGGGTGTAGAGATCCTTCGTCAAACATCTCCCTCACCGAACATATATGGAAGCAACAACCTAAATCTAATATCCATCCATGAGAAGTACCTGATTGACTAACGATTAGTATGTCCGAATAATCTTTAGCTACCGCCATTGAGCATGCACCAATAATTTGCTTCAAACTTGGACAATCCTTTATCATATGACATTCCTCGTCACATAGATAGCATACACGTGTGCCTTGCTCTTACCCTTCGTCTTCCCGTGACTTTTAAATTTTGCTTGCAGCACTTATGGTAGCCAATGTTTGGTCACCCGAGGATGAAGAATCCGATAGCTTCTTTAAGGATTCCGCCTCCAATAGATATGCCACTACTTCATTGAAGTTGAGAGTACTTTTCTCGATAAGAATATTCATCATCAATTATTCTCATGGTGGTGGTGGAGATAACACCAATATGACGACCTTATTGTTCTCCTCAATTTTCTCATCCATACTAGTCAGTTGCATGATAAACTTGTTGAAGGCATTAAGATGGTGAAGAATCTAGACACTATTTTAGTGGTTTGATAATTAACGACAATCATTATGTGTGGACTAATATGCTTGTTCTAGTAATTGAAAGGGTTAGTCTCGGATAAAAGAACAAGAGCACAAAAGGCACTCGGTGAATGGATATCAAGATGATCTAGCTCAAGGCAAAGATATCTAGTTGAATAAGGTTTTTTCATAGTTTTACCGATCTAGGTGTTTGAAGTTTATAAGATCGGATTGCTACTATAGGTATTCATACTTTGAAGAGGGATCAACGACTAGTAGCTTGATAGTAAAGTGTGCCACAATGCTCAAACTTACTTGGATGCATCTTTGGTCTCTTATTTGATCTCACGGCCATGAAATTTCTGTGTTAATTTTTGGCGGATGACCATGAGCTATAAACTATCTTGACGGACATCCGGTTTGAGTAAGGCGGTCAACATTTACAAAAAGCCACTTTTTGCTTCAACCCTTCTCTATCTTTTATCCTGGACTGACCACAGTTGTAAGGCTGGACTGACTGGACCTCCGGGTCGATCGTGCGGTCAACTTTTTCCAAAGAGGGTTGTTTTGCTACTTGCTACTGATTTCTTCACTCTGGACTAACCGCAGTTTCTTGGCGGTCGGACGGACCCTCGATCGACCATCGCAATCGACTTTTCCGTAGCAATCTTTTTCATTTTGGGAATTTCTTGAACCCGGTCTGACCGGACCTTGTGTGGGCGGTCTGATCGGTCCCAGTGTAACGTCTATATTCTGTACCAATGATTACTGCTGAGTGTACAGTTATATTATAGTTCGGTCTGTCCGACCCCATGCCTACAATATGATCGAGGATACTGATTTTGCATAGTCTCGTGCGCCAACGGCTAGTGGAAGGGATTGGGGCCATAAATTCCCCTCCTCCTGCAGCAAAGGTGACTTTAGAACCTCTATTGAACACTTTTGAGCCCTTGCTTCTTCTTCTACTCCTTGAGAGCAACATTTTCATCTTGCAAAGGTTGTAAAGGTTTTCCAAGTGCATTGCGTTGAGTTTGATCTTTGTGGCACTTAAGCATCTTCAAGCGAAGTGTTGTTTGTTTATTACTCTTAGAGGTTGTCGCCTCCTAGACGACTTGAAGGAGGTGAATCGGTGATCTTTTTAAGAAGCTCATGAGAAGACTCGATTGATTGTGAAGGTTGGAGCTTACCTATCCGGAGTAGAGAAGAGCTTCCACTAGTGATCGAGAGGTGTGCTCGTGTGGAGCCAGCTTGATTTGTTCAAGCTTCCTCAACATGGATTAGGGGAGATCGGCAAGTCACTGAGACCACGAGAAAACACTGTTTGTCTTCATATTGTGGTTTATTCCTTTTGCTCTTCTCTTAGTGCATTTACTTATATGGAAATTATTTATCTCTTGATTAGATTGTTTAGCTTAGTCTAGAGAGGTTGGTGCACTTAGAAAAACTCAGTTTAGTTAGGTATTGAATTGTGAAAACGAATTTCATTTCATTACTTGCTAAAAATATGATTTTAGCCAAAAAAATTTAAAAACCGTCTATTCACCCCTTCTAGTCAGTTATCCTTGATCCTAGAGATGGTCAACAAATGTGTGCCTTCCTCCATGTGCAACCTGAACAGTTGCCGCTTTAGCACCCACTGATTTGTTAGCAATTTTGCCATATACAATTCTTCTAAGTTAGTTCACAAATTGTTTGACGAATTCTTCTTAATCACTAAGTACTTTACCTCATAGGTGAGATATGGATGGATTGTACTAATATCCTTTTGCTCCATCATCTTCCAGTCTTCATCGAAAGTCTTTTCCAGTTTGCACCCCTTCAAAAGCATCGATTAACCCTTGTTGGGCAAGGACATCCTTCACCACACATTACCACACGCTGAAATTTCCTTCGCCGTCAAATTTCTCTACTTGATTCCATATCGTAGACATCGATCTTGATTTTGTGCCACCTGATGCTTTGTCGACTTTCTCGTAAATCTGATTAATCTAGCATTGGCTCTGATACCACTTGCTATACTCTTATACCCCTTCTTATGCGCAACAGCCCCTAGATCGGATCAGAGTTACGAGACATCATACAAGTGTGCACAGTATCAATAACAAAGTAGATTAATCCTGTAGAGATAACCAAATAACAGTGACGAAATAACCACGACGAGAGAGAAAGATTTGGCAAAGTTGGCCGCAAATTCTTTAAGCACAACCCCAAAAGAGTACTATGGATTATCGTTCTTTCACAACCCTCTCGAACCTTTTAGGATCTTCAGAACCGTGCCCTATACAAGAATCTAGTGCTAAAGAATAATCTTGCCTCTAATCCTTTTGTGCGTCTCTTGCTTTGGATGAGTTGGTTTGTGACTTGTGCTCTCTATAACCACCTCTTATGCATTTATATAGTGCCCCCCTAGTTCTCCTCCAAAAGGAAGTCTCAATCCTAATCCTAATAGGACCATAGGATTATGATAAGAATAATTGTAGAACACATGTTAAATCCTGACAGGTTAGATATGAGTCACCCATACTGAACAATAGTAGGACACATGTAGGCCTGCTCATGGGCAGCCCAGCCCGATGGCTCGGCCCAAGTCTGGCCTGACTTTGCGGGCTTGGGCCCCAATTTTTTCGCCTGTAAGTTTGGATCAAAGCCCGAAAAAAGCCTCAAAGGCTGTAATAAAATAATAAATATTAGTATTTTTATTCCAAAAATATGTCAAATAATAATTTTATTTCGGAATAATAATTTGATTTTTTATTCACGAAAAGGGATTTTTCAGGCTTTTCTCGTGCTTCAGGCTTTGCCTATGTCGGCCGGGCTTGGGTCTGCCCATTTTAGACCAGACCCGAAGCTCGGCCCGGCGTTTGAACATGTCTAGGAACATGGTGCTCGAGAACTTTGGGCACGAAGGCAGCCAGTCAGCTAGCTAGCTATTCATCTTTGTCGATACGTACTGACAAGCTTACCTTTCCTGCTTTCCAGCGAGCTCGAAAGGATAATGTAGCATTGCATTATTGTAGCAGGAACAGGGTCATGCTAAGACTTTTTTGGCACCGCTCAACAAATTCTCCTTTCTCATCTCGAAAACAAAAAAAGGAGGGCAAAAGGAGAAGAATTGATATGTGCAAGTTGAACTTTGCCGCGCTTTTGCTTTTCTTTTGCACAACTGCACATACTCAGCTTAGTTTAGGAACTTCAGTTTCGATGAGAAATATGAAATGTTGGACAATCAGCTGTGCCATAGCGGCTTAACTTCTCTAAACAAGCGCATTATTTATGCCAGCTAAGGCTAAGCATTCGTTCTTGTATGTACAAACAGCTAAGGAGCATAATTAGCTACCTCATTTTTCTTTTTTACTTTGGCCACAGCAGACACAACTGAATTCATGTCAATTATGTACTCCAGTTGGTAGCAACTAACTTTTCTTCTTCAAAAAAAAAGAAAGAAAGTTGGTAGCAACTAACAACAAACTTTATAAATTGTACTGTAAATCCTCTCAAATAAAGGACAAGAACCAAGTGAGTTGCCCCAGAAGGTCAAGAACTTAAACACTTCTTTTTTTTATCGAACTCCATTGCGCATAATTAACCCGAGAACACCGGGCATAACCAATTATTGTGCTTACATTACTCCAGTGACAACGACGTGCTTACATTACTCCTCTCGTTTGTAAATTCCTTTACTCTATTGCAAAGAAATTAGCAGATCTACTGCTATTTCAAAAAAAGAGAGCATTTTAAAGCCTGGTCTGTTGCTGCAAGGAGGCTAGATCACCAACGAGTTTATCTTTATCTTGCACATTAATATCAATGTGTTGATCATTAATCTCAATATGTAAATTTACTAGCTTTGAATATACACTACTGCAACGAATTAATATCAATATCTTTAGCTTGCACAGATGCTGGAACCTGGAGATATGTCCAGTAACTTTTTCTTTTTTGCGAACCCTATGTGTCCAGTGACTGACAGACAGCATCAGAAAGCGTTAACGCAAATAGATTCGCCACGATGAGATGTTGGATCAAAAGAAGAGACTATTTTATGAGGCAGCAAGGGACGGAGCGCAGAATCTGTGTGTTGATCATCAAGACATTAACAAATACCGTGGGGAGAGAGAGAAGACAGTACCAGATAACCAGTACCAATTCGTTTTTTTAATAAAATAACTAGCAATACTTTTGTCAATTACAAGCAAAGATTAGAACAAGATCAAGTACATGATCACATGATGTTCATCCAAACAAAGATAAGCAGCTCGAGACGACGTTAATATTAATATATATACAACGCCTCCAGACGATCCTGTACTTGTACGGTATGATCGAACATCACATTTTATAATTCTCTTTCTTTCTCTGTCGATAACGTACGCTCCATGTGACCGGATCCGCCCTGACAACAGCAACCGTTCGCCGGTGAGGTCACTGCTGAACAAATCATGCTGGTAAATTATTCCAAGAACAGCTGTTCAGAATTTCAGATCTTCAGAGCACCCTCTCTTTCCAGCACAAATTATGACACAACTCGTCCCTCAACATGTTCAGATCTTTGGCTCTTCATCGTGCCGCAGGTAGCAAGTCATTAACCTGCCTCCATTGCAAGGGAAGTTATCATGGAAGGATGGCAGGCAGACTGTGACACTGACAAACTGAACAGCCAAGTTGGGGGCAGAAGATTGCTTAGCTTAGGCTCGCTATGCCTGAAGCAATTGCAATTGGCGCAATGGACCAGCCGATCCTGTCCCGGCCCAAAAGATTTGATTAAATGTCAGTGTACTTTTGCTCATGACAGCGATCCACACAGTGAGGCCAAAAGGAGATCGAGGAAAGTAGGGTTAGTTTAAAACGGAAGAGAATTGTTTGACCAGTTTGGATGGATGCTTTTCTCTCTGGATGTGGCTTGCATGCCACCAGCAGACTGCAAGGCAGTTGCAACTTTGAGCAAATCCCACCGCATTGACAGGGACTCGTGCAATGCAGCTGCTTAACAGCTAATTAACGACTGAAAGCAGCTTCCGGCCCAACGCCCAGTGGTCCATGGAATAACAGAGCTTTCCGGTTAACAAAAGCACCAACTAAAATGCATCATGTAATCAAAGTCAAGCCACGAACTTTTGGATCTTAATTTCTTCTATCTATTCGTCCATGGACAGCTGTTGCATTCTGTTGCTCGAAGGATTCATAGGGAAATATGTTTTCGGGCTTGTTTAGCAAGCCAAAATTCAAGATCCATCCCCATAGATAGGCTGGAAATTTAGGCTTCTCAAACAAGCTTTTACCGTAAGATCGACTTTAATCTGTCTTCGTTCGCAGGATTGTTCAGCAGCCAAAGATTAGAGTAAGCAATCTGGAAGGCTGAGAGCCTGCATGCAGAGCACGGTCTTGCTATGGTAAATTCTACAATTTTCGTCCTTTCGAGTGAAGTGCTAGCACAAATTTTACGACACTGCTGACAGGACCTGTTTAAAACGCTCCACGCCATTGCAGTGGCGGAGCTTGAATCAAACTTAGAGAAAACCAATCAAGCTAATTGTGCTCTAAATCCTTTTTTCAACGGGCAGCAGGAAGATTCCCGAACCAAATATATTAAGAAGGGGAGAACAAGTTCGGGGTACAAAAACAGAGAGAAAGCTCTCTGAAAAAACCCAAAGGAAAAACACCCTGCATGGAGATTAAATAGCTGAAACACACCAGACAGCCTTCCACGAAAAAATCTCCTCCTTGATACTCTAATGCTCTAAATCCTAATAAACACTTGCCAACTTAATGCTTGTTTAATATATAAGTAGTAACAAATAATACTTCACAGTGGGATATCTGAAAGGGGTCATGGCCCACCTTAGCCAACAAGCTCTACCCTGCGCCATTGCAGGAGTTTTATAGGTAACAGTTCAATTCACGTATTAACCAGAGAAAATACTGTTCAGAACAACAACAGAAAGTCGAAAGCAGAGGCTATTAGTACCATATCACATACTTACAGCTAGTTAGAAGTTAGAACAGCTTTAAGTAATATCGCCTACTCGTTAGTCGTTATTGGCTTCCATCCTTGTCTGAAAGTCACCTGTTGCCAATAGCGCGTCCGGAAGAAGCGATGTTTAGTGACGACTCGGCTTCTCCTCTCCTGGTAGCCGTCGCTGAAAACCCACAACTCGCGAAGCCCACCTAGGCACGCTGCAGCGAACGCCAAGCCGCCCGAGTCCATGGGCACCGGCCGGCCGCGGGTGAGGCCGTCGTCCACGGCCTCCTCCTCGCCGCCGTCCTCCGCGTCGCCGTCATCGTCGTTCACGGCGGACCCGCCGGCGGAGTTCCTCTGCCCCATCTCCGGCACGCTCATGGCGGACCCTGTCGTCGTCCTGCCAGGCCAGACCTTCGAGCGTACCTGCATCCAGGCCTGCGCCGCGCTCGCCTTCTCCCCGCCCGCCGTCGCCGCCGACCTCTCCGCGCTCCCCTCCTCCACCTCCCGGCTCGTGCTCGTCCCCAACGTCGCGCTCCGCACCGCCATCCTCAACTGGTGCGACCGCCTCGCGCTGCCCCACCCCTCCCCACTCTCCCCCAACACCGCCCGCGACATCGTCCGCCGCCTCATGCCGCCGCCGCACCAAGAGCAGAGGTCGCAGTCGCAACAGTGCGTTCCGCCCTCCTCCGTCCGGACAAGAAACCAGTACGGTGACGACGACTTTGTGCAGGAGCAGCCGAAGCAGGCGAGCGGTTCTTTGGAGGAGGAGATCATGGCCGTGCTCGGGGCGGCGGACGGCGCTGGCCCCGCGGAGCAGGAGGCGGCGATGGCGTCGCTGCGGCAGGCGACGCGGCAGAACAAGGAGATGCGGAGGCAGCTCTGCACGCCGCGGCTCCTGGCCGCGCTCCGGCCGATGCTGCTATCCGCGGACGCCGGCGTCCAGGTCAACGCGGCAGCAGCCATGGTCAATTTGTCGCTGGAAGCCGAGAACAAGGTGCGGATCGTGCGGTCCGGGGCGGTGTCGCCGCTGATTGACGTGCTCCGGGGGGGCCACCCGGAGGCGCGCGACCACGCCGCCAGCGCGATATACAGCCTCGCCGTGGAGGACGAGAACCGCGCCGCCATCGGCGTGCTCGGCGCGATCCCGCCGCTGCTGGAGCTGTTCGCGAGCGCCGGCGCCGGCCACCGCGCGCGGCGCGAGGCCGGGATCGCGCTGTACCACGTCTCCCTCTCCGGGATGAACCGGTCCAAGATCGCGCGCACGCCGGGGGTCGTGCGGACGCTGCTCACCGCGGCGGAGGCGCGGGACCGCGCGAACGAGACTGACGCCGCCGCGTTGCGGAGGCTGGCCGTGATGATCCTGGCGAACCTGGCCGGGTGCCCGGAAGGTAGAGCCGCTCTGATGGACGGCGGCGCGGTGGCCGCCGTCGTCAGGCTAATGCGTAACGGCTCCGCCGCGCCGGGGAGCGCGGAGGAGGAGTACTACATATCGGCATTGTACGGGATGAGCCGGGGCAGCCTACGCTTCCGCGGGCTCGCGCGCGCTGCCGGCGTCGAGGCCGCGCTGATGCCGGTGGCCGAGGGCGACGGCGGGGTCGGGCGGGACATGGCGCGGCGGACGCTCCGTGCGATGCGCGGGGAGGACGACGAGGCGGCCGTCATGGCTGCCGGGCTGCTCGGGAGGCAGTGGGACGACGGGAGCGTCGTGTCGGAGGGGCTCGTGTCGATCCGGCGGCCGCCGCACCGGAGCAACTACGCCGGGCCATCCGGGTCAAACACGACCCAGTTCTGAAAAGTCAAACTCTGCGTTTCTTCACGCCTTTCAGTTCTTGTTTCTTGAAGTCTTTGGAACTGTATTTGCCATAGCCCATATGATTGGTTGGTACTTCTGGTGTTGTGTATCTCATCTGCAAGGTGAATTCTTTTGTTCGAATTAAAGTGTAACTTTTATTGGATTTATGCAGATGTTAATGCTTTGTGACTGAACTGTAGAACTGTAATTGAGATTAAAGAAGAAGAAAAAAGCTTCTATTGTGCGTTTGTGATACCAATGTCAACTTGGCTTTGTGCATCAGTTCTTAGTTTTCTTTAAGCTTGTGTCTGTTACTGATGCCATAATGGTCAAAATCTGTTTTAGCTTCTGTGATTGCATTTGATTAGCTTCGGGTTCATTCTTTATGAGCTGGTTTATGCCGCCTTCCAGGAACACGTATTGCGTAAGCATTTTGCTGATGTTATCGCCTGAGCATTGTGCGGATTCATGGACACATCTGCCAATTAAGATTCATAAAGATCCAATGAAGAAATTAACTTTAGCACTGAACTTGTCAAACGGTTACAGCATTCCATATGTTAATCCTTTGCTGCTGATCAGCTGTCAAACTGCATTCACCTATTAGACCCCCAAAATATACCCATACCATCCAAAACTAATTTGTTTACTGTAAATTTCAAACGTGTTTAATATTCAGTGCTATTTTTTGCGCTCTGGACAAACTGACAAAGTCTCAGTTTAGATCTCTGATAATAGAGCAAGAATTCCACTGAGAAATTCTTCGTTTATTTTGAGTGTGTTTGGTTAGTGGGATGAGATTGAATGAAATGAGATAATCGTTGTACCATGTGGTTCAATTATTTTTGGTGAATGCGATGGTTTAACATTTAGAGGGAATGTTACTTAAATTTGTATCCCACATTCATTATAAGATAGTTCAGTTCAAACAACTAAACACACGGATGACCTTCTCTCTAAACCATCCTATAAATGTAGAAGTTTGGACAGTATTGGCCCCGTTTATATTCAAATTTCCAAAAGTAGCCTCTTTACTCTGCAAATTCCAAAAGTAGCCCTGCCGGCCCAGTTGTTGCGCCCGCCGAGAGCAGCACGTAGGTGCTTTGCGATCTTGTCTTGCCAGACCTCATCTTTGCGCCTCCCGCGCGGCATCTCGCGCACTCCACATGCTCCGAGCGCAGCGGCTCCCGCGATTCCGCGCCACGCGCGCCCGCTTCGCTCCGGCCCCTGCGTGACGCGCGCTGGCGCTGGCGCTGCCGCGGCGCGGCAGCGGCGGCCCGCGGCGTTCTTTGCGGCTCTGCGCCAGCCGCGCGGTTCGCCCGCCGGCCTCGCGTGCTTGCTGTTGGCCACTGCGTGGCGGCAGCGAACAAGTGAATGCAAGAATAAAGCGAGGCCTTCGTTACATTTCTTCGTGATACTCTTCCTTCTCTCCATTCGGTGCGGTAGTTTTCTCATTGAGGCAGAGAAGCGGAGAGGAAGCGAAGCAGATAGGCAGATAGGAAGCAGTCCGTAGTTGCAACTCTCACGATTCACGAGTTGTTTATCGTGTTTTGCACTCCAAGAAAAGGTAATTATGATCGACACGCAGCATTCCTATAGATTTAGCAATGTGATTAGCACGTAAGTTATTGTAGGAAAACAATAGTTTTGGTTGGTACTCAGTATATACCATTGCTTGACTTAGAAGAACTAGTGTTGTTAGTGCTGTAAATTTGTACTAAGTGTAGAACCTGTTGTAGCAAAGCTGAATGGTAGCTTCGAAATATTGATTTTAATGGAAACAACGGCTAGTACAATGGTAGCTTTGAAATATTGAACAATTTCTTACGTGACATCGAGCGATTTTAATGGAAACAATGGCTAGTACAATGGTTGGTTCAAAATGTTCATGATCGCGATAGAAATACAATTGAAAAGATATTATGCGATGGGATTTAGAAAACATAGATTTCCTATTTTTTTGAGGAAAATGTAGAGTACCTTAAATTATGAAGAAATTACACAATGGTTTGCACTGTGTCATGAAACCTAAAATTTTAAAAATCTTCTGAGGCTGTAAAACGTGTGATTGAAATGCGCATGATACGTGATAGGAATACAAATGAAAACATAGAGTCCGAAAAGATGATGTACGATGAAGCTGCATGTACGATATCAGTTGCAAGATGGTACAAGCATTGCATATAAGTTGTTTCATTCTTCATATGCACCTGTGTTAGGTACTTCATGGCGGAGCTTCAAGATCTATTTGTGTTCCACGGGAACGTTGTCGTACGCAACGGACCGTACAGGGCGGACCTGTCGAATTGCGACCGGACAGTGATCCGGGCACCGGGTTTGAAGGACATGAGCCTCTCGGAGCTAAGGCGGTGCGTGCGGTCCGCGTTCGATCGCGCCACTGCAAGGATGAAGCTGCGCATCGAGGCGTTGTATCTCTCGGTGGTGGGTGATGGAGGGGAAACCGTTTGGCAACTTATGAAGGTGACAAGTGATGCTTCATGGGCCAATTACATGGAGGTTGTTTGCAACCGTGCTACTGCGATATATGCGCGGCCAATGGTATATGTTCGGTTTGTGGAAGGGCGGGGACATCCGGCGTGGGTGGTTCAGTGAAATTGGCGATGAGGAGGAGCTGCGTTGGTCTCGGTGTTGGAGGAGCGCGAGGCGAGGAAGTGGGCGTCACGGACACGAGGAGGCGTCTTGACAATTTTGAGCCCAACGAAGGAGTTGAGAGATGGTGGGCAGCTCGTATTGATTGCGAGAGTACTTAGCGGACCGGCGGAAAGGGTGCAAAGCGAGGAGGAGGAGGAAGATGTGGAAACATCAAGTTCGAAGGCGAGGAAGACAAAGAAGATGGTGCGGAGGTGTAGTTGGTGGTCTTGTGACCACCGACAATGCTACGTCCCCTCAAGATTGGACGGCGTCGCGCGGCATCGTTGGTTACGCCATAGCCGGAGGCGAGTGGGGTTCAATGAAGACACCCGCTCCTTGGCGGCGCTTCCCTAACAAGAGCGCCGTCCGGCATGCTATTGCCGATCTGCCGTTAACATTGGGCGGACGTATCGGTGCGAGAGGTCAACCCGACACCTACATCGTTAGGTGTGTTGATGAATCTGTCTGGAAAGGTCCGTGCGCAGCGGTTCACGGCCACAGGCACGGGCTTTCGGATAACCGTGCTGAAGGACCACACATGCGAGCTAGTTGAGCCGCTTTATAGGCACCGCAACATGGCGTCCTCGTATGTTGCTAGCCTGATAAGCCACCTCGTTGCTGCAGATGTTTCCATTGCGCCAAAGCTTCTAATGGCGGATGTTGCCAATATGGTGGGGTTCCAAGTCAGCTACAAGAAGGTATGGCGGGCGAAACGGAAGGTTGTGGAGCGAATGTTCGGGACATTTGAAGAGGGTTACAACCTAGTTCCAAGAATGCGCATCAAATGCGAGAATCAAACCGAGACTTACATAAGCAAGTTTGATCGGTGCATCCAGCGAAGGGGCCCAATTGTTTTATTCTTAACGAGGTCTTACGGGCCTTGATCGAGCGATAGAAGGTTTCAAGCACCGTCGTCCGTGCTAACGATGGATGACACCTTCCTATCAGGAAGTACAAGGGTACCATCCTCGCCGTGGTCGCGGCCGTCGAACGACCGATTACTCCGTGGCCTTCGCAATTGTTGAGAGCGAGAACACCGATGGCTGGTTGTGGTTCTGTCCAAAGTGAAGCGGTGGTGGTCCAAGACCGCCCGGATGTGTGTGTTATCTCCGACCGCAATCTTTGGGTTCTTTGTCGCGTTGAGCACGATGCAAAGCGGGGCGCAGCGGCGTTCGGTGGAACGATGTCGAGCCGTTGGTGCATGAGGCATCTCGCGCGAACTTCCACACAGGTTTGGGCAAGGACACGATGAAGATGTTCAAGAAGCTCGAATGCGAGAACCAAAGCGAAAATTCGATGCGGTGTGGAGCAGTCGGCGAGGAGGCGGGAAGCATTTAAGGAACTCGGCGGATGCCGAGGCAAAAGCGGCGACGGGAGGTCGCAAGAGTTGGGAGTTCACGCGGTGGTTAACTTCGCGCGCTTTTGACTTGGAGAAATGGTCCCTGCTGCACGACACCGGTGGTGCAAGGTACGGGATCATGACGACCAACATGTCGGAGGTATACAACGGTGTTCTCAAGGGTGTCCGATCCCTGCCGATTACTGCGATCGTGGAGGAGAGCTGGAACCGTCTTGTCGGTGCCGTTATGAGCCATGATGGCCAAGAAGCATCTGGAGGATGGCAAGCAATTCTCCGAAGTCATGCACGCGTACATGGAGAAGAAGATCGACAAGGCTCGTTCGCACGTTGCTCGTACCATGGATGGCGTCAGGCAGAAGTTCGAGATCCGGCTCAGGGAGAAGTACGTGATGGGCCACGCTAGAGGATCGGCAGTGTGCGCACGATTGGTGGCGAAGCGTTGTGCACCTGCAACAAGCCGCGGCTTCTACACAAACCATGCTCCCATGTGTATGCGGCGTGCGCGGCGTGGCGCCAGGCCTCGGAGCGTTACATCTCCGAGTACTACGATATTCACCACCGTATGGCACTTGTCTTGAGTTCCATTAAATGCGGCACGGACATGCACTACGAGGACCTCGGCGAGGCGAGTCAAGTGGGTGCGAGCGGCGCACTAAAGCGGCCGGCCGTGGAAGGCGCCCGATCCACAGCGCATCCGAGCGACATGGGCGGCGGCCGGTAGCGCGAGCAGGTTCGCCGCCCAGATCTGAACTTTGCAAGGCGGTTGGGCACTCCATCAGGCGCTGCCCAAATAGACCTAGCACAAGCAATGCACCGTAGCGACCGAGTTATAATTACGTTGTCGTGATGTTGCATGTTTATTTTAATGTCTTCTGTGAGTTCTATTGTTGTATGAGTTGCATTGTGTATGGCACTAATGTTATGTTGTATGGGTCATATGTAAACGTATTATGGTCATATGTACTATTATGTTGAACGGGTGTGCGTATGGTGTTAGCCACGACCGTATGAGTTCTATTGTTGCATCGTGTACGAATGTACTGTTATGTTGTCTGGGGGCATGTGTTAATGCATTATGGTTATATGACGGCCCTACTTTGTTTGCATTTTACTTACATTCGAGAATGGTCATGTTTTCTTGCAGACTAACATGTTGTTTCACTCGCGGGAGATGGCGCAACCTCGATTGATGAGGCGTCTGAGCTACTCGACACCGCATTTGGGATGGGCAACACCGGTGCGGGCGTGGTCGTCCGCGTCGAACCTCGAGCACAGTCTGGCGCCCAGAGAGCGCCTCGGGCGGCGGTATGTCCGAGGCTGCGAGACACGGTCTCTGCCCATTGCCCGCATGTTGGACATACCACACGCGTTCCAGTTTGACGCGGCACTCCTATCTGCACTCGTGGACCATTGGAGACCGGAGACTCACACCTTCCACTTCCGGTGGGGGGAGATGACCGTAACTCTGGAGGACGTAGCTATGCTTACAGGTCTGCCGCTCCATGGTCTTCCAGTAGTGCCACCTCCTAGGAGAGTAGACTGGAAGGTGCGTATGGCCGAGAGATTTGGTCACCCGATCCCTGATAACATTTCGGGTGTGCCAAATTCGTGGCTACGTGAGTACATGACCTGCCCCGCCAATGCTACTGAGGAGGCAGTGAGGACACACTTACACGCGTACCTTATGTTCATGTTCGGATGGATATTATTTCCTACGACTCAGGGAGACTGTGTGTACCCTAGCTACATCCACCTCGCGAGTCTTTGGTGGGCCTTTGGCCCGGCGAGTGCCACGATGCTGATTGGGGTCCGCGGTGCTGCGCCACTTATCGAGGTTGTGCGATGCCTCTCGGTAGCGATGCGGGCGTGGAGCCGTCCTCGCGGTATGCAACACCTGCTGCGATTATGGTCGTGGGAGCACTTCCGGTTGGCGGCCATATTTTGAACACCGTGCACCCTTTCGGTTATGCGCCTCGATTTATGGTCTGGTGGAGGCGGCGACCCGTCGGCGGGCCTACAATGGGTGCGCGTTGGACACGTGGTACACTAGGGTGGGCCAGGGAGAGACCGAGGCGTGTTTATCCTAAGTTTCATAACCTATTCGAGACTCTACGAGGCGAGGTCATCCGGTGGCCATGGGTGCCACGGTTCCTAGCGGACACGACCCCTACGGATTGTCCTCGCGATGCACTCGGGATGAGGCGTCTTGGTTGGCGACACGCCACTGGTCTTCTCCAACATGGTCGAGCCGTACAACCCCCGTAGTCATGAGACGATTTGGCCTTTACGGCGAGGTGCCACCCGCCGGGACGACCGCTTCGTGAAGGCCCATGGGTATGCCGTTTTGGATCATCATTGTACCTATTAGCCACATGTCGATTTTGATTTTCGACATCCAAATTAATTGCGAGCAAAGAGGAGAGGCGAAGAGCGGCGATTGGAGGCGAACCACGGCCGTGGGCGTCGTTGTGGGCATCGAGCGGCGGCGGGCGTTGTGCCGAGTTACGAGGCTACGACATGGGGACATATGCTACATACTTGGGGTGGTACGTTCCGCGCACGGTGCAAGCTTATCGGGCGGCGCCACGGCGTCGAGGAGGTCATGCGATGACGTTGTACTAGCGAGTCGGACCGTCACGGGCGACACGCCGGGGCGAGACGGTAAAACATTCTTCGTACAATTTCGTCGCAACACATTTCTAGCGACTATCATTTTCCTTGCGGTACTACGCCTTGATCGTATCCGGCGAGAGAGTGCGGCGTCCTCGCCGTGGGAACAATAGCACCTTTGATCGCGTACTACGCCTTGTGGCGGGCCATGACCCGACGCGAGGGCTGCAATGAGGACCATAACTGCGGTCGCCACGGCGGCGTTCCACGCACCGACATCGCGGACACCGTGGCGCCCTCCACCCGCCACCGCCACGGCACCTCCTCGCACCGCCTCGGCACCGCCCTCGCGCGCGTCCGTCGCACTCGAGGAGTCGTCGCGGCTATGGTCGTTCAACTCGGCGCGCGGGAGCAGCGGTATGTCAACTGCGGGTTGTGGTCGTCATTATTTATCGATGCACTCCTTTGGAGCGTATCGGACATTACCGTTTGTTCATGCGGCACTTGCGAGGACAACACTCGCCGACCATCGTCATCACGGAGGAGGCGCACGCGCGGACCGTTGCGTCGGGGCCACGTTGTTCCACTGCGAACGCGACCACGAATCGCGCGGCGCGCCGGGACAACGGGTTGGCTCGTTGGCACGTGGCGTTGATCTCACGTCGCGTGAACGCGACCACCGGTTCGGCGAGGCGTACCAAGGGTACCTGATGCGGCATTACAGTGCTGCATCGGCGGGAGGATCCTCATCCACGCAACCACATACCCTGCGCGCTTTGCGTAGTTACAACAATTTTTCGTTGCGAAACCAAGGACTAACTCACCCACTACCTTTCTGCGGGATGAGCACTGGTGGGTCGACGATATGCTCGGTGTCCACGGACACGTGCGGAGATCACCGTAGCGGCGCCTCCCACGCGGCGTCCCTACTACGGCTTTGAGATGTCGCCACTCCAGCGAGCTCACTTTCCACGAGGATCGCTCACGCCGTCGAGGCAAGCGCCGGGGGGATGTACCATAAGTAATGTCATGTCCGTGTAATGCATGTTATGTAATGTCAGTGTGCATTATGATATTGTGATTTATGTAATGTCGTGTGCATTATGATTTGTGTCCACAACAAAAGTTCTACCTCCCGTTTTGAATGTAAGAAACCTCCTCGGGCGCTTAAAACAGATAGTGCTTAAAACGGTTCAGCTTTGCGCAGCGGCGACGTCACCCGACGAGTCAACTTTGGGCAGCGACGTGACCCGACAAGTCAGCAACTTTTCAGAAAGACAAGACAGCACTATGCCTGCGCGAAACTTTGAGAAAGACATTGACCTGCCTCGCGAAACTTTTCGAAAGACAAGACAAGCACTATGCCTGCGAAACTTTTGAAAGACAAGGCGAAGACTTGCCTCGCGAGAAAAAAGAGACAAGACAAGGCGACCGCTTGCCTGCGAAACTTTTGAAAGACAAGACAAAGACACCGCCTGCTGAAACTTTTCGTAAAGACAAGACAACACACCGCCTGCTTGAAACTTTTCGAAAGACAAGACCGCACATTGCCTCGCCAGAAACTTTTCAGAAAGACAAGACATCACACTGCCTCGCCAGAAAATTTTCAGAAAGACAAGACCGCACACTGCCTCGCTAGAAACTTTTCAGAAAGACAAGACAGCACACTGCCTCGCCAAAAACTTTTCAGAAAGACAAGACAACACTCTACCTCGTAGGCTACTCACTGAATTTAACCATCCGTGACCACCGGGGGCTTATAAAGGAGGTGACACGCTGCGGGAGAGAAGAGTACAACAAAACCCAACACTACACGAGGTTCCTTCACCACGTCGGGATGGACAAGAGGCGGAAGAAGCAATGGGACAAGATGACAAAGTAATGGGATGAGATCGCGGACTAGCAAGGGCTGCTGGGAGGCGGGGCGACCAAGCAAGAGGCTGCTGCGGCCGGGTCCGGCAAGAGGCGTTGCTAGGATGGCGACTCTCGCGGTGAGGCCCCGTGAGCAACAACCCCATCACGAGCGTTCCAGCGGCGTTCGCGTAGCACCCGCCCGAGGAGAGACGCCGCCCCTCTGGCGGTGCATGGACCCATGCAAGTTCTTCAAGTCAAGCAGGCTAAGCCTAGGGATGCGTTCTGGGGTTGTGCGAACTACTCTGTGACTATCCCGACCGCCGTTGGGACACGCGCGACTATCGGCGGCCGTAAGGTCTAAATGCAGTATGTTCTTGTACCCTTTCTCTTCGAAGTATGCACTAACAACCTCTCCCATCTACCCGTAGTCCCCGGATCCGCTATGTGGCTACCGCAAGTGGATCGACCACGAGATCCACCCACATGACCGGTGGACTCGACCGAGAGTGGGATGTCAAAAGGCCCGCGAGATCCGGGAGGGCGCGCGCAGCAACGAGCAAAATGAGCGTATCGTCGGAGACAAAGCTCATCTCGAGGCGTGCAATCGCAGCGGCGTGAGGCTCGCGAGAGGAGCGCGAAAAGAGAAATAGCGGCCAAGGCCAAAGAGGCTAGCGAGGAGTTCAACGCGAGGTCACAAGGAAGGAAAATGGCCCCGATCATCGCGATGGGTCGGGCCATTCCGTAATAGTCCTTTGTCCTACCGCCATGTTTTTACTATCCCTAAAGGCATGTATACTTACATAGTCAGAATGCTTGTGTCGCGATGTACCGTAGTAGTAGCAAAGATGACTCAAGCAATTAGCCGAACTAGCGTGCCATGTGACCACGTGTAATGTGCTTCTGTCTTTGGATTCTAATGTAGTTACGGTTCCTGCAAGCCTATCTTCCTCTTCTCCTTCAACCCAATTGCAATTTAGGCACAAGTATGGATGGTTTGGCTGCCATTCGGCTCACTCTTCACTTCCTCTTCTCCTTTCTTCCAACTCACATCTTTGCGCAGCGACGTGACCCGACGAGTCGACTTTGCGTGATGATGTGACCCGACGAGTCAACTTTGCGTAGTGATGTGACCCGACGAGTCGACTTTTGTCTGATGATGTGACCGACGAGTCGGCTTTTATGCTGATGATGTGACCGGCAGTCGGGACAAAATCTAAAAGACATCACGCAACACCGCCAAGCGATTCCTCCTCGGGCCATCTACCTCGCGGACGCGAATATCCTTGAACCCAATTGCAATTTAGCCACAGGCTATATATGAATGCTTTGGGAGTCATTCACCTCACTCTCCACTTCCTCTTCTCCTTTCTTCCATTCTATAACAACATGTCTTCGGCCTCATCTAACTTTCGTGTGAGCAGACAATTAGAATCATTGCGACGGCACCTCGTGTGCCCTCGTTGCGAGGATCCGGCAAATGTGTTCACCTCGCATCGCCAACGAATCCATCCGAGTGTTCATGAAGTGTTCAAATCTTACGGTAAGTAGTGCCTAATCATCCCAAATGAATTCCATTGAAATAGCACGTTCTTTTTTCACTTGAAGTGCAATTCCTTTTCAGAACACAACATGCCGGTTTTGGCAGTGGGCTGATGAAGCTGCCCCAGTAGTTCAAGATATTGCAATGCAAATTGCTACCTTACAAGAAGACACCGTGGTGTTCTTTGCATTTAAATCGATGGCTCGACCATCCGATCAACCAATACAAAATGAAGCTAATGGACTTAAAAGATGGATGAAAGGATGGAAAAGGTTGAGAAAATGCTTGAAATTACTTCACATAGTTAGTTTTGCGGTATTTCTTCTATTATTTCTTGTTCTTGCCAAGTAGAAGTCGATTGTAATAAGATTGTAATGTCCACTCTTTATCTATGTATCGTAGTCCTTCATGAATAGATCAAGCATCGTGTATCCGCATTACATGACGTATGCCTTTGCGACGTTGTTGTACTCGCGTCTGACGTTCACAAAATATTATTCGAGTCTAACGGATAGTTTTCCAGTAGGGAAAATATAGCATATTTGGAATATCCCACAACCTCCTCCAGACCACAAATATACCTTGCTATCAAGACATGGATACATTCCAAGTCACATTGAATCATGAAACCCTAATTTTCGTAACCTAAAATCCGTACAAATAGAACACGTTTACGAAAATGGGGGAGATAGCACGTGGCGGTTCAGGATGAATAAAATTATGGCAAATTTACACAAGCAAGTGCACTGTGTCGGGGTGCTCCACATAAAATTTCATAATATTTTGAAGTCGTTTGCTATATTTTAAAATTTAAACGAAAATCATCGCTTAAACCCTAACCGTAATTCCTAATTGCGACTAAAACCCTAACACTAACACGCAAATCGCCAGTTTTTATTTTATGTATGCTACGTATGTGTACAATAATTAAAAGCGTACATAACCACCATTTATATTTTAATGGATCAATTAAAGCTTAATTGGAAAATTCAACAAAATAAAAAAATAGTTTAAATTAATAAATAAACTTTATTTAAATTCAAAATTATTTTATTAAATATATTCGTGTTCCAATGATTTTTATTAAATTTCTAGAATTTTTTCTTTGGATTTTCTCTCATTTCCGTACAAACCGAACAGGTTTATGAAATTAGGGGAGAGAGCACGTGGCGGTTCAGGATGAATAAAATTATAACAAATTTACACAAGCAAGTGCACTGTGTCGGGGTGCTCCACATAAAATTTTATAATTTCTTGAAGTCGCCTCTTTTTATTTTATGTATGCATACACAAGCACAATTTATATTTTAATAGATTAATTAAAGCTTAATTGGAAAATTCAACAAAATAAAAATCAGTTAAAATGACTAAAATTTAAATTCAAAATTATTTTGTTAAATCTATTCGTATTCCAATTATTTTTATTGAATTTTCTATAATTTTCTGATTTTTTTTTGGATTTTTTCTCTTCTCTTCTTTCTTTTTTTTCTCCTCTCTCTCTCCTCATTTCTCTCTCTGCTGCGGCTGTGGGGGGTAGCATTACATGCTGCGGCTTGGGGGCGCAGCATGTTGCATGATGCGACTCTGTGGCGTAGCAACTTGCTGCTGCTTTGCTTGCGCAGAGCCACCGTCTGTCCACCGACTTGACGGGGACGATAGGCTGCGTTCCACGACCGCGCGAGTGCGACTAGGGGGCCAAAAATGGAAATTTGATGCTAACAGAGCTGTTTTAGGAATTACAGTGCCTCATGGGGCCAATACTGTCCAAACTTCATAAATGTACAACTTGGTCAAAGCAAGCAAACACCTAGAATAACAAACAGGATGCTGCTGTATGTGAAGGAAACAACTCAAAATTTGTGATGGGCCTCGGATCGAGCATGTACATGCATGATGCATTCATGGGAATTTCACAAAAAAGCTACTAAGTAGGGATGCAATTGGAGCGGATACGGACGAATATTGCTTATCCTGTGTCATATTCTATTTTTTCTTAGAATCGGAGTCGAACACAGACAGTGTCAGATACAAATACGAATGCGGATAGTCTCGGTCACGAATACGGAGCGAATACATGCCGAACCGAATATGTGTTGTCTCGGTCACGGATATTTAATCGGATATTGTGCAAAAATAGAAACATATATATCATACATATAAAGATCAATCAACCATACTATATGTCCAAAATGCAACTACATTAGCAATTTAATAAGCAAATTTAATTACATCACACTATCACGGCAGTTAGTTAAAGAAGTAGTAGCAAGTCATAGTGATAGCAATATAAAGATGTCCAAAATGTAACTAAGCAACTACATTACAAGATAGATACAACATATACAAAGCCTACAGACTAGTAGACTAGTAGCAATAACTAGTTAAGGATACATAGAACGTTGACTAGTAGCAAGTCTGTAGCGTCCTAATTTTGAGTTTTTCAAAATCTTTTATTTAAAATAAGGTTTTTATAAAATTTTCATGATTTTCTAGAATTTAACAAAGCTTAAATAGAATTTACAGAAATAAAAATTATTTAATATGAATAAATCAAACATATATTAAATTCAAAACTATTTTATTTAAGTTCCTTATTGTTGAAGTATAAGTGAATTGTCCACCTTTACTCATCAGCTTAAGCTTTTGGGTGAATTAGTTGGTACATGCAACTCAATATGGTATCAGAGCCAAGAGATCTTGAGTTCAAGACCCGGTTGGCGCAATTAAGAAAAAAATTGCAGCCCATTTCTATTCCACGTCTTAGGCCTGAGGGAGCCTACACGTGAGGGGGAGTGTTGAAGTATAAGTGAATTGTCCGTCTTTCATCATCAGCTTAAGCTTTTGGGTGAATTGGTTGGTGCATGCAACTCAATACTTATATTCAAAAGTATTATTTTATAAATTTTCTAGATTTTTTTTGAGTTCATTTGCTATTTTTCTTGGTTTGTCTGGATTTCTTGTATTTTCTAAAAATGAAAAATTGAATATTGGAAAGCCTCGTGGGCCGATTTCTCTCTCTGGCCCACTAGGCCTAAAGTTTACCGGATATTTAGGATATTGTTTACGGGTACTATCCGATAAATTATCGGGATAACTATGAATACCTCGTTCCCGAATCCGTTTCCGTATCAAGCAAAAAACTATTCGGCTCCGAATTTGAAATCTGAGAAAAATATATCCGGTTTCATGTTCTGAATAAGATCCAAATTTATTCGGACAGACGAATAGTCAAGAACTATCCGCTACGTTTGCACCTTACTACCGAGGGAAGGCGACATCATTCCCTTGATTCAGAATGTCTAAATTCTAATGGAGCATATCGCAAGTATCGCTTCGTTGCCTTTGCCAGAGAACAAAACCGGTTCAATAGTCACAAGTCAACTCTAGGTAATGTCTTCACTACACCTCAGCTCGAACAGTTCAACACAATGTCGCATACTTCAAGGAAATTAATTATGTAAATCACCTGTTTGATATGCCTATGCTACTAGTTGTATACGAACTAGGCATCATAATCCATGATTTCATCAACAAAACTGGGAACTAAAAGTAGCGTCTCGTCTCGTGTACTGTAACTGAGTACTCTGTAGTAAAAAAGAGATACTTTGCTGATTTCACTAATTGAAATCGAAAGAGATAAACACCCTTCTAAAAAAAAGCATATCGCATCAACAGATTACGTATTACCAAACTGAAATCTATTTTTAACAACATTATTACATTACAAATCTTGTGTTATTTTCAGAAGATGTTTTCGAAAGTTATATCGCCAATCCATTCCGCCGCAACCCTGTCCGGTGAAATCTCAGAATTCCAGCTCCCACGACGTTTTCCAACCGCTCAAGCAAACCGAACAACACGCGCCATGGTGGGCGGCGCCACCTCGCCGTTGGTTCATGTGCCCGATCTCCGGCATGGTGATGGGTGACCCGGTGATCGTCCCGAACGGCGAGACCTTCGAGCGTGGCTGTGTCGAGGCATGCATCGCCCTCGCGCGCCTTCACCCATGCCGCGCTATCTCCGTCCATGGACCTCGCCGCGTCGCCTCCACCCACGCTCATACCGAACGCTAACCTCAAGAAGGCCATCTCCTCCTACTGCGATCGCTCCGGCCTGCCGCGTCTGCTCCCTCTCCCGCTGGCCGAGGCCAAGAGCATTGTTTGCCGCCCGATGGGCGTCAAAGAACTTACTCGGACGACGCGCATCAACGGTGAGTGGATCGAGCCGCCGCCGTCGTCGCAGGAGTTCAAGCCGCTGGGGTATACTCAGGAAGAGGCAGTTCTGGTAAGGCTGCTCGACGGCGAGCCGAGCAGGTCGGAGGGCGCGCTGGAGGCGCTGAAGCAGACGCTGAGGGACCGCAAGAACGGGCAGCGGCGCGCGCTCTGCACGCCAAGGCTGCTCGAAGGGCTGCGCCGGCTGCTGGGATCCACTCACGGCGGAGTGCAGCTCGGCGCCGCCGCGTGCGTGGTCAATTTCTCTCTGGGGCCGGCGAACCGGGTGCAGCTCGTGCGCGCAGAGCTCGTGCCTGTGCTCGTCGAGCTGCTCGGCGCCGCGTCCCGGGAGCTGCGCGACCACGCGGCTGGAGCCATATATAGCCTCTCGATAGAAGAGAAGAACCGCATACCGATCAGCGTGCTCGGCGCCGTCCCGCCGTTGCTCCAGCTCTTCGCCAGCACCGTTGACGGCGACCGTGCTCGCCGCGACGGCAGCATGACGCTGTACTACCTCTCCCTCGCCGAGATGAACCGGTCAAGGCTAGCAAGCTGGTTTTCGTAACCGGTTTTATTATTTTACCAGGGCCAGCGATAGAACCGATTATCCCAATTTTCAGAATTTTTGGGATGATTTCAGTCGAAAAATGCAAACCAAAATTTGAAATTTAAAGAAATTTGGCCAAAATTGGTTGAAAACATCGGACAGATAGCGGCCGACAAACTTCATCAACAAAATCCACTCATTAACACAAATTGCTAGTAAAGACAAGTTCATGAACTGCAGCATCACCCAAAATTCCATACCTCCGGTCGCTGAAGTTGATGTCGTTCCTCCCGTAGCGCCGCCCACGCCGTCAACACGCTCCATGCTCTGCTCTCTTCCCCCGCCGCCGTTCCCCACCACTCCGCCTCCGCATGGAGCTGATGAGGAAAGTAGCCAGGCCGAGGAGGATGTTGGGATTGGAGTCGGGAGCTTGAGGACCAAGGAGGAGCGACGGAGCTTGGGGACCCGGAGGAGGCGAGGAGCGACGAAGCGTGGGGACCGAGGAAAAGCTCGGGATGGGTCGCCACTCGCCATCCACCTCCATGCACCGCCGAATTTGGGTGATTGGAGGGGAGATCGGAAGGGGAGTAAGACAAAGAAGATGGCGCTACTCGCCGATGAACCTCCGCCGCCCTCCATGCGCCATTGAGCAGGCAGCCGCCGCAAGGGGAATCGAGTGGGGAATGGGGATTGGGGATCGAGTGGTGTTCTTCGGCTGTGAGAAGAGGATCGACCGATCGAGTGCGCTGCCGCCGCTGCGAGACTCACGAGAAATGAGACTAGGGCAGGCAAACGCGTCTTGCGAGGAGGCCAAATGGGCTGCGAGGAGGCCAGCCTGCGACTGCAACGGACCGGGGTGGATTTCATCCAAATTGGGCTGAATTTTTTGGACCCGATTTGGCATTCTACTAGGGTGGCCGGCAGAATCGGTTTGGCCGATTTTCGGCCAAAAATCAGCCGAAAAAAAAAATCCCTGCTCGCAAGAACAGCTGGCGCAGTAACAATCCTAGTCGACGCGGCCGGGGAGGCCGCGCTGTGGCGCCCAGCTCTGATACACCGACACGCTGGAAGCCAGCGTGTCCATGTCGGACACCGTGTCGGACACGGACATGACTCCGACACATATTCCAGGTGTGTCCACAACCTACACTGCGAAAACAAATAGAAATAAATTCGGACACGTATCGGACACATTTAGGCATGTATCGGACACGTTTGGCCCATTCCATTCGGCCCGACACGGCAGCCCAGCCCAATTCTGCTCCCTGAAATCACTAACCCTAACTCTCCCCATCTCCGTCTCACTCACTCCCCGCACTCCCGCAGCCACCCCTGACGCTGCCTGGCTCCTTGCTCCTCCCCGACGCCGACGCCAACGCCGCCTGGCTCCTTGCTCCTCCCCGACGCCGACGCCAACGCTGCCCTGCTGCTACTGCTCGCCGACCCCGATGCCCCTGGCTCCCTACTGCTGCTCCCCGACGCAGCGCCGCCCTGCTGCTATTGTTCGCCGACCCCACCGGCGGTGCTATGCTTCTTCCTTGCTCCTGACGCTGCTCAGCTTCTTCTCCCCTTTGATGTCGCCTGTAGCGCCGAGCCCCGAGCGCGCCGCCCGCCCCCTGCTGCCGTGTTGCGTCGCCAGATCTAGTGGCGGCAAGCGGCCGGCCGGTGGCGAGGGCAGCCGGCGAGGTGTGGGCTGGCGCAACGGGAGGAGGCGCGCGAGCGCGCGGTCTTTGGGGAGGAGCCGAGGTGTAGGTGGGAGGCGCCGCGTTGCTTCGGCCGTGGGCGGGCGAATGAGAGGCGCTGGGTCGGGCCGAGCACCGACGGCTGGAGAAGGGAGCAGGGGGCTGGGCACGGCGCTGGGTCAAACAACGTTCCATGGCGCAAGTGAGCAAAGCTCCAGGAAGAAGAATGGGTGGAGGAGATGAAGTGAGAAGGAAATGAAGAAAAGAAATACCAAGAAGAAAGTGGAAAGGAAGCAAAGCAAGGCAAAATCTCCCGGGGAGAGAAGCTCATGGAGAAAGAATGGGGAAGGAAGGCATGGCAGCAGGGACTAGGGACTAGGGAGCCATTGGCTATTGATTGTTATCAGGTTGTTATAATGTTAGTGTTAGACTGTTAGGTACTTAGGTGCTTGCTGTTGCATTGTATTTATTACATTGTTACTTACATTTACATTAGTATATCATTTACTAATCAAGTTTTTTCTATTCACAGGTTAAGGAAATTATGAATTTCTTGTATTAATATGAAGTTGTGCTTTATGAAGAACTGAAAAGACCAGGAGCCGAGGATCATCTTTGAGGTATATATTCCTAACATTTTACACTTTCTGTTTGATAAACACGTAGAAAAATATTTAATAATACATATGCATATATTATTATTATTATTATTATTATTATTATTATTATTATTATTATTATACAGCTGTGTTCTCGTGTCGCCATTTTTAGAAAACGGCGTATCTCGTGTTCGATACGTGTCGTGTCCGACACGTGTGTCCGTGTCGTGCATCCTAGGCGCCCAGCACTGATGGTAATGGCCAACCTCGCCGGCTGCGGCGAGGGGCGGGAGGCGCTCATTGACGGCAGCGCAGTGGTGGCAGTGACGGGGCTCATGCACCAGGCCGTGACGCCCCGGTCCACGGAATACTGCCTCTCGACGCTGCACGGGATGAGCCGAGGCTGTTGAATAATCCTGTGCGCTTAGTGTTTTTAATTTCTTGTAACGTTTATTGTTTTGGCTGACTGGCAGTAATGCTTTGATGCCGCACGTTGCTGGGTCATGAAGTGCATTGATGCAGCAGGTTGTGGAGCATGAAAGCTCTTCAGTTACTTACTCATGAGAATAAAAGCAGAAGAAAAACCAGGAAAAGCTGTGGCAATTGAGCAGCACCAAAAACGTATTCTGTGTTCATTTGCTTCTTTGGTGTCCAGGCGTTTCCTCGTGTGAATAGAAACCGGTGCAGCGGACAATTGATATCAGAGCCGAGTAGCTTTGACCCTTAGCGATGGCGCGCGACGGTTCACACTCCCCTACCAGGTCTTCTTCTCTAGATGGGGTACAAGGCGACGGCAGCACTTCTCGTGCCGGCAATGGCGGTCGCGAGATTGAATCCGGCAGCAACGGTGGCCAAGAGATCGTGGAACGTACGGCTCGGCAGGCTTGCGCGCGCGGCGGGCGCCGACGCCGTGTTCAGACGCATCGCGGTCGCGGACGGCCCTGGTGGCGGACTGCGGCGGGACATGTGGTGGCGGACGCTGCGGGCGATGAGCGGGAACGTCGACCCCGGGCATTACTACGACGACGATGACGCCGGGGCGCCATGGGGCGATGACGTGAGCATCATGTCAGAGGCCATGGCGATGCCGCAGTTCCCGAGGCGGCTCCTCGAGCACGTGCATGGGTTGCCGCCCGGGCCGCAGCGGTCGAAGACCACGAAGCTCGACAGGCTCCGGGAGGCGCACGATGGCTGACTTGCTAGTTCTTCTACCAGCGTCAGTTTGTTGCTTGTACTAGTCCAATGTGATTCACTTAACTCTTCTTTCTTCTTTTGGTTGAGGAATGGTTTTGATGGTCTGCAAATAGTGAAAGAAAAATACATAATCTGGTCGTGGTCTTTGGTTGGTAGTTACATACCTGATGATGAATGGTTGCTTATTCATTTTTGTCGAAATTTGTGGATACAATTCTTCACAAAGCATCGGCTTGAGGAAATTTGTGTTCGACCAAATTCTTAGTGTTCTCTTCCTTTTATGCTTCAATCTGATCAGTCACTACTGGAACAACCAAGCAATGGACAGTAAAAGTCGATTAAATCAGTTCAGTTTAACTCATCCGAGCCAGGAGTCAAGAGCAGCTACTTCATTGGTAAAACCTCGGAGAAATCCCAATTGGGGAAATAGTAAGTTCCAGATCAAGAATGCACACGAGCACGCAGATTCGGGGAAAAAAATGTCAACACAATACTATGTTTATTCAACTCGCAGGTCTTTACAGTATGTACAATGTGAAGCATACACAAACACGATAAGGATTTCATAAGCATTCTCCTATCAAGAGAACTGATGCCCTGGTTCCTACATAAATTAAAGAGTAAATTTAACTTTGGACCATTAATTTTAGTATGATTTCATTTTGCACCACCCTTAGTAAATCTTTTCACTTTGCACCATATATTCTTACCATGTGTTGCACTTTGCATCAGGGTAAGAATTTGACCGTCTTCTTCGGTGCTCGCTGACAGTGAACGACGACGTGGGAGACCTCGGCAAGGCACGGGATGGAGAGATGGGAGGTAGATGAAGCTAGAAAATGGGTCGAAAGTGGAGAAAAATAGCCGGATCATCGCCGGCGGTGACCATAGCAACGGCGGCGATGACAAAACGGCTCTCTCTCTATTTTTTGGGTTGCTGCCATGTGGTTGGCAAGGCTGAGAGGCACCAAAATGCGAGGCGGTGTGCGCGGTGGTAGGGCCGTCACGACGCATGACATAGACCCACCAACATTGGAGAAGAAGGAAGAGGTAGCACCGGATGCGAGAGAGATGAGGAAGCTAGAGGTGACCAATTTTGGGATACATTGGATGTTTATGAGAAATTTTGAGAAATTGCAGAAAGGAGAGATGAATGGAGCTCACCTCGTCGGAAATGGCATCAGTGGCGGTGTTGAGAAAGAATGGATGTGGAGAGAAGGGGTAGTGCTATGCGGGAAGAAGGAACCATGGGAAGCGGGCAGGAAGCGTAGTGAGTGGGAGGCGGTGATAGTGCTCGTGTTCTAGTCGCCTTGGTGCCACCTATGCACATCGTTCACAGGGCCTCGTGCACCAAAGTGGTCAAGTAATGCATTTGGGAAATTAGCTCGGTGACATCTATCGATGATTGAGTCGCCGATCTTATGAAATAAAAGGAGAAATAGCAGAGACTCCTTAGGAAAGAGCAGGCTGCTCTTTATTGAGTGCTGGCGGATTTGTTATAGGGGTGCTGCGATTGGCGGTGGACTATATCTAATTACAGCCGAGTAACGATTGCTAGTTTCTTATATCGGGCTTGAAACATGAATCCAATGCTAATGCCCATGCTTTAGTTTGATAATCCTCCCTCGACTCGTTGCTCGTCTTTAAATAACTTACGAAGAGGTGGCGTTACTCACGGAGGCGAAGTTTGTGAAGTGATGCGGCCGAGTCGGAGTGAGGCGGCGGTTAATGAAGTATCAACCGTTCTATGGTTGAGTGTGCATGTGAGACACTCAACCGTATAGTAGATTGTTGTCGATGTTAGTGGTTATATAGCATCATGTGGTGTGGAATATATGACATGTGTTCCATTCATCACCACGGTAAGAATATTCTGGAGTTTGATCCGGATACCGATTCATACCTTCTATGAGTAGTTACGGGCGGAGGCTAGTGCAGGCCGTGCGACCGGTACCCATTCAAGTAACCTCTGGAATCCTTACGACCAATGAGGTCGTTAGCCTTAGGGGTTACGACCATGAAGATGTATGATCTTTTATCATGTATTAAAGAAATACATGGTGATTTTAATCCTCGTTAGCTAGCCCCCGAACTTTAAGTAAATAGGTCGTGTGAACACTTTATCCCGATGAAGTCAAATGCAGAGCGAGACCCTCATTTAATCTTTGTGACATTCGAAGTGGTCTATATTCACTTTAAAGTTGAGAACCTGCCTTGGGAACCAAAGAGTTTTTTGTCAGTTGGACTTCCACCCTTATCTTCTTCTTTAATTCTACCACACTATGAAGGCTATAAATAACCCTCAGAAGGTAGATTTTTTAAGAGAAAATCAATCAAAAATCCCCAACTTGCCTAGTTTCACTCCTGTTAGAAGGTTTCTTCCTCAAACCTTTTCAAGTTGGGTGGATGGGATTCATATTCCCGAGCCCATATTACCTTGGTATCTTTTAGTAAGACAAAAGTCATGTGACAAATTGACTTTTAGACCACCATTGCAAGACCTAAATCCGTGGGAGGTGATCTTAAGGTGGTCAAAAAGTCAATTTGGTCTATGAATTTTGTTTTCAAGGTGAATATGGCCTTCAAAGGTCAAGTGAGTACTTCACTGTCTATGATGTATAATCTCCGATCAAGATCGAAGTTTATATCAAGAGGAAGGTGCGAAATTAGGACTTACCAGGTTACATATCTCCGGTCTCTTTCTGCCAGAGATCAACTTCGATCATTCTGAAGATATTCTTCGAAGAACCAGTCGAAGAACCTTGTTAGTCAGAAGAAGATTGTAGAAGAAATGTAACTAGGGTTTTTTTTGTAATATTTGGATTTCCACGAAATAAAGCTTCATTCTATCCATATTTTTTAGGTTCCCTTCTTGGTAACAAAGAATAGGGTTAAGTCGAGTCTAGGATATTCTTTCTACTGGGTACGCATCCACATTCAGAAAGAAAGGAATTCCGACTAGACGATATTCCTATTATCCGACCAGAATAAGGGGTTTAAAAAGACATGAAAATAATGGTAAAAAAGAGAAAAAACAATTTCTTAACTGTAGAAAGTAAATCCTGAGTAGATCTTCTGGAATTCTGGTTATTTCTAACCAAAATATTTATCAGAAAAAGGTTCCTGGGGGTGAAGTGGTCGTGGATGTTCCCATCCAGAACGCTCCTCAAGCAAAGGCTGCTAAGGACGAAGTGATTAAGGAAGCCCCTCGAACAGGTATCAGTGCCAACATCTGTTCAGGATCCACTAGTGATTCTAAATCCGTCTGTGGAGGTAGACATCCCCGAAGATCCTCAACAGGTTCCGCCCCCTGTTGGTAATTCTTCTCAATCTAACAAGTTCCCTTTTCACCCTCGATTTATTGAGGATAAGGAGCTTGATGAGGCCTCAGGGAAGATGTAGGACCATCAAGCCAAGATAGACTCGATATGATTTTTGCGAATATAATGGCGTGACAATTCGGGTAAGTATTTAACCACTTTCATAGCTCTTCCTCTGAAATTTATTGAAAACTTATGAAGAAGGGTGCTATTTTTTTGTAGCATATGGTTGAAAATTCTGGCTGTGATTGGAGAGTCTAAACAGTGAATAAGGCCCACAGAGCGAAACATTCCAAATTGAAAAGTAAGAACTTTTTCTTTAATTTGTCTTCTTACTTTTTTACTATCTTGTCCCTCTTTTGCAAATTAATTTCTCCCTTATCACTTGAGATAGATTTGGAGAAAATTAAAGACGAGGCCATGATTAAAGAACCCATGATAGTAAAGCTTAAAGAAGAATGCCAAGCCAGGGATCAGTCGATCACATATGTGACGACCAGGCAGAAAGAGGTTTTTGACTCTTGTGAGAAAGAAATCAAAGGTAACTGGTCGTAGACTTGACTAGTATACCATGTCTTCAATTCATGTGTATGTTAACTTTTATCTACTCGTGCAAAGAAAACTCAAGCACTCAAAAGAGCAGAAAAAGCTCTTGAGTTAGCGTGGCCAAGAAATTTGAACTTGACCGGAGTCTTGAAGACAAAATCAAGTATCTGAACAAGATGCTCTTCGACCTGGGGTCGGGAATGCAATTGCCTATTTCAAGAGACTCTGCAGAGAAGATCAATTTTCTTGGCCATCAACTCGAGGACCTCAAGAATGTGATAACAACTTTTCGAGAGAACCATGCTAGGACAATGAAGGAAGCTATTGCAAATGGAGTTAGTGTTGCCTTGGCGAAACTAAAGGCTTCCGGCCCCTCTATTCATCTTGGAGCTATTGAAGAAAACTTCGACTACTATGAAGATGAAGCGACCAAGTTGCTCGAGGAAGTAAAACCCCTCAGAACCAAGGTTGCGGAGGAAATGGAAGTCGGATCTCCATCACATATTGACCAATCTAATGGTTCTAACAAGTAGATGGATGTAATATTTAACTTTGTAAATAAAACTTACCTTTTTAACATCAATGAAGTTCTTGTTTTATCTTGTTAAATGCTCGTATATTCCTTATCCCCTGACTGCTTACATTAGTAGATGAACGTTACTAAAGAAGCAGTAGACTAAGAAAATGAGTAATAACTATGACCATGGTATAAAGCATATGCTGATTATGTTATAAAAATGATCTAGTTAACACTAGTAAATCAAATTGGTCGGAATTAGTGTATGATTTCGTCTAGCTGAGATCTTTTTTATAATCAAAATACTGTGAAATACCATACATGGTCAGAAGATGTCACAAGACTTGCTCTGATGATAAGAACGCATGCAAGAACATATGCAAAAAAAGAATACTATAAGCGTCCTTGTTTATATGTATCATCCAAGACTGGTTGTATGGGTTGCTAAGAACTAAAGATATGTGAAAATCATTTTGCGAGACGTGCTCATGCTCAAGTTCGACTAGCAGTGAGGATCGTAAGAGAAGGACTATCGTTAGGAAGCTCCTTCTAGTGGGCAGGACCACGTGTAGAGAGTACAGACTTCGATTAGGAGACTCTCGGTGTCCCGACCAGTAGCCAAACAAGAGTAGAACAGAATGTTGAAATGAAGAAAACAAACTTCAAACTCTTAAGCATGTAGGAAATCATATGAAGTTGTTTGTGTGATGCTCATTTTACTCGTACGTTTCTTTAAGAAAATAGTGTGGTCGCGCGTGAGAATCATTGAAGTTTTTTGGCATTGGACGATTAAGTCGAAGCCAATGAGTAATAGAGATCCTTGAAAAGGATACCAGAGAGAATGAGTGTCTTCTCCGACTAGTGAAACAACAATGATACTTGACCAAATAAAGTAGAACATATAAATAATGACACTTATGGAAAATAAAATACTCATCTTTATGGAAAAAACAGAAAATATACATAAAAGAAATAATTAAACAAAGAATTTACGCAATTGATCAATGTTCCAAGAATTTGAAAAAATTTGCCCGTCTGACATTGCTAATCTTACCGAACCTGGTCGGGTGACTTCGACCACAGTGTATGGACCTTCCCACTTGGGAGAAAGTTTATTACGATTTGTCTGGCTCTGAATTTTTCTGAGAACCAAATTACCTACAGTTAGGCTGCGAGGTTGCACCTTACGACTGTGGTACCTTCGCAGGGCTTGTTGGAAGATTGCTGATCATATTAAGGCTTGATTTCGTCGTTCTTCAAGGAAATTGATGTCGTTAAATCGTCGTTCATTCTGATCATTTTTGTTAAAACAATCAATTCGAGCAGAACCAATTTTTAGTTCTAGAGGAAGCATGGCTTCACCCCATAAACAAAAAAATGGTGTTTCATAGGTGCATGCGACTAGTTAAGTGGTAGTGAACGACCCATAACACGAAGGAGTTCCACAAGGCAAGCTCGGCGGTGTGATCAACTGGTCGAACACTCATCGTTTGATTCCCTGCATTATGATACCATTGGCTCACTCATCTGCTCTGTTGCTTTGTGGATGAGCGATATAAGCGAAGTGTACCTTGATACCTAGGTCGTCGCAGAATTCCTGGAAATTACCGCTTGAGAATTGAGTATCGTTATATGTGATTATACGACTGGGTACGCCAAATCGTGTGATCACATTTTTTTTTGTGAGAAACCACTTAGCGGCTTCAGTTGTTGTTTTAACAACTGGCTCGGCTTCGATCAATTTTGTAAACATGTCAATCATGACAAAAACGAATTCGAAGCCCCCGGGTGCTCTTGGGAACGGTCCCAGAATGTCTACTCCCCAGGTTGCAAAAGACCAAGAAGGAGGAATGGTTTGCAAAGCAGCTGTGGTGATGTACTTATCGGCTATGAAACTAAAATTATGCGCGCCGTCATGAGCTCTTTTGCATCATGAAGGGTAGTTGGCCAGTAGTATCCTTGCCTGAAGGCTTTACCAACCAGCGTTCTGTAGGAATGATGTGCTCCACAGATTCCTCCATGAATTTTGGTCAGCAACTTAATGCCGTTCGGTTGAGATATGCATCTCATCAATATCCGTGAGATCCTCGTTTATATAAGTCACGTTCAATAAGAGTGTATGATTTGGCTTTTTGTGCTATCGATCGGTCTCTACATCATCTTGGAATTAGGTCATCTTTGAACATAATTGTAGATCGATGTCATCCAATCTCTACCTTGATCGTGATGGCACCAACCATCAATGACACATGAAGCATTCATGTTCGTATAACAGGGTGTACAACCTCCTTGTGAACATATATGTTCTCGGAAGGCTCGACCAGGGTGAATCGAGTTGCTCGAAAAACTCTCGGCGGACGATTGACTGGTTGAGGCCATCGCGTCAACTAGTGCGAGAAAGTTTTCCTTTCTAGGAATATGTTGGATCTGAAACGAAGAAGTGTTTTTCGAGTTTTGTATACGCGAGATAAGATGACATCTTGGTACTAGAGCATTGATACTCTTTCCTACTTGATTCACTACTAGTTGAGAATCACCTTTCACTAGTAATATGCGAATCCGAGCAAGCGAGCTACTCTGAGTCTGCCAAAGCAAACCTTCATATTCTACCACATTATTTGTAGCAGGAAAGTTTAACTGAATGACGTATTTTAAGTGTTCGCCAGTAGGGGAAATCAAGACGACTCCAGCCCCCCAAGCCTGTGAGCATCAAGGAACCATCGAAGTACATTGTCCACTCGTCGTGACGTTCATACTCGAGCCCTTACGTGGGTTCAGGGTTCGTCCATTCGGCAATGAATTCTGCTATTGCCTGGGACTTGATTGCTGTTCGTGAGGTGAAATGGAGGTCGAACGCCCCAAGCTCAACTGCCTATTTTGCTATTCGTCCTAATGACTCCCTGTTTTCAAGGACTTGACCAAGGGGATATCCGGTTGATACGACCACTTTGTGGGTCTGAAAGTAATGTCTTAGTTTCCTTGAAGCCATAAGGAGACCATAAAGCAATTTTTGTACCTGTGGATACTGTTCCTTTGGTCCATGTAAGACTTCGCTTATGTAATATACTGGTCGTTGGACGTTGTCGCGTTCTACGACCAGTACACCACTGACTGTTTGTGGTGTTGCCGCTATGTAAATCAGCAATGTCTCCCCCGATCTCGGAGAAACTAAGACAGGAGTACTCGTAAGGTACTTTTTAAGTTCTTCAAAGGCGTCATTTGCCTCTTTAGTCCACTCGAAACTCTCATATTTTCAGAGAAGTTTGAAGAAAGGTAATTCTTTTTCTCCCAACCTTTCTATGAAACGACTTAGCGCTGCCATACAGCTAGTTAGTTTTTGAACTTCTTTCTTCGTGGTCGGTGGGCGCATTTGGTCGATGGCCGAGATCTTCGCTGGGTTGGCTTCGATGCCTCTAGCTGAAACTAAGAATCCAAGAAGCTTACCAGAAGAAACTCCGAACACACACTTTTCTGGATTTAACTTAAGGTTATGGCTTCTCAAGTTATTAAAAGTTTCATGTAGGTCTGGAACGTGGTCACCAGCGTTGATGCTTTTTACGACCAAATCATCAACATAGGCTTCTAGATTCTGACATATCTTTGAATTAAAGGCTTTTTGCATCAACCTTTGAAAAGTTGCACCAGCATTTTTAAGACCAAATAACATCTTTACATAACAGTAAGTGCCGTATGGAGTGATGAAGGAAGTTTTCTCTTCATCGTTTTTACTCATACTAATCTGGTGGTACCCTGAGTACGCATCTAAAAAACTTAACAACTCACACTTGGAAGTAGAGTCCACAAGTTGATCAATGCGAGAAAGGGAAAGTCATCCTTTGGATAAGCTTTATTTAGATATATAAAGTCAATACACATTTGCCATTTTCCATTGGCTTTTCTAACCATTACAAGATTGGCAAGCTACTCTGGGTGGTCGACTTCACGAATAAACCCAGCCTTGAGGAGCTTGTCGATCTCCGAGTGGATTGCGTCCTTTCGATCAGGTGCAAAACATCTCAGCTTTTGCTTGATCGGCTTCTTGTCAGGCTGAAAAGCTAGCCTGTGCTTGATCACCTCCCTGGGGACTCCGGGCATGTCGGACGCCTGCCAGGCGAACACGTCCTGGTTTGCTCGGAGAAAGGAGATGAGCAACTCTTCCTATTTGAGGCTGAATCCTGCTCTGACCAGTATTTTGGCGCCTTCTGGAGAAGCGCTCTTGTCGAGTAGTACCTCCTTTGTCTGGTCGGAGGCTTTTGGTGCCATCTTTAGTCTTGAGTGCTTGACCTGCATGGTTGGCTGATAAGTTTCTCTGGTCGGAAGTTCGTCAACCAACTCTAAGCATTTTCGATCACATGCGTAAGTTATTTTTTGATCGCCTCGAACCGTGATGACACCCTTCGGTCTTGGCATTTTTAAACTCTGATAACCGTAGTGCGTGGCTATCAAGAATTTTGCTAAAGTCGGACGACGAGGATTGCATTGTAAGCGGTTGAAATCCACCACGTCAAATGAAATCCTTTACATTCGGAAGTTGTGGCCTTCCGAACGTGGCAATGAGATAGTGTCCCTATCGACTTAGCGGTAGAACAGCTGAGACTATGCCATGGGAGGCATATTTCACGGAGTTTTACCTTGGATTTGGGAATTTGCATATCTTTCAATGCACCAATAAATAATATATTTAAAGAACTACTCACATCTATTAAAACCCGATTAACCTTACGGTTATTAATAGTAGACTCTCGACAATAGGAACCTACAAGTGAGTCGAAGGGATAGGCGGTATTCTTTCTTTGAAGGAGATTATCGTCTCCACCACTTGGATGGCTTGAGTGGTTGGAGATTCAGTGGAATTGACCTCCCGCCTATGGCTTTCGGATGGCGCCTTGACTCGTATGAAGAATATCCACGAAAGATCACATCAACCGTGTGTTGTGGCTCTTGGTACTCCATTTCTTCATCTCCATCTTTGTCCATTTTGGAGCTTGTCTCTACGAGTTCTGTATTGAGAGTGGACCTTCTCGGCATAATAATCTTTGACTTCTTTTGCGGCGCGGCAGTGCAAGTCATGCCCTCCTTGCTGGTGAAGTAAACACCACTTCTTATTTTTCTTGTAACCATCGGTCGAAGCCTTTTCCTTGCCTCAACCAGTGTAACCTTTCTTACCCTTGGTAAACTTTCCAGGAACCGCAAGGACCTCCTTATCGTTAGGTTTGCAGTTTCTCTTTTTCCTGAGAGCCTTCCTTCTCTTCTTTTCTGTCTTATCCAAACCAGGTTGAGGGATTTTGTACTTTTGGTCAATGGCCTCATTCCATTCAACTGCCTCGCTAGCGGTCGCGTACTTGTCGGCCATGTCGAAAAGCTCGACGGTTGTTTGTGGAGGATGTATTGCTATATCCTTCGTAAACCGTCGATTCCTTAGCCCTACTTTGAAAGCTTGGATGACAGAAGATTCTGCAACCTCTGATATTGAATTACGAACTTGGCTAAACCTTTTAATATACTGTCAGAGAGTTTCATTAGATTTTTGTCGGATTCGATGAAGATCATCTTCCTTCCCAAGGCAGTCGTACGTGCCCTGAAAATTCGCAATCAGGAGATCGCAGAGTTGCTCCCAAGTATAGATAGATCCGACCGGCAGGTTGAGTAACCACGACCGAGCAGATCCTTCTAGTACCGTGGGTAGATAGTTAGCCATCACATTTTCATCACCACCAGCAGCCCTAATGGCGGTGGTACAAATTTAGAGAAATTCTAACGGATTTTGAGTCCCGTTGAACTTATCCAAGTTGACTGATCGGAACCTGTTTGACCAACGCACAACTTGGAGCCCTGCGGAGAAAGCTCGACAACCTGTAATTGATTTATGGCGCCTCCTTTGGAAAGGCGTCGGATTGTAATCGGTTGGACACCGGTTCCTCAAGTTCGAGTGCCGGTGCTCAGGTGTCCCGATTTGGTCGTGGATGTTGGTAGGACGCCTCCGACCGCCTGCTTAATTTAGATGATGTCGAAGATCATCAGGTCCAAGCAATTGTTCCTCTCGATGAAGAGAAGGAGAGGCTTCTTGGAATAACCTTCTCCCCTCGTGACTCCTTGGTCGGAATCGTTGAGGTAGTCTTGGTATCGACTGGCTTCCAACACGACCATGATGCCCTCTGCTGAGGGAGGAACGTTGGGATGAAGTCATGGTCTGACTTTGCGAATGCCTTCGTTCATTGTTATGTACATGCGGCGCATAGTCTGTTTGGAGGATTTGATACGACCTATAAGTTGGACAAAACCCGGAGTCTCTGCTAAAATAGGGTCAGAGGTATTTAAAATATTCTGAACTTGTTGTAGGTTTTGTACTGTTATCGAAGGTCTTGGAATATTCTTGTTAGGTGTTCGATGACCTGAACTTTCTCGGTCTCGGTTAGTCTGCTGGTCCCTTACTGGTGGGGCGAGAATCGAGCGTGATAAGCGATGGACGTCCATCAGCTCTGTTACCTCTGGCATTTGGTGCTTGACCGCTCGTACCATCTCCATCATTATGTGGTGACGAGGCAACGTGTGGAGGACCGTACATGACATTTTGATCCGTATCTCCGATCGCATTGACCTCGTGCCTTCAGCAGTGATCTTTCGATGAGCTTCCATCGTAATTGATGGAGAGCCTTTCAGCGCTTCCGCAAGAAGTTTCCACGATAGAGAGTGGTCGGTGATTAGCACCTCCTGATGTTTTTGTGGTGGTCTCAGCCTGACTTGGCGGATTGCTGATCGTATACTGAGCCTTACAATCCCCACTTGATCTATGACCAGTGGGGGTTTCATCGACACCGTTACCAGATGTCGGTTGGCTCTTGGAATTGCTAGAAGCCGTCGGTGAGTACTTGTCAGCCATGATCGTATTGAGAGCACATTGATCCTCGAATTGTGACGCTGAGGTTTAATCACCTGTTTTGCTGGTCGAAAGGACCGGGCTTGCAGAGGCCCTTGGGTGCTCCGGGTCGGCCGGAAGCACTTCCTCTGAAACTGCCACCGATCGTAGCGGTGTATCCTCATCCGTCCGGTCGATTTCGCTGATGTTTGCGATCGATGAACCGGGGGAGGAGGAAGATGATGACATTTCATTTTCTTGCATGGTGCGGATGCATGCATCCATGTTGAGATTGGAATAGTCCGCCAGGTCGAACCAATTCTCCTCGTCTCAACTCCCTGCCATAGCCGCATGAGCGATTACGAAAGAGAAGTGGGCGAGGATCTGAGCGAAGAATCTCTTCAAGAAGTCCGCGTCTTCCTCCCCGCGGTGGCGCCATTTGTCGGCGATCAGTCGCGATCTTACGAAATAAAAGGAGAAATAGCATGGACTTCTTGGGAAAGAACGGGCGCTCTTTATTGGTATGGCGGTTTATTCAGGGGTTACTGCGATTAGGTGGTGGACTATATCTAATTACTGCGAGTAACGATTGCTACTTTCTTGTATCGGGCTTGAAACATGAATCCAATGCTAACGCCTATGCTTGATCGATGATCCTCCTCGACTCGATTGCTCGTCTTTAAATAACTTACGAAGAGGTGGCGATTACTCTGAAGAGAGCTTTGTTGTGAAGTGATGCGGCGGTCGGAGCGAGGCAACGATTAATGAAGTATCAACCATTCTATGGTTGAGTGTCCGTGAGACACTCAACCGTATGGTAGTTGTTGTTAGTGTCTGTGGTTATATAGCGTCATGTGGCATGGAATATATGACATGTGTTCCATTCATCACACGGTAAGGAATATTCCTAGAGTTTGATCGGATACCATTTCATACCTTCTACGAGCGGTTCTGGTCGAGGCTAGATGCGAGACCGTGCGACGCAGTACCCATTCAAGTAACCTCTGGGATCCTTACGACCAGTGAGGTCGTTAGCCTTAGGGGGTTACGACCATGAAGACGTATGGTCTTTTATCATGTATTAAGGAAATACATGGTGATTTTAATCCTTGTCAACATCGTGTTAGGCGTAATCGGAGGAATGATACTTCGTTCGTGATGCACTGGAATAACATCGAGAACACCAAAAATTATGCCGAATGACATCGCCGCTAGTTACTTCAGTTTGCATAATTTTCTAAATATAAACTGAGCTAAAAAAATATCAATTTTTAGAGCCTCCATTTCTGACACAGTTCCATTGCTTGTGTATTTTTTTCAAAATTTTATACATTTTGATTTTGTCTCTAAACTTTATTTAAGTATACTATTTGTAGGTAACATTACATTGTGCAAAGTGAAATTTACTCTTAAAGAAAATGTTGCTGTAGCAATGCGGAACTGCAAATATATTGGCAATAGAGCATATTGCATATACATATTGTGAACTCAGATTTGTAAGGATCTTATATACGCACCTTCCATATTCAAGATATTCCGAAGGGAATATAGGTTTAGGACCCCAAACCAATCAATCAAAAATATGTTTTCAATTTCCAACTTGAAAATTTGGAAGTGATGGTTCTTTGGCCAACCTATCAAACAACAATAGATGAATATTGAGATAAAAAAAATCACCTTATTAATCTCACATTGGCCCTACATCCAAGGAAATGATAAAATTATTTTTACCCTCCATTTCAGGATGTTTGCTGAAAAGTGCTGCTTTGGCCAAATCGGCTTCAGGTCACTGAAGGTCAACCAACTTCAACTGCAAAAACAGTAAATGTTACTTCAGATTGCATTGTACCGGTTTTTTTTAGAAGAGTACAACATAGTGCTCTCCAGTCTCCACAACATACAACAGTTAGTAAATCACATCCAATCTATGTTCATTTTGGGAGGGGATTTGACAAAGTGTCCATCTCCTCTGCTGCTTCATTGTATCTCACGTCATGCGAACTTGCTGTTTTTTTCTTCATCATGAGAGATACTTTGAGAGGGCACAGCTTGGAAGGCTCAAGCACAAATGTTTAAGACATTAGAATAGAGCTATTTTGTCCATGCCATGTCAGTATTATGGCCCACTTGTATATTACACCTAGCTGTAGCTGAGATTGTTTTCAAGCCACAGTAGCAATGGAGTAAGGTCGTATTTGTAGCATATGAATTTTCAGAGGTTTGCCACGTGGATTTTACATTCAAAAAATCCAATTACTCTATGATTCCTTTAAGGGCTTGATCATACTATTGTTTTCGATCCACAATAGCGACGGAGCAAGGCAATATTTCGAACATAGGAATTTCACGTGTTTTCAACATGAATTTTACAGAAAATCTCGAAATCCTTAGTATTTCCTTCAAAATTGGTGCATGACTTCTTCGAAAACAATGGTGCATGACTTTTGTATGGTCATCTCATGCTTCTTAACAAACTTCATCCTCCGATGCCTTCTTGCACGGCTAATAATGTGTGACAATGTGAGGGGTTGGGAAAGCAAGCGACAATTTGCCCAAAAAGTTCATGTGATTTTTCAGGCCAAGCCGCAGAACGAAGGACATTGACAAAACCTGTTCTTAAGGATTTTGCATGATTTATACCAAAGGAATCAAAACATGCTTAGGCCCGTTTGGATCAATGGAATTTTTTTCGATTCCTTTGGGAATTGAATTGTTTTCTATGAAATTCTACTAAAAATATTGTAAAATTCCTATGTGCCAAACAGAGCGTTAGCTTTTCAGCACAGTTACAAAAACTTTCACTCCGAGGAAAAAAAACAAGAACTTCTAATATTATATTATCCATTCACTAATACATGGGCAAACACAAATGCCAAATTAATTGAGACAGCCGGACAGAGACATCCCCGTTCCCATACATACAACTTTCCCTTCAAGTCAACAAAGCTTCGAAATCACCATGCATTTTACTAAAAAATAAACATAATTAAGCTGGCTTATTGAACTGACTTAAATTAGTGGCAAAATTGGATATATACCACTCTAAAATATGGCACTTGAAAAATATTACTCTAAAACATGAAATTAAAAATTTGCCACTCCAAAACTTGACTCTTTGAATTTTTGCCACTCTTTACACTTTCGCCCTTGCTTCTCCTTCCTCCCGGTCGGCTGTTGTCTCCGTTTATCCGGCGAGATCTTATAAATCCAACCAAACCACCCGCGCACGAGCCATCCTGGAGACCTAGATCCCAGCATCTAGTGAAGGTGCGACATCCTGGCGGGGCGACGACGATCTCTCCCTTGAGCTCCAGGCCACCACTACCCCTGAGCTCCTTGCCTTGCGCGCCTCCACTAGGTCCCCGAGCTCCACTCCGAGGCCGCTACCACCTCTTGAGCTCGACGCCGCCGAGGTCCACTCCGAGGTCGCTGCTTTGCCTTGAGCTTGACGTGGACGACAAGGACATCGATGTGGCAGTGGTGCCACAAAACGAGCTGGTGTGGCGGGGTCGGGGCGCGTCATTATCGGTGCACGAGGGTGAAAGAAGACAGGACAACGGAGAAGGACTTGGCTAGGGCTCGTTGGAGAAGCGGAGGTGACGGTTGGCCGGGAGGAAGAAGGGAGGAGTAAGGACAAAAGTGTCCAAGAGTGGTATAAATCCAAAGAGCTAAGTTTTGGAGTGGTATGTTTCGAAGTGTCATCTTTTGGAGTGGCATATATCTAATTTTTTCTAAATTAATGATCCAACTAAACTACTAATGCCCTATCTAGAAGATGGGAATTTTCCCCAATTCTGGTAGGAAATGAACCGGTTCCTATGAAATTCTTGCAAAATTAAGCCCTCAATAAACCCCGAAAACAAAGGAATCTTGAGCTCCACAAGCTATTAATTAGTTTTCTCTCACACACACACACGGTTGCATTCGTAAACAAGAAACAGACACCCTCCAAATCTTCACATCGCAGTCCAACGAACCGCTGCAAACAAGAGCAGAGCAGTCACAGAGCGAGCTCTCCTCGTTGCACGAGCAGTCTTGATCGCCTCCTAGTCTACCCATCAACACCAATGCCAAGCTCTTCACAGCCCCGCCATGGCCGTCCAAGACGGCCAAGCAGGCGTACGCCTCCTTCGCTCCCCGCCTCCACACCCTCACCGTCCTGTCTGCCGAGCCGCTGCACACCACGTCCCCGGCGGCGGCCAGGCACAGTATCGCCTTTGTGTGGCCCCTGAGAGTGCCGGTGGCCGCCATGCGCCCGCCGGCACCCTCCCACACGATGACCGACCGGTCGCACGCGCCGGAGTAGAGCACCTGCCCGCCGACGCCTAGTGACAGCGCGTTCACTGCCGACCTGTGGCGCTCCATGGTGCCGACCAGCACGAGCTTCTTCTGCCCCGGGTGGCACCTCCACGCCTTGATCGTCTTATCGGCCGAGCCGGTGTACACGTGCCCGTCGGGCGAGACGACGACGGCGTTGATGGCGTCGTCGTGGGCCGTCGCGACGGACTCGACGCAGCGGAGGCTGGGCAGCCGCCACACCTTGAGGCTCCGGTCCCAGGACACGGAGTACATGTGCGCGCCGTCCGGGGACATCGCGAGCGCGGTGACCGCGTCGACGTGGCGCACCCAGGTGCACTTCTTGTGCCGCCGGACCTCGACGTAGTTCTTGGGGAATAGGAACGTGCGCAGGCAGTCGGCGGCGGTCGGCAGCACGGCGCGCAGGGCGAGCTGGCGGCTCCCGTTCCGCCGGCCGGCCTGCCACACCCTGATCTTGCTGTCCTGGTGAGAGCTGACGAGTCCATCGTTTGCGGAGATCAGACACTTTATGGAGCTATTGGTAACGGCAACAGTAGAGCTGCACTGCTCGTCCTGTTGCAGTGCCGTGGCCATGTCCAGTGGCCACAGCCTGATGTGCCCATCCGACGAGGCGACGTAGAGCGAGTCGCCGTCGACGGTGAGGCCGGAGACGTAGGAGGAGTGGCCTCTGAGTGTAGCGACGCATTGGTGGAGGCATGGGCTTAAGTTCGAGTTGTGGGAGGAGTCTAAGGAATGAAGGGAAGGGAGACTTGGTTACGACGAGAATGACATGGTTTGGGAGAAGTTATCTTCTTCGGACTCATCCTGGACTTCTCTGTTGTTCTTGACTACAAGATGAACTCATCGAATATAGGAGACAAGATCGAGCTCACTGCAACTCCGCAAGGTACTGAGATAGGTAAGAAGCAATCTGCATGGAAGCAAATGCACATAAAGGAGATTATAGTAAAACGGCAGTAGGGATTGACGAGTGACATATCTTTATAGCAAAGTGGCCCGAAAGGCTTCTTGTAATTGATGTGTTTCAGAAATTTCATAATAATGTAATGCAGAATAATCTAACTGACAGGTACTTATGTCGGGGAAAAGACAGTCTAGAATGCTTTAGATTCTGAGGCCGGGCAAAATTCTTGGTAAAATGTCTGTGTCAAAATGAGATGCAGTCAAAAATAAAATCATGTGCTAGTTATCCACTAGCCTCACTGGATCATCCATGGGGACATTCTAACAGGAAAAGGTGTTCTTATGCACTTATTATTTCTTCAGAGAGAAACAAATTTAAGAAGATCTGTCCAGTAGGCCAGAAATGCAGATACGCATCAAGGGATGTATACCTAACATGGATTTGCCTTGCCATTTTGGGAGTACATGCAGCTTCCTTTTCTTTCTTGGCTCCTTTCTCCCCACCTTCCAGCATGCAAATTCTTCCACCAAAGCATAGAGTTTGCAATGATCACTTGGCTAGTTTGCTGCGATATGATCTTTTCTCCCTGTGCAGCTCATTTGGGAGCGATAAGGTTCATCAGTTACTACTTTCGCTGTAGCAATACATTTTCTCGTCATTGTAAATATAGTAAAGAAATGATTTCTTACGCTTTGTTATCGACATCGAGATATTTCATTCACCCTAAATTTCAGGAGAACACAGTACCAATTTTGCTGTCCTACTGAAAACAGGCCAGTTATATAATGCACCCGGCAACAACAAATCTGCAATCACTTCATGAGCCACATCAATGTGACATTTATCTCGCACTCAAAACAAATTCCAGTGAAACTAGTGCTATCTAATGCAACGATGTGGAGATGTTGTCCTGATGCTTATTGTTCACTACGATTGAGATGTGATTCGATTGGAGTAAACTTGTTAGGAACAACCTTGTACTGGTTCTTGAAAAACACTGACAAAAATGCATTGCCACAGCTCAATCTCACTCAGCATTAGCAGCAGTTACCTGAAGCACACAGCCAGACAACCTACAAATTGAAAGTGTTCTCAAATATAAAGTCGTATTCCAAAGATAAGATTAGCTACATCATCCATTCATAATAATGTGTGGCAATTGCACTCAGCAACAGTAACTGGAAGCACACATCGATAAAGTTGTCCAACATGCAGTACAGGTACTGCCCTACAAAGTCATTTTCCGAAGATAAGATTAGCTACTTTGGTTTATTCTCTGACGAAAACCGAGCCATCAAGCCATCAAGGAGCAATTTTCAAACGAAACAACTTGGTTGTGAGATGAAGAAAGCTATACTAGGGAGTAGGGAGTAGGGACAAGACCCACTTGAGAAAGCTAATCGCTTTCTCGCAATGCAAGAGGCAGACAACCACTTAACATGTTGCATTATGGATCGTTTTATCAAGGACCGAATGACATGATGTAACAGCAACAGAGATACGATAACCACAGAGGAACTAGGACCACTGTTAAAGCTAGTACAGGAAAAAGGCAACTGTATCAGCAGCAAAACGAGTGTGTTCTCAGTTCTCACTCCCACATTCTGTGTATTCTTAGCTCTCACATTCAGTGTAATCTTAACCAAATGGCATTCATGGAAGCAGAGGAGAGGTATAGAGGTTTGAGTAGGAGTAGCTGGCATGGCCGTGTTAACCAACTATGAAAATTTTAGATCTATTAAGCCACACCAATATATCTTGAACAGCAATTGAAAATGCTGTCAACTTGATCACAGACGTGTGCACGCACACAAGAGCAATAGGCATAACATGGTAAACTTATCTACTCAAAACTATGTAAAATACAATCAACTAGTAAGTTAATAAAGTACATACATCTAGCCTTTTAGAAGCACTTACATGACTGATGCAATCATGCAAGCAATAACATCACAATGCTTCCTGAACCAGCTCAGCTCCATGCCTAACATTGATTCATGAAAAACACATAAAACCTACCTAATCAAGAAAGGTGTTGTAAATAATGCACAGACAAATAGAAACAGGAGACACAAATTTTATGTGGAAAACTATTTCGGGAAAAACCACGGACACATGAAGGCAATATCACTATATAAGGAGATATTTACAATAAACCTCTTACTCTTTCCTATGGATTACAATGATATATTTATAGTGGTACATAAAAGACTCTGTGTAGAAGTAGAACTATGAGTTAAATTAGTAAACGAAATTTGTATCACATTCAAACTCAACAATCTCCACCTTGAGACGAATTCCTCATATAGCCAAAACAAAACATGATCTCCTCAAAACAAATTAGCATGAACATCTAGTGCGCCGAATGTCTATAGAACTACTGAATGATACTAACTAAGTTTGAGCTAGGAACTGACTATCATCATACCATCCGGATTGTTATGAGTACTTATCTTGCTGACTTTAATGTCACCTTAAGCAATGACACCTCGGATGCAATGATATCTGATGTCAATGTGCTTCGCTCTCTCATGAAACATCTGATATTTCGTAAGACAAATAACACTTTGACTGTTGCAAAATATTGTAGTGCAAAACGTACTTCCACAAAGCTCAGCAAACAAACCTCTTAGCCAAATGACTTTTTTGTAAACTTCACAAATAAACATATACTCGGTTTCTGTAGTGGACAAGGCAACGGTAGCTTGTAGGATTACTTTCCAACTAACGACACATCCTCCGACAATGAACACATAACCAGTAAGAGATCTTCTCTTATCCAAATCTCCAGCAAAATCTTAGTGCACGTAACCAAAGATTCTATCTTTAGTATTCCCAAATTGTAAAGAAGCATTAGATGTGCCCTATAAGTATCTAAAAATCCATTAAACTGATTTCCAATGCTCTTTGCCAGGAGTAGCCATGTATGTACTAACAACACTTAATGTTTGAGATAAATCGAAGCGAGAACATACCATGGCATATATAAGTGAACCAACTACATTGGTATATAGAACTATAGACATGTACCCAACTTCATCATCGACGATGAACATGACACTAAAGAAAAGTTTGAAATGTACGATTAATGGAGTATTCACGGTTTAGCCTTATGCATGTTGAAATGACAAAGAACCTTATCAATATAGTCTTTCTGACTTAGGTATAATTTTTTAAACTGTTTATTTCTAGTAATTTCCATACCAAGAATCATCTTTGCTGCACCAATATCCTTAGTCTCAAATTCACTACTCAATTATGCCTCCAACTTTGAAATTTATGCCTTGTCTTTTGCAGCAATTATCATATCATCAATATATCAGGGCAAATAAATAGATGAGCCATAAAAGTCTTTAAATAAACATAACTATCATAATCAGATCTTTTAAAAATCCTAAGTGATCACAAAGAAGTCAAATCTCTTGTACCAGTGTTTGGGTGATTGCTTCAGACTATAAAGGGGTTTCTTCAACTTGCAAGCATAATTCTCCTTTTTCGGAAAGAAAAAAATCTTCCGGTTGCTCCATATAAATGTCTTCATCTAATTCCCCATGTAAGAATACAGTTTTCACATCCAATTATTCAAACTCATAATCATGCATAAACACTATGATGAGTAAAGTGAGCCTTGTGAAATCAATACATGGAATTTGGTTGTATCCTTTAGCAGCGAGCCTTGCTTTGTACCTAACCTCTTTGGTTGGTGAAGTGCATTATTTCTTCTTGAAGATCCATTTGCGGCGAATAGCATTCTTATCAATTGACCCTTGACCACATCCTAAGTGTCATTCATCTCAAGAGATTGCATCTCATCATACATGGTAGCCATCCATCTCTCTAAATCACCAGAAGAGATTGCCTCTGAATAAGTGGAAGGTTCTACAGTACCTTCAATTTCTTCTGCCACATTCAAAGCATAAACAATAACATAAGCTTCTGCAATCAATCTCTTGGGAGGTTGAATATTCCTTTTAGGTCCGTCGACTGCAATGGAACGTCGTGGTAGTTAAAAGACAACATGAACATCTTGTGTGTTTTCCTTTTTAGTTTCTGGTGCAGATCCTGAATCAATAACATGCTCCACATGCACACTTGATTTCTGTGGCTTCTCAATGTGAACATCAATAGATGGTTTCTCATGCAATACAATAGATTCATCAAAAGTAACACTTTTGCTAATAACCACCTTTCTAGTTCCTGGATTTCACAATTTATATTCTTTCACGCTAGGTTTATAACCAAGGAAAATGCACTTAGCAGCACTAGGATCCAATTACCATTATTAACATGAGCATAAGTAGGACAACCAAATATTCTCAAACTTGAATAATCTGTTGGAGAACCAGACTATTCCTCAATTGGAGTCTTCTTATCAATTGTTAGGTTAGGTGACCGATTGATCAAATAACAAACAGTGGGTGCGACTTCAACCCAATATCTCCTAGATAAGTTGAAGTTAGATAACATACAACGTACCTTCTCCATAATGGTTCTGTTCAAGCATTCGGCCACACTATTTTGCCAAGGAGTACCTGGGACAGTATAATGTATCACAATGCCCTTTGATGTGCATGGAGCTTCAAATTCTCCAAAATAGAAATCCAAGCCATTATCAGTACGTAACTTCTTGACATGCTTACCTGTTTATTTTTCAATCACAATCTTCCACTCTTTTAATGTCTTGAACACATCTGATTTGTGTTTCAAAAAATATGGCCAAACTCTTTTTGAATAATCATTAATAATGGTCAACATGTAGCCAGCACCCCCAAAAGATGGGACGTGGGATTCTCACCATAAATCATAATGAACATAATCCAACATGCCTTTTGTAGAGTGAATTGATGTACTTAACTTCACCCGCTTTGCTTGCCGAAGACACAGTATTCACAAAACTTCAACTTGTCGATGCTTTGACCATCAAGGAGTCCTCTTTTGCATAACTCCATCATGTCAATTTCACTCATATATCTCAGACGCATATGCCAAAGATTAGTAGCATCAGAATCGGATGATTTATTTGAGACAACAATAACATTACCGAAAATTGTAGTACCTTACAGATGATATAAGTTGGCAACTTTCATATCACATTTTATTATAACAAGAGAGCCTTTGGAGATCTTGAGAACTCCACCTCCACTTGAATACCTGTACCCTTTAGCATCAAGAGTACTTAGTGAGATAAGATTTTTCTTCAAACCCAGAATATGTCGAACATCTGACAAAGTTCTGATGGTGCCATCAAACGTCTTGATATGGATAGAACGAATGCCTGCAATCTTGCATGGTGAATTATCACCCATCAACAAAGAATCACTTGGCGTAGCTTCATAATTCATGAACCAATCTCGGTTCGGACTCATGTGGAAAGTGCATGCTATATCAAGAATCCACTCATCACCAGCTTTAGAATTACTGACAATGACAACGAGAACATCTCTATCAAATTCTTGCTTAGTAACAATGGTGGCTTTAGTATCATCCTCTTGTTGATCCTTCTTGAAATTGTTATTCATTTTCTCCTTTTTCTTTACCTACTAGCACTTAGATATGTTGTGCTCGTCTTTCTTGCAATACTTGCACGATTTGTACCTGAATATGGATTTTGACCCGCCTTTGTAATTTCTGCTCGAGTTTTTGCCTCTTAAATCATCGTTTCAACCCCTTTCATGGTGTCTGCCACGGACAATCAGGCCTTCTGCATTTGAATTTGAACTTTCATTCAGAACCATGATTCATATTTTCCTTCACACGCAATGTTTCATAGACTTCATTAAGTGTAAGAGTATCTCGGCTATATAGAATAGTATCTCTGAACGTAGAGTATGAACTAGGCAGGGAGCATAAAAGAATAAAATTCAAAATTTCATCATCATATTTTACCACTATAGACTCGAGATCCTAGACTACTTCTTTGAACTCTGTCAGATGGTTGAATAATGACTCGCCTTTCGCCATCTGGTGTGAATAATGCTTCTGCTTTAAATGCATTTCATTGGTCAGATCTTTGGTCATGAAAATCTGCCCAGTTTCAATCATAATGCGACATCACTCTTCTCCTTCAAAACCTCATGCAGAATATTATTTGATAGATAAATATTAATCTGAGATAAGGCATTACGATCTTTTCTTTGTTTCTTCTCAAGTGATCATGCGACGGGCATCTTGTCGATCCCCAATAAAGTGTCATCCAAATCAAGCTGTACAAGAACAGCTCGCATAATGATTTGCCATAGAGATTACGTGACTAGAACTTTGCTTTGGACTTGACGCCTGTTTAGGAAGTCATGAACAAATCGACTTCACTTCGATCTTGTGAACTGTTTCTGATCCGATTTGACATGCGCTAGCGGTTCTCCCCTCCTTGCACACGGACAACTCGCTGGATGTGAGCAGAGCCGGTCCGACGATTTTTTCTGATCGAATCTCCTAAGCTCTGATACCACTTGTTGTAAATAATGCACAGAAAAATAAGAACGGAAGACACAAATTTTACATGAAAAACTCTTTCAGAAAAACTACAGACGCACGAAGGTAAAATCACTATATGAGATAATGTTTACAATGAAACTCTTACTCTTCTCTATGAACTATATAGATATATTTATAGTGGTATATAAAAAGCTCAATGTAGAAGTATAACTGTAAGTTGAAATATGAAAGAAAATTCGTATCATACTCAAACTAAAAAAAAGAAGTTGTACGATTATAAAAGCAGAAGTACATCACAGTATCACAGTAAGAAGCAAGTGAAGCCAAAGAACCACAGTTGGACCGAGCAATCCATCACGACTCACGAGGGAACAAGCTACTAAGCTACCGGAGAAAAAGTGGTCTGGGTACTAATCTCTGAACAGAACTGTCTCTCAATTCTGGGACACTCCTTTTGTAGCCTGCTGATTTTTCCAAAGAAGACACTGTTGATCCGCTTGGCTCTTGACGAGTAAGTTCTCTCCATGAAAGCTAGCTACGCATCTGAAGCAGCCACCATAAAGCAAAAAAAGGAAGGACTCCTTTCGACCTGCTACTCTCCCCTTTTTCTCTAACTGTAGATGATTAAACTGTAGTAGGAGTGACAGCCATGCAAGGCAACTTGCAGAAGATAAGCCACATGACTCGTGATACAACTTGGCCATCCTATCTGTAGGCTGTAGCAGGTTAAAGCTTGTATATTGCTTGTGATCAATCAAGAAGGCACGGCAGCTTTCCAGATGAACATTATATTCATCTATTGCGAATCTGCGGATGCTTTTTATCTCATCAAATTTTATAATTGAGAAGCTCATCACAGTTTACCTCATTGACGGAGTAGCACAGGTCACAGTATTTAGTAGGACAGTGCCTGGGCTTATGTACTAGTAACCCAATGCAGCTGAACCAAGCAGTGCATCAACAGCGCATAGCAAATATTAGTTAAAAAAAGAAGGTGCACAATAATAAGATGTGAATCTATTATCTTATTAAAACAGAGTCAAAAGAAACTACCGCGTTCGCTCTCAAAGGCTAGAAATTTTCACGTTAACCGGTAAAAAATAAATAAATATCTACACCGTCGATCGTGTGGGTCTAGATTATAACGGTCTAGATTAAAAGAAAGAGTCTGTATCAATTTGATTAAAGCTGAAATTTGGAATAAAAAATAAAATAAAATAAAAAAATTGATTTCTATACGAATTTCTAAGTAAAATAGTCCAAGTCAAATACAATAAAACTAAAATTCGAAATAAAAATAAATAAATTAGCAATTTGATTTCCATGTGAATTCCTTAGTAAAATCCCTAAATAATTATAATTTGGAAAAAATAAATAAAAATTAGCATTTAGATTTGTATACTAATACAAAAAAAAACTAAAATTTGAAACAAAAAATAAAATAAAATAAGCAATTTGATTTTGATACAAATTCTAATAATTATAATTTAGATTACTAAAGCAGAATCAAAAGAAGCTACAACGTTTACTCTAAAGGGCTAGAAATCTCCACGTTATTCGATATAAAAAGAGAAAGATCTACACTGTCGATCATGGTAGATCCAGATTATAACTGTAGTAGGAGTGACAACCCTTTTTTCTCTAACTATAGATGATTAAACTATAGTAGGAGTGACAACCATGCAAGGCAACTTGCAAAAGATTGAAGATAAGCCACATGACTCGTGGTACAACTTGGCCATCCTATCTGTAGCAGGTTAAAGCTTGTATATTGCTTGTGATCAATCAAGAAGGCACGGCAGCTTTCCAGATGAACATTATATTCATCTATTGCGAATCTGCGGATGCTTTTTATCTCATCAAATTTTATAATTGAGAAGCTCAGCACAGTTTACCTCATTGGCAGAGTTGTACAGGTCACAGTATTTAGTAGGACAGTACCTGGGCTTATGTACTAGTAACCCAATGCAGCTGAACCAAGCAGTGCATCAACAGCGCAAAGTAGATATTAGTTAAAAGACGAAGGTGCGCAATAATAAGATGGGAATCTATCTATCTATTATCTTATTAAAACAGAGTCAAATGAAGTAACCATGTTCATTCTTAAGAGCTAGAAATTTCCACATTAATCGGTGAAAAAAGACAAAGATCTACATTGTCGATCATGTGGGTTCAAATTATAACAGTCTAGATTAAAAAAAAAGAGTCCATATCAATTTGTTTAAAGCTAAAATTCAGAATAAAAAGTAGAATAAAATAAGAAATTTGATTTACATACGAATTTCTAAGTAAAATTGTCCATGTCAAGTACAATAAAACTAAGATTCAGAATAAAAATAAATAAATTAGCAATTTGATTTCCATACGAATTCCTAAGTAAAATCCCCAAATAATTATAATTTGGAAAAAATAAACAAAAATTGGTAATTAGATTTGTATACTAATACAAAAAAAAATAGAACAAAAAATAAAATAAAACAAACAATTTGATTTCGATACAAATTTCAATAATTACAATTCAGATTACTAAAGCAGAATAAAAAAAGCCACCACGTTCACTCTCAAGGGCTAGAAATCTCTACATTAATTGATGGAAAAAGAAAAATATCTACACTGTCGATCATGGTGGGTCTAGATTATAATGGTCTAGATCTAAAAGAGTTTATGTCAAGTATAATAAAACTAAAATTTGAAATAAAAAATAAAAATAAGCAATTTTATTCCCATACGAGTTCACAAGTAAAAGAGTCCATGTAAAGTACAATAAAACTGAAATTCATAATAAAAATAAAATAAAATAAGCAATTTGATTCCCATACGAATGTCTAAGTAAAATCATTAAATAATTATAACCTCGAATAAAAAATAGATATGTATACAAAATACATACACAAAATAATTGACATTCAAAGTAAAAATAAAAATAAATTAGCAATTTGATTTCAATATGAATTCCAAAGTAAAATCCCTAAATAACTATAATTTAGAATAAAAAATAAAGAAAATTTAGCAGTTAGATTCATATACGAATTCCAAGAAAAAAAGAATAGAATTTCGGAATAAAAAATAAAAGAAAATTTTTAATTCAGTTTTCATATAAATTCCAAAGTAAAATCCCTAAATATTTAAAATTTGGAATAAATTAAATAAATTTAGCAATTTGATTTGTATACAAACTCCAATAAAAATGAGTTAAATGTGGAATAAAAATAAAAGTTATAACGAAGATAGCACGAATGGTGTCGGAGGAGACACAAAAGAAGCCATCACGTTTGCTCTCAATGTCATATGTTTCTATTGTTGCTTTCTATGGAATAAAAAAATATCTAAAATTTTGAACAAAAATAAAGGTTATAACGAGCATAGCATGAATAGTATCGGTAGAGACCATGAAGAAGTGCAATGGCATCGATATGTGCTGCAAGAAGATATTAACCCATGGAAAAGCGAAGAGCCGAGGTGCCGGCGATGAAAATGAGAATAATGTCATGCTTCTCACCTTCACCGTTCAACGAGAACAATGTTATGCTGCTCGCTAGAGCCATTATAGAGAAGTCCAAAGTTGAAGGATCCAAAGGTTGCGATAACAAGGGGTGAGTATCAGCGTCATTGAAGAAGTTAGAGGTCAAAGAAGCTTAATAATGGGGAAGCCCTTGCAGAGAGGAGATGAAACTTTGCATTGAAGACGAGCTATTAACGATATGGGGTCATCGGGTAACTAGGAGCATGCCATCAGTGGTGAGGGCACGACGTCACCGGTGATGACAAAAAGATTTTTCATATCATTAGACAACGATTAAAGCATACATGCTGGCATCAGTGAAGATAGGAGGTTGCTGCGATTAGTGAAGAAGGCACAACGTTGAGTTGGACAACGTTGAAGAAGATGAGCGACCAACACGAGAGAAGAGAACATTGAGTATGTATGACATCATGCATGCGTATGTACATGCATGCATCCGTACGAATTGAAACACGGGTGTACAGAGGCAGATGAGCAAAAAGCTTGGAGTGGAGATGGCGCAGCCATAGGAAATATGTTCGGTGTCACCAGAGAGAGCATGACATGTGTTCCCACCTGGGATCAGCGACGGTTGCGTGTGTATGTGTATTGATGTCGTAACGGGTAGTATTAAGCAATAATTGGGGAGAAGTATAAGATAACTATGTTGTAAAATATTACATTGAAATGGATAGTAGCTGAGAGGGATCAATCAAAATTTAGACTGACTGTTGGAGGTTGAAGTAAAAAGTTATGACGGTGAGAAAAGATAGAAAACACACGGTTCGGTAGGGCAGTTGGCATGTGAAGGAGGATAAGTTCAAGGCAGGTCGCTATGGTTCATCGATGTATGCGTGAGTAAGGTACTCTAATAAAATATAAACTAATAAGATAATTTATCGTGCACATAATCAACACATTGCTTGAGATTAAATAGAGGTACATGTGCATGCATACAATTTGGAAAAAAAACTAATAGAGTAAGAATAGAGACATACAACTAAATGATGTATATGATCGAGAGTGGTTAGTTTCTAAGAACTCCAACAACTTATTATGCTCAATGATTTTCTTCTATCAAAGCTCACACTTGAATTATGTTCATTTGGTTGTATTTTTTTTCAAGCTTCTATTGTCATTTTCAATATTTAGGATATCTTAAAAATCTAAATAGCCTATAAGATATGTAAATATATTCTCATGCATTTATACAAACTTGAAACAAATCTAGTCGCATAAATCATGAGCCACCACAGTAGCTAGTACCAAAAGCACCGTCTATTTTTGGGCTGTCAATGTAGTTTCCAATCTTGTTCCGGACCAACTAATGATGTTATTTTAAGTTGCAGAACCTGATAGTTCCAACTCCTAACATATATTAATTCCAAAATTAGGGGCTTGCTTCAGTACTACACGTACACAACACTAAGCATCAAGTCATGATCTCCTCTTCTTTGCATCGGAATTGCACATGTTTGAGTTGTTTCAGTAGAACTTGTGTTGACTGTGAGATAATTGTTCTCTAGAAAAAAAGAAATCCAATTAAAATCACTCTTATGATTATGGTAGGCGATTTGTGTCTTTTAGTACAGCTTCTGAAAGTACCTGCTGCATTGCAAGGTTTTGCTAATGTTGATTGCCAAATCTTTGTCATCTGATTTTACTTGTCCAATAGCTGGCATTTACACTGAGCTGATAATGACATGCTGATGATTGTTTTATAGGCAATGTTGACATTCCTTAGAATGTAATAGAAAGGTGCTTGCTGTCGTTGTGTCGTAGGGGCGGCCCACCAGCCCCAACGACCTAGCAAAGGTCCCAAGAAGACCCCAGAAGACCACCGAAGGCGCTAGGCCAGGAGTGCACCTCGGATAGAATGAAGGTCACCAACACACTCCTTCGCACAGCGAGGGTGCACTAGGGACCCTGAGGGTGACAAGCCGGGAGGGTACGCGACCCTGTCGGAGGGTAACGTGGGTACCCTCGCACAAGGCGAAGGGCACACGAAGGCTGCCGAAGGTGCCTAGTCAGGGGACACTGCACCCCAGGGCGAGGGGGGGCCAGGGCCCTCATTTCAGACCACCTCGCAAGAGGCGAGGGAGGCCCATGGGCCCTCATTCTAGACCACCTCGCAAGAGGCGAGGGGGGCTCGAGGGGTCATCGCTCTGAAGTCCCCCCTAGGAGCGAAGGGGCACAAGGCTATCAATGGACCAGAGAAGCACAGGTGCGGTGGACCTGTTCTAGGAAGGACCACCGTGCACCAAGGGGTATGCCTAGGGAGGCATAAGGACCCTGCAACCCCTACACCTAACGGACCCGTTGTAGGGATAGAATTATAATCTCATGTACCCTCTTTTATGACTCTGTAAATAAGGTCTTGCCCAATGTAATAAGGGAGGATTTTTTTCAAGGCAATAGAGACACATTAATACACCTCGACACCGTTCCCCTCTATTGAGGATCCTTAGGTTTCCCCCTTCGTATTCGTGGGATACCCGGGGTTCCCTTTTCTCTATTGTCTAGTTTTGTTGCTAAGACACGTTGGATTGTGAATTTGTGATGGATGAATGAGTCATGGCGCTGCCATGTTTGTCTCCTGGAAGTGCTATTTGTCGGATTCAGAACAGTAGCTGCAAGTGCATGGAAGTGATTTTGCTCTGCCCTATCAATACCATTGCCATGGGTAAGTCTTTGTTTGGATTGCATAAACTAGAAAGACAGGATTGGATGTTTCAAAAACTCTAGCAGCTCAATAGCATGCATGTGAAATAGAGCAAAAATTTGGTTTGGTTCACTGGTCAGTGTAAAAGTAGAAGTTGTTGGATCCAAATGTCATTAATCTCCTCAGTATGAATAGATGCAAAGGCCTCCAATAGAGTCACATGAGGGTGGCGTGCCAGCAACTGAGCACAAGTCTGCTCATACTCAGCCCGGAGACAAGTCAAGAAATCGTAGATACGACGAAACTCTAGGTAAGACTGCTGACGCTGACAGCACTGACACATGTGGCAAACATTTGGTCCCAAGAGTCAATCTGACGCCATACTAGAGACAATTGGGCATAGAACTCGTCTACAGTGGCATCTCCTTGCTGCAGCGACTACTCCTGACGCACAACATAAAGATACAAGGAATCACCAGACGGCTTGTAGCGGTTGCGCAGATGTGTCCACATCAACTGTGCTGAAGCCAAACCAACCACATCCCCAGTGAATTGCACCTCCATGCTAGCAACCAGAATAGCAGAGGCACGGGCATCCTCATCAATCCATATCTTGCAGGCAGTATACTGAGTCTGAAAAGTCTCCATAGCATCCTCAAAAGCATCAGATGCCTCCTTGCGAGCGTCTTTGGAAGTAGTCTTCGAGAGCACCGGCTCAGCGGGTGGAGTAAGGTGAGGCGGACAAGGCAACTTGCTAGTAAGAAACTCCCAAAGGTGCTGACCACGCATGTGGAGACGCATGTGCTAAAATCAGTCTCGATAATTGAGACCATCGACGATCACTGGACAACGAGAAACAGAAATAGTGCCCTTTGGTAGGCGGCGTTGAGTGGTGTGGCGACCAAGACAACTAAGTCTAACATGCGGCGCTGGATAGCGCGGCGGTTAGAATGACGTACTGATTTCTGATATATTTTTTTTATTTTTCTTCTATTTTCTTTTTTGGACCGGGCTAGCGCACAAGAAAAAGAACAAAAGCCCTGGCTTGCTAAGAAAAGCTGTGCATAGGGGAACTAGGGTTCCCTTGGCAGCAGCGGTGGCGGCTCAGTGATGAAACCGTAGGTGGCGGTGGAGACGAGCACATGGACGAGATGCACGAGCGGACGTCGATGAAGCCGCAACCTGCAGCGGAGACGAACGCGTGGATGGCGATGCATGGGCGGACGTCAACAAAGCTTGACGGCGGCGGCGAGATGGCGTGTGACAAGCGGTGATGCGCGGCGAGCGCGTCAATGAAGCCGCGGCGCGAATCGCAGTGGCGCGAGACGGCGTGTGAATGTCGAGCTCGACGGGCAACCGGCGACGGCGGCGAGTGCCACCGGGAAGTAGCAAGCGAATCGCGATGGGGCTCGGCGGCGATGAAGCACCGAATCGCACCCGTGGCGCTCGGAAGGCAAGCGGGCTCGGGCATTTTAGTATTGCATGTGAATGGGCGACGAATCTTATTTTTCTTCTTTCGGCGAGGTGCATGGGCGCGACCGAGAATAGCCCAAGTGATGGGGAAAATTTCGTCTGGGCGTCAACGGCGAGGAAAGACTCGGCGGTCCCTAACGCAAATGGGCTCGCGAAGCGCGAGGAGCAAAGGCAAGTGAGGCGGCGGCCAGTGGCACTCAGCGGTCCCGAGCGAATCGAAGAGTGCGAGGTGGCGCAGTGGCACGTGAGAAAACACATGTGAGAAAACAGAAAACCCTAACCCTAACCTTACTCGATACCATATTATGAATAGCGCTTGTATTCATCATAAGACCAATAGGTCAATATATATATAAGTACAGTGTGGCATATATGTAGATAACCCTTATACTGATAGGGAAAATACATAGCCAATAATATATATCTAACAATTTTGCTCTGCCCTACCAATGCCATTGCCATGGGTAAGTCTTTCTTTGGATTGCAGAAACTAGAAAGACAGGATTGGATGTTTTAAAAACTCTAGCAGCTCAATAGCATGCATGTGAAATAGAGCAGAAATCTGGTTTGGTTCACTGGTCAGTGTAAAAGTAGAAGTTGCTGGATCCAAATGTCATTATTTGCCTAAATTAACTGCCGCTGAGCTCTTACCCCTGAAGGAAACAAATCTAGCTGCCGACTGGTTTGTTATCGACCTGCAACACATATGCTCTAGAAAACACCGCACAGACGTTGGACCTTGTAGCTTTCAGTGTAGGAATCCTCTGGTGTGCGCTGTGTAGGGAGAAATGAGTAAACGAGGCACCTCGTTAAAATGTACTTTGGCTGGAAGTGCTCAACATATGTGAGTATAAATCACGGTTTGTCTCACTACGTTGGTTTGTGTGGTTATTCCATTGTCTGTTAATGGATCCACACCTTGAGATTGTTATAGCTGAATCCTTTCTGGTATGATACAGCAAGGCAGTAGCGGATCCAGAACGAAAATGATCGGGTGTCCTCACTCTTTATATATATCTTGGGTTATGTTGGGCTGTGGCTTAGGGTGTCCTCTTATCTTGAGTTAGAGGTGTCCATACTATATATACACAACTATATATAAAGAAAAATAATTTTTTGACCCTATATATAAATAAAAATAATTTTTTGACCCGGTGTCCTGTGCACCCTTGTAGCACACTGCAGATCTGCCCCTGCAGCAAGGGGAGGATTGTTATATTTGAATCCTTTCTGGTATGATACAGCAAGGGGAAAAATCATGCAGCAGGTATATGTTAGTTCTCCAAAGTTCAGACATGGAGGGATTTTAGGCATTTCACATGTAACCTACTCCGACACAATGACATATAACACACACACGCACACAGTGAAATAAACAAAACAAAAAAATAAGAGAACCTAACTCTTTTCCATCCTGTTATTTCTTCTCATTACAGCTGCAGTACCACAAGCTACAGCTTATTACCATGGCGCGTCCACTCACCGCGCTCTGTGTCGAAGGAGTAGGTGCCGGGGTTGCTCATCTCCGCGATCGCCTGACGTTAATTTCACGGACACGAAGATGGTGTGTTTGTCCGGGTGCACTGCAAAAGAAACAGTTGTCATTACTATATTTTAAACACAGCTATTGCCCCCATTGAAATAATGTAATTTAAACATTTAGTTTCTAATTCGTATGCATGGTTTTAAGGTGTAAAAAAAGCAGCAGCTCTACACCTAACCAGATACGAAAACGTCGGACCATTCACACACACGTCGCACGCGGGCGGCGATGGCGTGGCAAGCGAGCAAGCGAACGCACGCATGTGTTCTTCTTTTGTTTGCTTCAACTAGGTAAGACCGACTCCACCTTATAAACTGGTCTCTTCCCACCTAAATTAGAAATATGGTATTGAACTTCACACCTTCCACCATACATGAGTGGGTCTTTAGAATTTTCCTAGAATTTATTTAGAATATTATATAGATCAAGCCCATAAATTCCAACAATCCCCCACATATCCCAAAACATCACGAATTTGTCCATAATTCCAAAGTGCTCGAAGAACCTCAAGCTACACTCGCCCGCAACTACACAATGGACTAAGCCTTGAATTAGCAATTTTGTGCGGACAAGTTTCATCTAAGACCTTTGTTGGTACTTAGCCGCCGATAGGCTACTTCTCGAGTGGAGCATATAGGTCATACTCATATGTCTCTTCATGAGCTTCTTAGAGATCACCCACATCTCACGGACTGCTACCAACAGTCGGGCTCATATAGGTGTGTTCTTACATGAATACCCTGTATGATGGTATTTTGATGTTAAACCTCAGAACACGTTAAGACAAAGTCATCCTGCCTTACAGTAATTAGAGTATTGCATCTCCAACGGAGTAAAATATAAAGTAAGAATGTACTCTATTGTTACCTAAATAATTTGTTTTTTCTAAGGCCTATTTCACAGGATCTCAGATCATATAGGTTTGGGTTACCACTGTGTATAACTCACGTGGATCTTATTCTCATCTCATTCGATGCAATTTCAATCACATTCCATGATAGTCCCTATATAAAGGGCTCTGCCAGATTTTTTAGCTATTTGGATATAATCCACATCTACTACTCCGGAGTTTCTCAATTTTTTGACAGACTTAGAACCGCCTTTTCACATGTCTTGAGGATTTCATATTATCTTTTGCACTTGTCACCTTTATGATATCTATTTGGTTATCACAGTACATAAGGATAGCTGGAATTAGTTTTTCAACCACCGGTAAATCCATTAAGAGTTCTCACAACCATTCTGCCTCAAAAGTGGTTGTGTCTAATACTGTGAGTTCTGCCTCCATGGTTGACCTCGTTAGAATGGTCTATTTGCAAGACCTCCATGAAACGGCAGCACACCGCCTAGAGTGAATACATATCCACTCGTAGTCTTTATCTCATCAACATCAGAAATCCAATTGGAATCACTATATCCCTCAAGCACACCAGGATGCCCAGTATAGTGAATTCTGTAGCTCATTGTACCTTTCAAATAGCGCATAACCTGCTTAAGTTTTTACAGAAAATAGATGTCAGGACGGGTAGCACTAGCCAAGTACATGAGTGAATCAATAATCTGAGAGTACCTTAATTGATCATTTTTTAGTCTTTGATTCTTTCAAAGTATTATATTAGGATCATAGGATGTTGGAGAGGGCTTACTTTCCATATAGCCAAAACGGACCAAGACCTTTTCCACATAATGGGATTGCAACAAGATAATTCCATTCACATCCTTAATCAACTTGATGTTTAAAATAACATCAGCATCTCTCAAATCTTTCATGTCAAAACTTTGGGATAAAAGTGACTTAATCTTGTTAATCACATCAATGTTTGTCCCAAAGATAAGTATGTCCATATACAAATATAATATTACACTTTTACCCCCACTATAGCGATAGTATACACATTTATCAGCTTCATTTACTGCAACCCTTGCAGATGTCAAAGTTCTATCGAACTTATCATGTCATTGCTTAGGCGCTTGTTTGAGACCGTATAGAGATTTCAACAACTTATAGACCTTGCTCTCTTGTGCAAGTACTACAAATCTATCAAACTGATCCATGCAAATTTTCTCATTCAACTCTCTATTGAGGAAAGTTGTCTTTATGTACATTTTATGGACAATAAGACCATGTGAGGCAGCCAAAGATAATAATACTTGAATTGTGGTTAATTTGACAACATGTGAGTAAGTATCAAAGAAATTCTCACCTTTTTTTAGTATAACCTTTAGCCACAAGCCAAGCCTTGTACTTTTTGATTGTACCATCAGGACTAAGCTACCTACATCCAACTGCTAGCAACCAAATGGTCGATCGGTGACTTCCCAAGTTTCGTTAGCGATAATAGAATCCATTTGACTGTGAACCGCATCCTTTCAGTGCTCTGCATCGGAGATGCATGTGCCTTTAAAATAGATTTGAAAACATCATTCATAAGGTACACAGTGAAGTCATCATAAAAAGATTTTGCAATTCTTTGTCTCTTGCTCCTTCGAGGAGCTACAATACTGTCATCCTTCTCATGTATGTGTTCGTGTGTGTGTTCAATATACTCAATTGGAGCGGTAGATTCAGCGGTTAAATCATTTGCTTCACTAGAAGAGCTCTGTGAATTCTTCATAGAAAATATATTTTCAAAGAAAAAGCATCTCGAGATTCCATTATCATATTGATTGGCATGTTATATATCCTAGATTGAACTACTAGAAACCTATAGCCTGTACTATGATGAATATATCCTAGACAGATACAGTCAACTGTTTTAGGTCCAAGTTTGCGTTTTTAGTTATTGGAACATTGACTTAAGCCAAGCACCCCCCAAGTACGCAAATATGAGAGTGGTGGTTCCTAAGTTTGCGCTTTTTAGTTATTGGAACATTGATTTTCGCCAAGCATCCCAAGTATGTCGAGGAAGGGATGGAGTAGCTGAGATTGTGTAGCACAAAAGAACAGGGCAACAATCTGGTACCTATGTCTGAGAGAAGACTTCTCTCCCTCATATAGAAAATCTGGTACTGATCTCTCTCTGTTCTATGTCTATCATATAAAACTAGCAGTAAGCAAAAGAAATTGTCATCGTTATTCTATTTTAAACGCAGTTAATACGTGTCATAAAGCCCCCCACTAACTGGACACGAAATCGTCAGACCATTCATGCGCACGTCGTGCGGGGCGGATAGGCGGGCGATGGCGAGGCGAGCGCGCACATGTTCTTCTTTTGCTTGCTTCAACTAGGTAAGATAAATGTCACCTTATAAACTAGTTTCCTCCCACTTAAACTAGCAATATAGTACTAAAATTTTCACCTTCCACCGTGCATGAATGAACCTTTGAGATTTTCTTATGATTTATTTAGAATATTATACGGGCCACGTCCATAAATTCCAACAGGAACTACTCCTTCGACGCTGAGCGCCGCGTGTGGAGCCACCACCACGACTGGCTGCTGCCCTTCCACTTCCAGGGCGCGGGCAGCTACGACGATGGCTGGACGCGTGGGTCGGGTTCTGCCGCGACGGTTTCCCTGCGCTGCGACGTCTTGTCTCGCGGCGGGGGCCCCACCGAGGAGCCGCCCGACTACAGGGTGGGGAAGGATCGAGTGTTCTACAGTGATGAGTTGAGGTTGCACGCGGAGGTCGCCCTTGCCCACGTGGACGGCGGCGAGTTCTGCGTCGTCGAGTGTTATGAACTGTCAGATGCCTTGGGTTGGGCCGGCATCGTGGGCCATGGGCCTAGGTGTGCCAGGGGCTTCATGTTGGTGGAGTACAAAGGCAATGGGTAGCATCGCACAAAGCATTGAAGAACAAAGAACCAAAACTCTCTTGCCACATTCCCCTCTTCCTCTCTGCTGCTCCTCAATTCTTCTTCTTCTCGTATTTCCAGTTCCCCAAACTCCTTTTCTCTAATTCCCAGTCTATTTGCTCTGCCCTGTCCCTGCCTCCAATTCTCCCCAGAATGTATCTCTCAGTGCTTGTACTCGGTGTTTGGATTGGCAAATCAGACTCTTGTATTGGTGTCGTTTTGTGATATCAAGTGGGATCGTAACAATTGGTATCAGAGCCATTCCGATCCACGGCGTGCAAGCTATCAATCCAGCACACAACAATCGAGATGGAGCAACAACTCAAGAAGCTGACCCAGGCGATCTTAGCGCGAGGCGAGTTGCTCAATCAGCTACAAACCCGGTCTTGCGACCATCCGAGCCTCGATGGAGGAGATGAAGCCCATCCGTGTGGAGGTCAAGACGGAGACCAAGCCGGCTGTGCTAGTCATCTCTGACCCGCTACTTCACGCGGAAGCGCCCCACCCTTCGACTACAGACCGGCGTGTCGAGCTGAGTGGGCGCCGTGATGAAGCCACACCCCTCGTCGACATCAAGGTCGACATCGAGCGGCTGGTTTCGCCAATCCAAGACTTGCCCCAGTCGGTGACCACGCCGGCGCAAGCCTCCTCACCGAGGTCATTCACCACCGGCGAGTTGGACAACCTGATGCCCACCAGGTGCTCGATGACGTGTTCCGGTGATGACACCACCTCATAGATGTCCACCTTCATGCCGGATGCGGCCCCGGGTTCTCCCTCAACCGCCGCCCTGCTCGACGTCGCCATCACCAATTCCGCTCCATCCGCCGGCGCACCTCGTGTGTATGCTGACACCTGCATCATCACCGCGCACCAACTGTTTGGCGAAATGCCACCACGTGTTGATGTCGACCATGCCATGGTGGAAGCTACTCCAGGCACAGACCCCACACCACCACTCGCCATGGTACCCGACGCCAACATCCATCTGGTTTTGGTCACGCAGCTGGCCCCGTCCACACCTAGTGGTGTCGATGCCAACTCTGTCGACTGTGGCAACGAGCTCAATCGTGGGCGTCTCCTCTGTCTCCATGGCACACGCAAGCTATTCGATGAAATACCTATTAGGAGCTCAGTGGTACTGTGGCCACCTCTGGTAAAATGTGTTGGATGGAGTCCGTGGTTGTGGGCTCCCCGAGTTATTGAAATGTACTTAATTAAATTCATACGGTAACATGATTATTAATGAAGGAACGATCATCCCTCAATTAAAGATCATGCTAAAGGTATAAATTCAACAAGTAACAATTCCAATAAGCAGATCCGGATATATATATATCTCACAATGGTTCCCGTGATCAATGACCATTGCATATATATATCCTTTAACAACATTGCATCATACACATACAAGTCGTACATTTGCATAATTAAACATAAGTTTACAACATTCGGGTTTAGTACTACAATATAGAGTGACTTGGTCACTACAACATATTCAACGAAGCAAAATAAACTGAAAAAGTCCACCAATGGCCTCATCCACCCGCAGCAATTGCGTGGAGGAAAGAAATAGCGTTACTCGTTAGCGTCCACGATCGGCGCTAACGGTACTTCATAAAGGAAACCGTCCTCACCGCAACAATAGGTGATAGCACCTTGAGTACGGAAGGTACTCGGCAAGTCTTACACAAACTATTAAAATAAAGTGTTGATTAGAGCCTAACCAAAGGAATAGATTTGTTACATGCATAAGGTTACAACAGAAGGTATAAAGGTTCGATTTGCATAAAGCGGGACATCTTAACCTACAATGACTAAATTTTGGTAAAGCCATTTAATAAATCAAAGGTAAAGTCGAGCGATAAGTAAAGACATTAAATATAAATGATGCGATGCATGATTCCTCATGCAAACCGAAAATAAACCCAAACCAGATTTTTGAAAATCAAAACTTCTATCAGTGACCTCAATTCAAGTTATCGTCCATGACCGTGGACACGGCTATTGAACGATTTATACCTGCAGGTGTACATCTTTACCCACATGACTTAGCTAGCCCGTTGCCTTGGATGCCTCCGAATGATGACATACTTCCTTCGGTATGCCGACCGGGAAACTAAGATTTGGTATTTTTCAACAAGCTAACACTATTGAGTTGGACCCCATGTGTGCCGATCCCGCTTAAACAACGATCGATAGCATCACGCTAACAGGGCACACATGTTGCGTCGATAATCTTGATCCAAACAATTTAATGCGAATTGGGTTCCCTACCCATAGTAGAATGCTATCGGCACCATTAAGGTATCGTATATGCGACGAGGCACATATACGCCTCACCCCGCTAAGAACATCGTCTTGACATACAAGCTCACATGGCATAAAACGCAGTCCTCGGACCAAAGCATCTATGCCATACAAGGTCAATACACATATCCTTACTCTCTGTTTCCAACTCAATAGTCTTAACATTTTACTTAACCAAACAGCGCCCATACATTGCATGTGGAAGTGCGTGGGGACTTGAGCGAATAGTCGAGTTCGGTCCTTAATTAACCGGACAAGTCCACCACAAAACCCAATCTCGTGCACAAAAGCACCATCACTAGCTTCCTCTTGTCGGATCAATTTGAATTTCAAATACAAGATGATTTAAAGAAACTGGACAAACAGTTTAAAATAACAATAGTTCAGTTGTGATTCCCATGTTTAACAAGATATGCTTGTCAAACTCTAAAATCTCTAGACTGCATGTCTAAGCTAAAACTAAAAATATAGGTTATGATATACAGTACTATGCTAGGGTTAAGTGTATGGTGACATTTGAGGTAATCCATCATGTTTGGTCATAGGTAACTACTAACAAATCACATTTTGTATTTTCAGAAAAATAGCATGCACAGATATCACTGGATTTGTAAAAGCTATTGTACAAAATTTGGGATCAATATGGTGCAAAGAGGATGCTTACCTTGATAATAATAAATTCCTGTTGCAGGCTCTGGTTGCTCAGAAATAGGTTCAAGGATTTCAGAAGAACCAGATTCTAAAAAGAGACAATAAACTCCAATAAATACCAAAACTGACAATAAGTCCAAAATGGAAGAAATATGCATGATTCCAATATGCTTAAGCCATAACTACCCATATTAGTGATAATAACCCATAATATAGCTTCTTGTTTTCAAAAGACGAAACTAGAGTTTAGTGCAAAGTCCCATTTTGATTTTAAAATAGTGAAAGCAGACATTGCAAGTTTCGGAAAAGGAATATAGAACATGCAAAATTCATAAATTAAACTTAGCATGATCTTTTAGGGTAATTAATATCCCAAACCAACCTTAGTCTAACCTAACTAGTTAGATTACATCAACTAAGAAGAAATTCATTTTTGTCGGTTAAACCGACAAAAGAAATAGAGACAGATCTCAACTAGAAGTTAAAATAGATGATGACAAGAATGGAAAGATCAACTTGTCATGTGCTAGGTTTAGTCAAAACCTAAATAAGATGGTAAGTTGACAGGAAGAACCCTAGGTTTTGAAAATGACATGGAAAACCGAAAGGTATAATATCAACTTTTAGGTTTGAAGCAAGTTGAAGCTACGATGCTTAAAAGAATGATTCACGGGAGCATCTAAGGTCCTTAAAATGCTCAAGATATCATAACTAGGGTTTTAGCTTACCGGGATGGAAAAAGGAGCCAAGGACTCAAAACCGATGATGATGGATGAGAAATAAACTCGATTTAACCTACAAAAGATAACCAATCTTTATTGTAAGTAAAACCAATTGCTTAAGGTAGATAAGCAATGATCAAGAGCAAGAAACTCCACCGACAAACAATGGAGGAAAGTGAGCTTGAGTGGTCAACAATGGTCTGACTCCAAAAGCTAGGGTTTATATATGGATGTTGAGCTACCGGGCAGAGAGAAAGATCTAGAATTGATGAGGTGTCCATTTAGGCTAATTATCCCAAAAATTAGTTGCAAAAACTTTGGGATAAATCCTCTCCTCTGTTCTACAGAGAAATCTGTATGAGAGAGAGGAAGAAGATAAGAGTCGGTGACATGTGGGCCCCATTGTCATCCTCGTGCATGCGTGCTTCACAAAAGCTCAAAAGAATATCGGTCGTCCGATTGGAAATGGCGGTGTGATAAATCGAGAGATTAAATGATTTGAATCGGTACGATTAATATGGACCGCACGATCTAGATCGACCGATCGGGATTAAGCGAGCTCAAAGGAATCTCGAGATCCACTTTCAAATCGGGCGTTGGATTGAAATCAACGCTCCTAAAAGAATACACGTCACCCCTTTTAGATGCGATGGCACAACACCGTTGGATTTGATTTCTACGGTCGGGATGGAAAATTGAACCGGATGGTCCGATTGCATACACCAATCTAGACCCCACGATCGAAATCCAACGCCCACTAGATTTGGGCCTTAACAAATGCACGATTAAAAGGCGTCGTCGAGGATTTAAATCCAGGGCCCATATAATCACGCGCCTTTTATTTCAAAATGAAATGAGCGGCGCGGTTAGATCAAAATGAACGCCACGATTGTGCGGGGATCCGAGTCGTCCGAATGCATACACTAATCTCGTTCGTTAGATCAAGATCCAACGGCGGAGATTAAATTGCACACGTGGGACGACTCGCGGGCGTTATAGACTCGCGGATTCGATTGAAGATCGACGGCTCATAACACGCGTGGATTTTGGGCTCGCGCTCAACGTGATCAGGCGGACCAATTTGATTCGGTTGGACCAAGACCCATGGTCCGAGTCGCTACAGTACTAGGTTTGGATTTGGACCGGTTTAGTTGACCAGAACCTTATTCAAATATTCCAAGGTTTGACTGGACTTTTAAAAATAGCAAATAAATTTATAAAATCATGAAATTTTTTTGGAAGCTCTGGGATAATATATTTCCAGATAAATTTTATAAACCACATTATCACTTTGTAAAATACATAAATATTTATTTCAGGCCGAAAATATTTATTTAAAGACAATAAATTTTTCTTTAAGCCCAAATAATTTCTAAAAATGCAACAAAAATATTTTTAGCCAAGATAATTTATCTAGGCTTTAATAAAAATACTTCCCAGTCATAATACAAGTTTTATCTTGTATTCCTTTAAGACTTCAAGTGGTTCTTTAGGGTTTTGGCTAAAAAGGAAGGTTTTTAATTTGTAACATGCTGCCCAAAGTGTAAAAATGAACAGTAATGCTATGAACAGTACCTCATTACTGTTCATAAAGCATTTTATTACTGTTTATAAACTTGGGGCTGTTACAGTGGTCTCCCCCTTCCCAAGTCCAAAGCATAAGTCATGGAGCTGAAGCATGGCCGATGCCATGGCCATCTTTTGGGTGTGGCCGAGAGGTTGAGCAGCTCAAGCACCCGTGGCCACCACCAATTCAATTTCTCTCTGGAGTGTTTGCTGAGGTGGTGTTCTTGATGGTGAAAAGGTACACATGTTAGGATACCAAAAAGCTCAATGAGAAGATTGAGTTACTAGGAGTAAAATTCAAGGGGCGGATTTATTTGAACTGTCTGGTGGAATTATTTGAAGAAGCCTCTGATCTGGGCCTTGCTGACCAAACAACCATTTCAGTTGGAAAGGGACCACTCAAGAGAATCGACAAGCAAGTTGAGAATGTCAACTGGTTGCTGCAGATTCTAATAGACAAACAGTTGGAAGAGGAATTTGTAGATCTATGGGCCAACCAGAAGACCCTCACTAGTATACACCAGCATGTGTCACCGATGGTATGCTATGAGCTTAGCAGGATTTCAGCCACAATTTTCATGGCCATGGGGAGTGGGAAGTTGCACTGTACCGGAGAGCAGATTTATTTTGTGGCACAATTCACTGATAAGGAGAAGAATGTGCATTATTCTGCTATTGTCTTTTCAGCTATGGGAGTAAATATGGAAACAACACGATTTTTCAAGCGTGATTTTGAGGAAAATGGTTCTATGGAGAGAATTACCTTATTTCTTTATCTGGCAAATGATCCAACCATTGAGCGTATCATCACTCCAAGAATTGCTCTTACCACAGCAGAATACTTGGCATACGAGTGTGGGAAGCTTGTTCTTGTCATACTGATTGACATGAGTTCATATGCAGATGCACCTTGTGAAGTTTTTGCCGCTCGAGAGTAAGTGCTTGGACGGCGCAGTTATCCTGGTTATATGTATAATGACTGGACAACCTTAATTCCTATGGACAGCAGCAAGGATGATATGAGCCTACATCTTTGGCCACTGCTAACTCCATTATTGGTGAATCTGAATTTACATGCTCTTCGGGATGGCGACAACTTTGAGCAATTGCTTATTGCTTGGGTGCAATTGAGATATTATTCACAGGCTCACTATCATCGTCAGGAAGCACAGCTGAAGCGTGGTAAGGTGTTGTTCGCTGCTCTTGATTCTCCTGCTTGTCGTGTTTGCATTTTTTCGCACGGTTTGGAACATACACTAGCATGCAAGGAAATCTGTACACACCAAGTCAGGAGTGCTATGTCTGTCAGCTTCTTTGATGCCATTGTTCATAGACTTTGTCACTCCTGGTGCATCTATGACCAACTCTATGGGAATGACCAACTCTATGGGAAGGTTACGAGTTACCTCAAGCTGAAGGGTGTTAATAGCATTCCACCAACTCATTTGGGCCATCATGATGTGCTTATGGTGCATGGTCCGGAGACCCTTGGGTACAACACTGTCATGGGCATTACCATTTGGTGCAAGACAAGTTCTCATTGCATGATGATCCTAAGGGGTGATGAACACCTGCTAGTAGTGGACTGCAAGAACGGAAACTGGATTGTTGGCCGAGCTGATTTTCTTCCAAGGGAACCTGTGAGCTTTATCTTACCTGAAGATTTAACCTTGAGTGTATGCTACCATACCAAGGGGGCGAGCAAACTGTGGGAAACCACATGCCCTGTAAGTCATACTGTTGGCCATATTTCTTTCTTGCTCTGCACCGTTCATGACAAACATTTACTAGTGCCATGGGATCCTAGCAGCGTCAAGTTCATCTGCCCATCCTTTATTACAGCAGCTTGGGGACAAGCCGAATCTCAAGGAGGGGAGAATGTTATGAACCGTCAGATACCTTGGGTTGGGCCGGCATCGTGGGCCATGGGCCTAGGTGTGCCAGGGCTTCGTGTCGGTGGAGTACAAAAGCAATGGGCAGCGTCGCACAAAGCATCGAAGAACAAAGAACAAGAACTCTCTTGCCTCATTCCCCTCTTCCTCCCTGCTGCTCCTCGGTTCTTCTTCTCGTATTTCCAGTTCCCCAAACTCCTTTTCTCTAATTCCCAGTCTATTTGCTCTGTCCTGTCCCTGCCTCCAATTCTCCCCAGAATGTATCTCTCAGTGTTTGTACTCGGTGTTTGGATTGGCAAATCAGACTCTTGTATTGGTGTCGTTTTGTGATATCAAGTGTGATCGTAACATCGAGCTCCGACCGCGGGAGTCGGTGGACGTCATGAACGCGGAGGGTGACGACCTCAAGCGCGTGGTGCACGTGACCGTGTTTGGCCTCAACTTGAGCTTGAGGGAGAGCTGCGGACCACGGCCCGCGGCCGTGCTCGCTCCTGCCTAGTGACCAAGCATGACAGGTCGTTTGATGAGCAAGCGATCTGGACGTAATCATGTAAGCCTGTGTGATGAGAAGAAATAACAGGGGATGGAAACAAACAGGTGTTCGGTTCTCTTGCTTCATTATCGGGTGTCATGTCAAATTCTGTGGACGCAGTGTAACATGTGAAATGCCTAGAATCACACCATGTCTGAAAAGCTAAAAAGTATACCTGTTGCATGCTTTTGTTTTGCTCCTTGCCGAATCATACCACACAGGATTCGAATATAACAATCTCAAGGCGAACGAAAATTCCAGATGCAGATCCATTGACAGACAATGGATGAGAAAAAGGTGCTTACCCCAGATTTGATGAGCAAAACAGTCTATTTGATTACAGCAAAAGTACATTTTAATAAGATGCCTCGTCATACAGGTTTCACTGGAAACTGTACCCGCTCAAGAAGAAGAAATTCTGTGAGTTGTAGCTTGTAGGTAGATTAAAAAAAAACTGGTTAGCAGCTAAATTTGATTCCTTCCAGGCTAAGAGCGCAGTAAATATAGGCAAACAATGAAATTTGGATCCAGCAACTTCTCGTTCTACACTGGACAGCGGATCGAACCATATTTCTGCTATGCTGTTGAACTGCTAGATTTTTTAGATTCAATCTTGCCTTTCTTTATTCTGCAATCCATACACCCCATGGCGTTGATACGGCAGAGGCGTAGAGTAGTAGTAACCACTTCCATGCAATCTAGTTTTTCCGGCCGTTCTCAGTCTGTCGCTTCTTACCATAATGTGCACTTTATAGTGCGGCGGCCGTGTCTCCCTTTAGTCTTCTTTGTTGGGTTGTGTTTTGGTCGTCTTGAGGGCTGTCTGTTCCCTCTATTTTTTTCGCTTCGTTTTATGTGTTTTGTTCTGTTTCTTCTTTTTAATGAAAAGATGTGCAAAGTTTTTGCACTTTCTCGAGAAAAAAAAACTTCCATGCAATAGCAGTAAACATTCGAACAGCTCTAGTTCCACTTGGCTGCTTGCATAACAAAAAGGATGGGAATCTGTTTTTGAGCATAAAACCTTTTCCAACCTTCTGCAACAGTTTGGCTTAGTTATTTTAACGGCCTCAAATGAGAAAACAGTAAAGTAATACTATGTTAGTCGCCCTTAACAAAAGAAAAAGGCACATCACATCACTAATGAGTCTTAATTCATGAGACCATTATGCAAAACAACCAAGGTAAATAGCAGACAATCATTAAGGTAGTCTGTTTAGTAACCATAAGTTCTAGGAATAGCCCTGAAGCATGATATTTCCATGTGCTGATACAGTTTGTTTATTCCAATCGAAACAACTTTTTATGTGCCTTGTACAGATAGAAGAAAGTGTGGTAGTTGCATACAATCTTTATCTCCCAAACCTACTTCTGCATGACAAGTGCTGAATGTAAGCAACATATATTATTTTTTATTATTATTGAAATTCTTCGAGCCACAAACAAAGGAGACAAATTGATGCCCGAAGGACCATGTATACAGCATGGAGTTCATCTAAACATCGTACCTCATCGATCATAAAAAGAACACACAGAACCTAACTTTGGTTTTGGTCTATGTTTTTAAACTTAGGATAGAAAGGCTCCAAAATCTTGACTCAAGTGATGCAGCATACCAGCAAAAAGTTTCTGCAAATAATCTCAAAGATAATCCTATCCAAGGATCAAAGAACCGTTACCGGGCAAAATCCCGCTCGGGGCCCGGTAACGGCCGGTAACCGGCAAAAAACCGGGCAAAATTCATCAAACAAAAATTGAATTCGAATTTGTCCCAGCCGGTAACCGGGAAAAACCGGTAAAACCGAAATAAAGGAAAATTGTTAAATACCAATTGTAGAGTGTTTAATGAAGTAGCAATTGCAAAAAACAGAGAAAACCTTGCTAGCTTCACTCTCAGCGCGACTCTCTCCCCGAAGGACTCAAAGACATCTAAAATAAGAAAAACATAAGATAATGGTAATGAATAATAACTTGACTAGCATACTAAAAACAATATAAACAATAATGGTGTAGCAAACTAGCAATTCATACCAATACATTGTCGAGAAGCGCGAAGGTTGTGCAATGTACTCATTATTATCAACGAGTACAAGTCCGCTATATTGAGCAAGGTAGGCTTTGTATTGATCCTAGGTGTATATTTCATGGGCATATTGTAGCCAATGATTATAAACTTGTTGGTAATATTCGGGTTCCACCCACTGATAAACCATTCTTAAATTGTTGTCGAAGGGTACAAGACCGTAATGGTGAGTATGATAAGAAGAAATTTCTGAAGAATGAGAATCATCACCAAAAGGTAATAGGTTGGCATCTCGACGTCCATAAGTTGTTGAGCTAGCATGGGATTCATAGGAAGAAGAGTCATGTGGCTGAGAACAATCTTGTTTGCGACTCTTACGTCCATAAGTCCTATGAATTGTTTTCCCAGTATGAGTCTTATGACAACCATGATCTTCATCCTGGGTAGCATGCGTGTAATTTTTCTCACATGTGAATTCCAATGGTTTGTCTTGTGTTGCGTCATGCGTTGTCCCACCATCAGCGCCATCATCAGACGACGGAGAGCTACTGTCACCAGACTCTTGGTACTGCACTTCATCAGATGGTGGGGTTTCTGTTTCGTCATCGCTTTCCACAATGTTCTCCTGAATTTTCTTTTTCTTCTTATCAGCCTCTCGTTTTTTTGTTTGTGTAAGAGAGGCAAAGTCTGCAGCCAATTTTGTAGTCTGTTGGCTACAATATTTCATTTTCCCAAGATGACTCTTGCCAATAGTTGTCTTCGTCCATTCCTTCAACGGTTGATCATCTAGTGCTTTTTCCAGTTTCTTCTCAGGGATGGCATCAACTACAATCTTGGATGGAATAGGGGGCTCACCTTCCTCGTCTAGTACAGGCTCTGATTCTATCATAGAGCTATCAAGCCACTCATGGATTGGGTTATCCCTGTCGTACATAGTGGCATTAATTAGATCGCCAAAAGGATCTACATCTCTATCCTTATTTCTAGTCTCATGCTTTTGCAATCGCAGTCTTAGATTGTAGTGGACATATACAAGTTTATGCAGTTTCTTTTACCCAAGACGGTTCCTCAATTGTGTATGCACCAAAGCAAATGTGCTCCAATTACGTTCACATCTACTGGAGGAAACACATTGTGAGACAATCCGCAAGGCATATTTTTGTAGTGTTGGTGTCTCCGCTCCAAAAGTCATCCACTATGTAGCTACAAGTAACATGAAAATTATATTGAACTCATAGTGACGGTTGATTTTCTATGTATATATAAGTTGATAACAACATACCTACAGTAAGACGAGATGCACTAATGTGAGCCTCATTTGAAGCAAATAGGCCACGTCGATTACGATAGAATTCGAGCTCGCCTAGAGCCTGCACTGCCTCCTTGGGTGTATCGGCTATTCTTTGAATTGTCGTTGTCACAGAAACGGTGAGGGATGGATTCTTCCCCAAATCATATAGGTTGTGGCTCTGTGGGTTTAGCACCCCCGCTGTCCAAAGTTTGGAATTCAACACACTTACAATGTTAGAAAAAAATGCAACAAATATGTGTTAGGATTTACGAAACTATCTACTTGCCTGCAAGTATATAGGTGCGTTGCTTGAGCATTGCAATTCTTTTATTAACTACCTCCATAACACGATCACAGGTAGCATCATCTTCTGCAAATGCGACGTCAAGTTCTTGCTTCAGTTCATATGTTTTTGCAACCAGTCCTGCCACAGTTACGGGTTTCTGCTGGTCTGCAAATCTTAGTAGTCGATAAACCGGTTCTACTACTTTAATGACTCAATGCATAGAGGTCCACCATTGTCTACATGTGAGATAGGAATACTTGTATTCTCCGTCTTCAGTCATGGACAAATGATTGAAGCTCCACACATCTGACGCCATCCACTTCATAAACTTGTCTTTTCTATCCCAAAAACTTTTTAAGAAAACAATTGTCGTTTCAAACCTTGTGGCGTTTGGACGAACTATCTCTCCTCCAATATGTTTTCGCATTTCATTATGGAGGCGACCGTGGCTATATAGGAACCGACAAATCCTCTTCGCCGCCTTCACAACACTAGCAACCTCCTTGAACTGGCTAATATCCTTCAACATGAGGTTGATGGTATGTGCCCCGCACGGCTGCCAGACTAAAGTTGAATACTCTTCAATGATGAGTTGACATGCTTTCTTGTAGTTTGCACCATTGTCAGTCACAAACTGCATAATATGTCGAACTCCAACTTCTTCCACAACTTTACGTATCTCACGATACAAAAAGTCAGCATTTTGCATCTTACCAGTTGCATTCACTGACTTATGAAAAAACATTCTTCCATTGCAATACAACATGAAGTTAATAATACTCATCTGTGTAGGTCCTGACCATGAATCACACATGATAGAGACTCCATATATACCCCAATCATCTTTGAACTTTGTCACATACTCCTTTATATCTTGTTCGTTAGCATCAAGATATTCCCCATCAATTTCATGGCCTCTTAGTGCTACCACGCTTTCACCAAGTTTTTGTGTCTCTTTGATAGCAGCACGAAAATAAGGACACTCTGCCTTTTTCTCAGCAATGTCATTACTATGAAACCACTTAGACCAAATTTTCTCAAGTTTCGACCTAGAGCCTCCACGTATTGTTGTATCAATGCGGGTTTGCCGGGATGCCCGGGCTGCCAAAATATCAGAATCAACTCTCATAGACTGTGACCTGCCAAATATCGTAGAAATAGCACCAGTTCCCCTGCCACTTCCCCTACCACTTGCACTGCCACCACCATGTTCAAACGTTGCACCCCTGGCTTTTGCCCTTTGTTCGAGCTGGTGTACCTCCAACGACTCTCGGCGAGCCCATTCCATCTGCATTTCCTCGTCATCATCGAAGACATCTTGAGATGAAGGGCCACGAGCTACAGGTTCTCTTGCAACTTGCTCCATTCGGAGTCGTTCATCTTTAATAGCTTTCTTTCTTGCCTTCGCTTCATCAAGACTTGCCAGCATGAGCCTTCGGACTTGCGCCGGAACCCCACTGCAAGTAACAACATCTCCGTGTCTCCCAGCAAGATGTTCTTTTAGGCGAGTGACACCTCCGCCTGATTTCGTTAGATTACAATATCTGCACTTCCAACCAGCACCTCCCTAGTCTCTCTCCATGTTCCCAAACATTGATAGATTTAGGAGCCATCACTTACCATAATCCATATAGGATGAAAAATGGGTCAATTTTGTAAATATCGATGACTAAAGAAACACAACACCCATGACACTTAAACTGATATTGGGCAGCATGGCAATGATGAGAAGAAATAAAAATTGAGTCTAGCTACACATTTACTCAACATTCTGGCCTAATTCAAATAGTTCAGGAATATGTCTATCAGTTTAAACATGTTGTATGTGACTAAATAACTAACTTATGGCCAACCAAACAATATCATGAGATTAATATGTCCATATGAACTATGAAGTATCATGACCATGCTTATCAAGTCGACGACTAGTCGTCGACAAGTCGCTGGAGACCGACCGACTGGAGGCGCTGAGTCGACTTGCGCCGGCAAGTCGGGCGACTGGTCGACTAGTCGTCGACTTGCCGGTCGACTAGTCGACCAGCCGGAGGCAAGTCGGGCGACTTGAATGTGGGGTCGGGCTATCAGGGGTTGTGGCGAATGGATGTGGCAAAGAGAAGAGGGGGAGTGAGGGAGGGAGTGAGGCAGTCGGGCACTCGTCACTCGGGCTCAACCTCACGCGACCGCAGCTCCCAGATCTGGTCTCCGCCGCGCGCCGCCGGCTCCGCCGCGCTGGCGGCTCCCGCCGCGCACGCGACGCCGTCCTCCTTCTCCTCCTGCGCGCCGCGGTCTTCACCTCACGCGTGAGCTCGGAGAGGCGCAGACGGCGCAGAGCTTCAGATCCGGGCTTCGAAGCTAGGTCCCACCGCGCATCCGCCGGTCTTCGTCCTTGGAGCCAGCTCCCACCGCACCGCCGCCGGCCTTCGTCCTCCTTCCTCCTCCACGTCGCCCTAGCCGCAGCTCCCGATGCTCCCGTCGCCCAGCGCCCAGGTATTTTCCTATCCTCTGGTCGTCTTCCAGTCTTTCTCTCCTCTGGTCCTCTTCTTCTCCTCTGTTCCGCTGGAGTAAGGGAGGGAGGGAGGTAAGGGAGGGAGCTCGGTGGCCGGCGCACTGGGGGAAGGGAGGGAGGAGGTAAGGGAGGGAGCTCGGTGGCCGGCGACCGGGGGGAGGAGGAGGAGGTAAGGGAGGAGCTCGGTGGCCGGCGCACCGGGGGAAGGGAGGAGGTCGGTGGCCGGAGAGGAGGGGAGGAGCCGAGGAGAGGAGATGCGCTCGTGAGTCGTGACTGCGTGGGCATGGGCGTGAGGATGATTTGGGCGTGGGCGCACAGATGACAGAACAGATCAACACTTCAACAGAACGAGTAGTACCGCCGGCGAGTGCGCACTCCGGCTAGTACGTCATATGAGCGGTGCACATGCCGACTAGTCGGCAAGTCGGTCACTACGAGAGAGTAGTGTCGACTTGCCGACTTAATAACCTTGCTTCTTTCCGATCAATGGATTTCGGGGATAGTTTGTCAGTATAACAAAGGCCATGATGCCTCTTCTGAAACTCCTGATTTATCCAGTTTCGTAAAAGAAGCCCAGCAGTTGGTACTACTGATTCTCAAAGATATTACCGATACACTGCAATTGGGTCACCAAGTAATTTGCTTGACTAATTTTTAAGTTCTTACTATTATTGTTTTTTAAACAAAATGGACTGCTTTCTCCAATTTATTGGTTTTGATTTTCATGGCTGACGTGTTTCTGCAGGATACACTGTTCAACAGTGGAAATGTAAATCTCCTTATTAATTGCGTACGGTCTGCTGAGGACTTAGGAACTCGCAATCATGGGTTTTCATTGGTTGCTTCTTTGGCAAAGGCTTTCCCGCAACTCGTTTCAGAAAGTATTGTTGATTTGTTTGTTGCTATTGGGGATGCAGTGAAACAGGTTTGTGTAATTTTCTTGGGAGCAATCTGATCCTATTGATGTTTGTCATCCATAGGCCATTCAGCATAAGTGGGGTTCGTTTTGAAGCATTTCTTGAGTTTTTACATTTATTATTATGCGGATTTATATTTAAAAGTATCGCTAACCTATTCATGGTACCATACTTATTTTTTGACGGGAAAACAGTGGGAGAAGCTCCTACTGCATTATATATTAATAGAATAGAATAAATAATTACAAGGCAAAGCCAAAAAGGAAAAAAGCTGTACAATTCAAAACTTATGAAGACTCTAGCAAGGAAAATATTAAAGGACGAAGTTCTTCTTTCATTCTATGCATTTGTAGGGTGAGTTCGCCAATAAATGATTCATGATTGTTTCCAGGAAGCCAAACTTGGGTTAATATTCTAAAAAAATTTCCATTTCTTTGCTTCCAAATGTGCCAAGCTGCTATGACAAAAAAAATTATGAAGAAAGGTGATCCAAAAGCATGCGTGGCATGATAAAGCTTGGAGAAAATGTCAATGCCATGTATCCAGCATAGTACCATACTTAGATCTTTGCCTAGGTTGTTTAGTTTTTTTTTCCCGGAAACTCCTCTATTATTTTAATTTTCTTTCTTGAGGTAATACTATTTTAGATTTATTTGTAAGATTAATGCTGGTTAGATCCTCATTTAGTTCGTTCATAACACCTTTAATCCTTTTTTTCTCCTGCTTTTCAATGTTGAAGGATGATATCCATTCACAACATGTTTTGGAGGATTTATTATCTGTTCTAGACCCATGTTGGCTATCAAGGACCACAAGTATAGAAAAGCTTCTTCAGGTTCTGTAATTCCTTGAAGTTCCCTGCTTGTGTTAGATTTTCCTGTGAATAAAACAATGAGTTAACATACTTAATTTTGTTGCAGATATTCATTAAAGCTTTGGCTGATGTTGCCGAACATAGGCGCCTGACCCTCATGATTTACCTCTTGAGGTATTTTCTATTTTATTCATCAACATCCTCATAGTTCTATTCTGGGAAGCTAGCTACATACATTTATACTGTTTTCAGGACCTTAGGGGAAGAAAATAATGAGTACTGTGATCATGCATCTATTACACTCGTTGGTTGCACGGATTTCACACACACTTTCTGAACACCAGGGGAACCATTATGCCCAATCCTTGAGTACCATGTCACAAGAGTGGGAGTATGGAATGGCAGTCAATATGACGGACCAATATCCCTATAAATTATGGTTTCCTTCGTGACCAAAGATATTTTTACTGATAACCTGTTGATGTCAAAAACATCATTTTGCTTATATGCTCATCAATCAACAACAAAAAGAGATATATATCTGCATCATTTCATATCTTGCTTACATGAAGAAACTTCAGAACTTGAGCATACACATGCTAGTACTTGAGAACTTGAGCATATATGGATATACCCGCTGCTGCCACCGCAAATGGAGGAGGAGGCTGCTGGCCTCTTCTTTGCAAATGGAGGAGGAGGCAAGAGAAAGGCGACAAATGGAGGGAGGGATGCTGCTGCAAATGGAGGGAGGCGAGAGGGCTGCTTCTGCTGCTCCAAATGGAGGGAGGGATGCTGCTGCAAATGGAGGGAGGAAGGCTGTTGGCCTACTGCTGCAAATGGAGAGAGGGAGGCAAGAGAAAGGCAGCAAATGGAGGGAGGGAGGGATGCTACTGCAAATGGAGGGAGGGAGGGAGGCGAGAGGGCTGCTTCTACTGCTGCTAATGGAGAGAGGGAGGGAGGCAAGCAAGCTGCAAAGTGTAGACACAAAAGAAAGAGAGGGGGACAAGTTCACATGCCTCTACACTTATATTTCATATGCAGCCAAAGCCAACAGCAAGAGGGGGTAGGGGCTAGCATCCCATGTGAAAAGGATCAAAAAAGCAAAAGAAAAATGCAAAAAAAATTTCGGCCGGTTTTTTTTTCTCCCACCACCCCTTCGGGAACCGGTTACCGGCCGCCACCCCTCCAGGAACCGGTTACCGGCCGGGTTTTTTTTTCCTGATCCTATCTCGAAAATTACCCAAATAAACTTCATAAATGGAAAATCAAACCCATTAAAATAGCATGTGAAGAGTCAGAATGAAAGTGTGAATCGATCCCATGGAGGATGAAACATCAAACCATAGTTACCAGAAACGTGGTTCGTCCGAGTCGCAATACGGATTCAGGTTCGTAGTTTGCCATTTTTTCTTCCAATTTCCACTGCGAACACGAACCCCGTACCCTAAACTGGTTCAGGTTCGACGAATCCGGTTCACGATTCGCGGGGTTTTATAGCAAACCCGGTAACTATGCATCAAACTATAGATGAATCACTAAGAGACTTGCAAAATATATTTGTACTATAGCTGAATAATTTACCCAGAGCAACTAACACCACACATATATGCATGGTTGAAAGTTCAAACTAGAAGTCCACTGAACAAAAATGTTCACAAAGAAGAGAACAGTTTTTGTTTCAGAGTTTGATGAGCAACCAGAAATGGATGCCAAATCGATGATAGAGACAACCTTGTGTACTATGGCAAGCTTTGCAGCCAGTTATAGAGGCAATCCTCAGCATGCCTTTGTAGCTGGAGGAAAGTGCATCCATTAACCATCCAACACAATTATCAGCCCTCCTCCTGCATTGAAGAGCTGAAATCACCCAACAAGAAAGAACAACTTAGCCTAAGAGACAACCACAGCAAATGAAATTTCAAATACCTTGCAACTTGTAAATACCACCACCTTCAGATGCCTGATGATTGACATGATGAAATCCTCAAAATTTGTGTCCCCAGTGGATCTTGAAAGGCACAACCCATTTCAGGCCAGCACCAGAGAGGGCATACCTAAGACAACAACATTCAAACAACAATGCACAATGCAGTTCACGTTACCCAAAATGTTTCTGAAACTAAATCCTTAGCGACAAACAGTTACCAATTCACTAAAAATAATAGCTACCTCCTGTGCACTAGAGATTGAGCTGCCCGAACTTCCCTTCACTCACAGTGACATGTTCCCGCTCAGCTGCTCCTCAGCATTCTCCTCCAGCAAGTGGTCTAACTTCTAGGGTTCAGCAATGACACATTCCATGGTCAGCAATGACACCACGCCACACTGTCTGTCCAGGATGCACCAGAAGTACCCACCGATGCATGATCGTGAATCCATCACCCATACCATACTGCCAGTATTCATAGGAAGCTTATGCCTCGCAGCATGATGCTCATCACATGCTCCACCGACCAGTGCGGTCAGTGGTATCTGCCTCACCTTCACGGCACATGACATCTCAGCTGCTAAGTTAAGTCCTAAGGATCACCATTTCTTGCACAAAAAAGATCACGTTGGAGCAACATATAGCCCACAGTTGAAAATTTGGGCACTATTAGTGAGAGGAGTTAAGAATGAAGAGAGAAGATAGAAGGAGAGGAGTGGATTTGGGCTGCTGGCTTGATAATTCTAGTTCAGTCTACTACCGGCCAATATGTATCTCAAATTCTCAATCTCAACATATTTATGCCGCAGCACCCAAACAAATAAAACATAACTAAAATTTCAATAAATTGAAGGAAATTTCAACTAAGCTTGCACAGTATGCAGAGTAAGGACTTTATTCTCAAACTGAAATGTCAGTAAACTTTATTTCTCACAGAGCTATCTAAAGTTCCGAACCCATCGCATTACAATATTGTGCAGAGGTTAATTAATGTATGCAGATCAAATTGAGCCAGATCTCTACCCACTCATGAGGTGAACCTCCAAGTATCGAAAAAAGAGTACCATATTGAAATGCAGTATTGAAACACACAAACACGATACCGCATCATTCTGCAGTTCCGCCAATATCCTCCTCCAATGGGCAACTATACACCAAAACCGCCCCAATTCCAACTCCGTCATTTGGAATCAGGAGCGTGCAATGCGATCTCGTGATGGGACTCCACCCCGTTTGGCACCGGCGCCGCTGCAGTGGTGACCCCTTCATCTTCCTTCTCCTCTTCCGAATCCAACGTGAACGGCGAGGGCATGGGCATCCCCTCCATCTGCACCTCCTTGCCCAGCATCCTGTACCCGGTCGGTGGACGGTTCCTTCTGGAGATGACGGCCACGTACGCCGCCGCGCCGGCGAGCACGAGCAGCGCGAGGTGGCCGTTGAACTGCAGCGTGGCGACGGAGCGCGCGCGGTGGTAGTCCTCGTGGGTGCGGCAGTTGATGGTGTAGTCGGCGCGGCTCTGCGCGTGGAGCGCGCAGCCGTGGGCAACGGCGTTGGTGAAGAAGGAGAACCCCATCTGCACCATCCACGTGCCCTGCAGCGCCAGCCCCGCGGCGCGGGCGAGGCGTGGCGGAGCGGCCTTCGGGTGGTGCGCAGCGAGCAGGGTGGCGCCGAGGCAGAGCGTGATGGGGACGAGCAGCAGGTCGAAGTACCGGTTCTCGATGCCTGCGGCGGTGGACGGGCGGCGGTGCGCGAAGAGGAGCAGCTCCTGCGCGAAGGCCGCGGCGAGGAGGAGGTCGAGCAGCGGGAGCGGGAACGGGGCGGCGAGCGGCGCGAGGGAGTAGAGGAGGAAGAGCGCGGAGGCGGCGAGCGTGGGGAGGAGAGGTGGTGCGCGGAGAGCAGCGCGGAGGAGGCAGAGCGCGGAGAGGAGCGCCGCGAGGAGGTGGCGGAGGTGCAACGGCGTGGAGAGGCGGCGCGGGAGGAGCGGGAGCGGGAGTGGCGGGAGGCGGAGCGGGAGGGACTCGAGCGCGGCCAGGGCCAGGAGGCCGAGCCCGGCGGCGGAGTAGGCGAGGAGGCCCGGCATGGGAGGGTGGGGTGTGCGTCCGGGGCCGCCGCTCGCCGTGGGCAGGTGTTTCGGTGGTTGGTTTTTCGGGGCGGTGGATCTGAGGGAAGACGAAGGGGTGTGGCCCGGTGGGCAGCGAGTACTACTTGTTTTTGGAGGAGGTGGCGAGTGGCGATCGGACCGTGGCAGTCAGCATTTGGGTTCGGTGGTTGGCGGCCAGCGACGGGGGGCCGGCTCGGACGCTCGGTTGACGAGCGGCCGCGTGGGTCGTTTGCAGCGCGGGCCCACGTGTCAGCGGCTCAAGTTCGTTCGTTCCACGGGAAACGAAGCTAACTTTACGGATTTTGTTAGTGAAGACGGATTACGCTAATACGTGTGCTCAGTAGAACACTAGAGTCGTTTTCGAACAATGCACTCTGCGAAATTCAAGCTTCTTTTGGTTAGACTTTTTAATTGGCTTATAAGAAAGAAAAAAAAAGGCAAAGCCTAAACAAAGAAGTGGTTTTTTTACGTAGCTTATGAAAAGCTTAAATTATTTTAAGCCTAAAAGCTAAAAGTCATGGTAGAGTTGCTTTTTTTTTTGGCTTTGCAAAATGTAGTATCATTTGCCACTAAAGCTCGCCAAAATTACCCATCAAATAACATTAATATATAACTTCAAATCCTTTCATTTTCCCTCCACCCTGTTTTCATTTCCCCTTCCCCTTTGGCTCCGGAGCGACTCGTCCCGACACCATCGTTCTCCCCTTGCGGTGCCTGAATCCGTTGGCCTCCCTTGAGAACCGTCGGCCTCCGTCCTCCCTTGACGGCTGCCGGTCTCCATCGACATCCGCCCGCCGCCGCCACCGTCCATCAACCTTTGCCGTCCTCCCTCTTCCCTGCGCCCGACACCGCCGTCCTCCCTCTTCCCTGCGCCCAACACCACCGTCCTCCCTTTCCCCTCACCCAACGCCGCCTCCCCTCAACCTCCGTCGGCCGCCGTCCTCCCTCTACCTCCGCCGACCTCCATAATCCACAGATCCAAACTGGTAGATCAAGGTGACTCAACTTTTTTTTGTGCCCAACTATTTCTTTTGTGTGCCCTATGTTCTACTTTTCGTGGAGTATTCTTGTCGGCACTATGTGATTGCTTGTTTTATCATCGTTCTAGTTTGATCTCCTAATTCGAAATTCCGGTCGTTTTAGGGATGCCATGTGCTCTGGTGCTAGTCTCTCAACAAACTGGTTCCTCAAAACTGACCGGCTAAAATATCTACTTTAATTGCCTGTGTACTGCTGGAATTAGGAATATCTGTTACGAATGGTAAACACTAATGGGTTGAGTCTGCCGACGGTCATGTGTTGAACGATAGTCTGAGGGTTGATGCACTTTTTTGTATTATTCAATCTAGCCAGGGCATATTTAGTGGGGGTTGCGGTTGAGAGAGACATCAAATGGAGAAATATTCACCTAATAATTCTAGGATGTTGCATTTAGCACACCTGTGGGAGCTACAAGTGCACCATTCAAGTCTATGTATGTGTATTACCACTGTTTTTCTTCCATACTTGGCTTATTGATCATGCAAGTAGTGCCTATGACGTTTGTCCTCGTCTGTGCAATACTGCAATGCTCCTTTGGACTAACAGTTGGGCTATTCTAATACTGATTTATCAATTGAAAAGAAAATCTGAATTATAGCCTGGTCTGTTTGCTCCTTCAGAATCTTGGTCGTCTACCAAATCTTTTGCCAGGTACTTACTATGATGTTTGCCAGTTTCCTTTGCAGGCATGGCTATCACGTCATCCTCTGCGAAGGGGGGAAGAACTGATCTCTGAGTCTGCTTCAGGTTGGAATGGAAGTACCTCAGGCTATACGGGATGCAAGTGCCTCATATCTTCTCTGTTGACTTTAATGAGCTCTGGACATGTGTATTGTGTGCTTAGCTATTCTCATGCAGTCATGCTGTCCCGAAAGATTTACCAAAAAAAAACTGTGCTTGTTGTAAGTTACCTGCGATGCCCGATATAACATATCTATTTGGGATAAGCTCAGATTCAGCATTTCTGTTTGTCTTTTAGATCGCCATGGTACTATCAGTTCAGCGACACTCTTCTCCATTTGCTGAGCGATGTGTTGCCCTTGCCCGTAGAATAGTCCATTGAATATTTGAATGATTGCTCTCGTGACAAACTGACAATCCTGGCCGAGAGGCAGGTTGATGTAGCTTCCTACACTTTTTTTTTTTTTGAAAGTAGCTTCCTACACTCTTGAGAGGTAACATAACACGACATTTGTTAATTGTTTGTCCAATCGTTAGACGGTGGATCATCCGGTCCATATCATTGCAATACAGAGGGTACACCATATCTCGATGTTCTATTCCCTTTGATTTTGGCTCTTGCATGCTCCATCTTTTCATGTTCTTCTGCCTTTCTATGCTCCAGCAGTCCAGCTTCGTGTTGATGCCAACGAACCCAAGCGGAATGATATGTACATGGTGCAGTGACAATATAATTGCATCGTATATGATGAAATAATATTTAGTTTATTTGGTATTTTGTTTGGTCGACTAATATTTGTCTTTCTATATAAATTTATTTCATTACGCAATGTCCAAAATTTATACATGTATGTACGTTCAAATTTGTAATTTATTTGGTTAGGCCTTGGTACACACACGCATGTGCTTACGAGCGATATCTATTTTGTTTCATATGTACACTTGCATATATTATCATATTTTCAATTCCTATATAAAAAAATAAGTTTAAATACATGCATAAACAGTTCTCCAAACCCTCAAAGACAATTCAGACTTTTAATTATTCACACACAACTCAAGAAGTCAACAACACATAAAAACCCATATTGTCAAACACCTTAGCTTGGCTTAAAAGCTAAGTGACTTATAAGTTGATTAAGCAAAAAAGCTGGCTTTAAGGGTGTGTTTGGATGAGTGAATGGAGTGATCCTGCACTGGATGGTTGGGGAAATGAACACGTTCACGCATTTTGTTCCTTGAATGGAACCAATCGGTCCAGAACCAAAGTGTTCCACGCCAGGGAATATTCGCCTCAAATGTTGTATTATGTCGTTCGACAAAAACGAGCGAACCATGCGGTTCAACGTCGCCTCGTCGAAACCCAGCGTGCGCTCACTTGCGACCGTGCTGCCACCCTATGAGCCACGCCGCCGCTTTAGCCTCCTTCCCCTCCCTATGGCTCTCCCCTCCATCCCCTTCCTCCCCTTCTTCTTTCTTTCTCCTCGAGGTCGCCTCATATCGCGTCGCAGCTCAAGCCGTCACACTGTCCACCGTGTCACCATTCCGGCCGCCCCAGTGCGCTCCTCCCTAATCTACCTGCATCACGACGTGTTCCGGCACTCAAGGACAGTTTCCCCTCAATTAATTCCAAGATTCCCCCCACCGGAGCGCCGTTGTCTTCCTTGTTTCCAGCCGAAAGCCGCCACCACTGCCGCCATTCTTTGCCCGGTGAGTATTGCTTCGATTCCTCTCCACTTGAGCACCTCCTTGCCATCCCCTTTCCTTCCGCACCACCCACTCCCTCTACCCTGCCCCATGGCGCCGACACACTAGCGAGCCGACCACGTCGCCGCCAGCCCTCGTCGCTAGGCCGCCTCGGTCCTCCTCTCTCCTGACCAATCACATGGGTGAGCTCCCCTAGTCGCCCTCTCGCTCATGCTCGCCCCTATTTTCCTCCCTCTCCTACCCGAGCACTGCCGCCCCCGTTCCTCCCCTAGCTCTAGCCGCCGCACGCCGCACGCCGCTGCCCCGGCTGTCACCGTCCACCTCCGGCTGCGCCGCCGCCACCCCTAGACTCCTCTTCCCCACGGGGGACCATTTTTGGTGTCACCCCTTTCGCTCCGCAGCTCCCTCGCCGTCAGCGAGTCCGCCTGCGTTGACCTCTGCCCTGCTCTTTTTTCTGTCTGCTGGCCCCCTTCTCTCTGTGTCTCACTATTTGTCCATCCAACCAAACAAAATGGTTGTATGATCTCATCCAATCAACCAAACATGGTACTAGTATCGTTCTATTTAGGACCATCCCATCCACTTGAACCAAACCGTCCCGTTCAGTTTCATCCATCCATCCAAACACACCCTAAGCTATCAACTAAAAACCCTAAGCCTAAATAAAAAGTACAGACCAAATTAAAGATGAACAAATCCATCACCTGCATAATCACGTCACAACCCCATCCCCATTCCCAGCTCAGGCATTGAAATCTTGAAGCATCGCAGTCGCTGCAAGAGATGTCCTCCTCACCTCTTCGGCTCTTCCTCTACTGAATTTTTTTTCCAAAATAATTTTTTTTATTCGGAATTACAGAAATAATACAACTTATTTTTTTTACATAAATGACCTTGTGTCGCCGTATGGTTGGGCGACTTGGTATAGTCGCCCAACCAAAGTGCAACACGTGTGCGAATCGGTCAACGAAACGGCAATTTCACCCACCGAGGCATTGTCGCCATACGGCTTGATGATATTACCCTAGTCGCCAAACCGTATGGCGACTAGGTTTCGCCTGGGCCCAAGTCGCCCAACCATATGGCGACTTCGGGTGGCTATAAAACCGCGCGCGCGGCCGAGCCGTCACCATTCGGTTGAGCGAGCAGAAAAGAAAGACAGTGTAGAGGAGAAAAGAGGAGGAGGAGAAAGAGAGGGGAGAAAGGAGAAGGAGAGGAGAAAGAGGAGGAGAAAGGAGAAGGAGAGGACAAAAGAGGAGGGGAGGAAGAAGAAGAAGAGGAGGAGAAAAGAGTTCGCTTTGCATCGACGACCATGACGGTGAGTTTGTAGTATTGTTTTGTACAAATATATTCTTTAAACCATGGTAGGTTAGCAATCAACGTCATATGTCGTGATAGATTATTAGTAAATTTTTAGAGATAGCATGATTAATTAGTAACCATTGTAGGTTAGCAAGCAACATCATGTGTAGTAACATATTGTTAGCACATGTTTAGGGATAGCATAATTAATACAATTAGTTTAGTAGTTTAAATAGAGAAAAAAATTAGTCGGTGAAAATAAATTTAGTTGTGCTATTCCACGTCTTTGCGCTAATTTAAATGCGGCATAATGAATGATAAGCGTGTTATTTTTGTATTATAAAAACATGTCGATAACCGTGCTTAATGGAATGTTAAATATATGTATTTATTTGCATAATAAAAATGATAGAAATTACTTTATAATTTTGGTTGGATTAAGGAATTATGAAATAGTAAGACAAAAGCACAGATACATGGTACCGAACAGTAGGATTCTTAAATATGTGAAATTTTGAAAATTTTGCAATATAGTTTCACCATTACAAATATGAATGGTAACAATGATGTTTTTAATATTTTGCAATGCATAACAGCCGGTGCAGGTGTTAACGTCGTCACCCATTATGAAATACTAAGACAAAAAGCACAGATACACCGTATTGCTCGAAGATTACAGCGTACATGCAGGCCAAGACCGAGAAGGTTCAGTCACACATGGTCTTCGTTATGGGCAATATGGAGCATCGTTTCGACGTGCTCCTTCGGGACAGAGCCAGATTTGGGACGGCCCGGTCCCTTGTTACCCACGAGGTATGCCTTGGAGACCATCTGAATGAACCTAGTTGCACATGCAACAAGCCAAAGCTCCTTCACAAGCCATGCTCTCATGTCCTAGCCGCATGTGGGACTATCCACATGGACCCGTCGAACTTCGTATCAGAGTACTTCATGAATGAGAGGGTGCAACAGGCGTGGTGCGGCGAGCTAAGAGGCTTTAGAGTTGTGGGCAACTTCGCCATGTCTGATACTGCACAAAGGACTTGGATTCCGGATCTTGACCTGTTGAATGGGGGGAAGGGCCGTCGGCAGAGTCGTCGCATTAGGAACGATATAGACGAAGGGGAAGTTCGAGCGGCGGGTAGACGTTGCAGCCGGTGCCGCCAGGAAGGCCACACTGTGAGAACTTGCAAGGCGCATGCTGACACGTAGGAACACCAGCATGACGTGCAGCACCATTTCTTCTTGGGTGCGTAGTCGTACTAAGATAAGAACTGGAGCATTTTGTAACTTAATGCACGCGTACAATGCATGTTTGTTCAATGAATATTGACGCCTGTAGCTTAATGAACGCGTATAATACATGTTTGCTCAATGAATATCGACCATTTAGTTACATGCTTTAGGAGATTAAACACAATTGCATACAGAATGGGATAGTACCGGGGTACAAGCATCTCCGCCCATGCCTAATGGTAGAAGGTGTCTCGCGCTACCCACATGGAGTGTTGCATAGGGGGGCGCCGCAGGCGTGGCTGGCTGTCATTGTAGTGACACGCACATATGCGGCTAGGGTTTGTGCAGCAACATGTGAGATCATACGAACTTCCTATGTTCACGACCTCCTCGTTGCCCCTCTCGCGCTGCATCTGTTGGCGGAGGTCATCGTTTTCCTCGTTGAGATTGTCAACCCGCGCCTCCAACTCAAAGATTCGGTTCCACAATATATCCACATACATCACAACATGCCGTTCATGGGGAGGATCGATCTAGCGGACAAAGTCGCATTTCGCTATCTGCTGCAAAGGAGGGTTAACATGGAGGCTCTATTAGCTGTAACATAAAACAAACTATTAGCTAATTGTACCCAAGAGTGTGGGCATCGGAAGAAACGTCGTCCGCCATCAAAATGGTCATCTAGGACCTGCACGACAGCGTCCTACCTGTGTCTGCATTTCGGTCATACCGGTTGAGCACGCTTGTTCGGCATCAACCTGTAGTTAGGGCCGAAGTCCTCCCTCCTTTCGAGGGGAAGTTCTTGCTTCGGCGACCCCGGTTGGACTAGTCCTTCGGCGTCTGTCATGGTGTGTTACTGTACCACAGAGAAGGTTCTTCTTCCTACGATGGTGTGTTACATGGTTTGGAGGGTGGAGTGGTCCTACTTTTTGGGTGTGGGCGTGTTAATAAGCGGGCGGCCAGCGCGGTGACAAGACCGAGATATGGCGGCTTTACGTAGTGAGAAGACAGAGCGGGCGGCTTTACGCGGTGACAAGACGAGCAGGCGGCTTTGCACGGTGACAAGACCGAGCAGGCGGCTTTGCGCGGTGACAAGACGGGCAGGGCGGCTTTACGCGGTGACAAGACTAGGCGAGGTAGCTTTACAAGTGACAAGACCGGATAGGCGACTTTGCGTAGTGACAAGACTGCGAGGCGGCTTTGCGCGATTACAAGACGGAAGGATAGCTTTACGCAATGACAAGACGAGGGACGGGCGACTTTGCGTAGTGACAAGACTGTGAGCGACTTTGCGCGATTACAAGACTAGATGGGGCAGCTTTACGCGTGACAAGACCGAGCGGGACAACTTTGCAGTGACAAGACTGGCCAGGCGACTTTGCGCGATTACAAGACGAGACGGGCGGCCGTGCAATGTCAAGACCAAACGAGGCAACCTTACGCATTGATAAAGACCAGACGGGGCAAGAAGAAGGAATGGCTCCCACTATAAATACAATGCTGCTCGCCCAGGAACTCCACAACACTACCCACATAAGATGAACAAGGATAAGGAATGAGAGAAAATCTGCAAACTCTTGAAGGACTGGGTGTCTCCCCACGAGACCAGTGCTCGCCATCATGCATACACACACCAAACTTTTACGAAGCTTGTGGATCTAAAGAGGCTTCCTCGCAATACTCCCAACGATTCTGGGTCGAGCTGCGCCCCCCTCCTATGCCAGCTGAACGCCCTCCGGAATGGCCCCCATGGGGGTGGCGCCACCCCTTTGCTAGTGTAGGGACGCCTACAAGTGCGTCAAATCAACTGACGAGTGGACCATTGGGTAGCGCTATTGGTGCTGCACAAACTACGGTATGGACTACCCGACCGCAGTTTGACACGAGAGCTACTGACGTGCGTAATTAAATCGTATTTCAGTGCACACTACTATTTTTCTTCCTATTACGCCGTACCCACGTTTCTCTTCCAACCGTAGTCTCCGCCGCGCCTATGTGACTTCAGCCAGTGGATCGACGATAAGATTCACACATCGACATGTGGATGCCGACATGGAAGGGTGGGCGAGGAGGACTACGAGGACCGTGGCGTCTCGCGAGCTACTGAGCCGAGAAGGGCGAAGGGCGGTCGGGGCAGTGCGCGAGGAGTAGGAGCACGAGTATGCCAGGCGACGGGAGGCCGAGAGGGAGCGGAAGAGGGCCATCGCGGCGAGAGTTAAGGCGCAAGGCGATGAGTACAACGCCGAGCTAGGCCGCAAGGGCAAATGGCCAAGTTCCACGCAGTAGTTCGACCCTCTTCGTCCACGTGTCCCATGTATTTCTATTTCTCTAAGGGCATGTGTGTACCGTCCTTGCTTCATTAGCTTGCGTGCCATGTAACCCCTCTTGTTGGATCAACTGTCATGTTGTTTTCGTTGCGTTATTTCTCCAAAGTTCTCCCCGGTGTATGAATTTCCTAGCACATCGCAATACCACTTACCTTCGTACTGACGACTCAATACTATCTCAATCGTCCTCTGAAAATTCTTCAGAAAATTAGTGCACTACAACGATATACGACGATCATAAAATGTTATTGCGAGGCTGACAAATTTCGTATCATTGATATTCTACGAAAATAACAAACTGACCAATCAACTTTAACACTACATTTTTCTTTCCTAAAAAAGGACCAATATACCACAAGATTTGCTAAATGTAATACATACGAAATGTGATACGTATTATAACACAATTATTCCAATCGGATTTTGTGAAAAGTACAGTTAGGATCTAAAAATCGCCTACTGGTTGAGCGACTATCAAAGTCGCTCGGTGGTTGAGCGACAATGATGAAATCGCCGAACCACCGAGCGACAATGCTAAATCGCCATTCCGTTCGGCGATTATCACATGTGTCGCACTTTGGTTGGGCGATTATACCAAGTCGTCCAACCGTACGGCGATACGAGGTCATTTATATAAAAAAAAATAAGTGGTATTATTTCTGTAATTCTGAATAAAAAAAGATTATTTCAAAAAAAAAATCAGGAATAAGCTCTCGTGTTCACTCGTTTTTCGAGGACTGACTTGCCTGTAATTTGGTTTCAGGAATACACTTTTTCAAGAGGAACACACACCTAGATACGGTTCTACACGTGGGACGCATTTTCTCATGTCCCGCAGATGCTACCCGAAAGAGAAACAAAGCCTACTACCATAGTCACGTCACACAACCCAGCTCCAACCCTGAGTTTTTTTCTCCTAAATGTCACTATTTAAACTGGTATTAGCAAAAACGAGGTCCTCGCAATTGTAATTGCAAAAATAATACTATCCACCATGCCTAGGTGATACGAACGGTTCCCGTATTACCACGTCATCCTTATCCGCCCCACACTAGGACAGACTCCCCTCGTCTACACTGTCATGGGACCAACAAACCTCCCATGCTGTCACGTGTTCTTATCCGCACTACTTAGGCTGCTCTCAGTGGGTGGCTTCTTACTACAGTTTCTTATTACATGAAAGGCATTTAGAAACCATCTTCTCAATGCATGGTATCCTAAAATGTTGTATCCAGAGGCGGATCCAGCTAGGTTCATGGGTGTTCAGCTGAACACCCAAAAATTTGTGGCAAAATTTCAGTATATATAGAGTATAATACGCGTATATATTGAAAGTAGAGTTCATTCAGCGTCTTAGCGTCTACGCCTCGCTCGCAGTCTCACCAGGGCACCACGCTCACGCTCGCCGCTCGCGCAGTTGTGCCTCACATCGCAGCCGAGCCCAGCCCATCGGCGCGTTGGCAGCACTCGGCAGTTGCTTGGCCCATTCATTCATTCAATATCCCAATTCGCAAGGCCCAAGCAGCACGCCGCAAGCGGCAGCCCATTTCTGAATCCCCAAGCTCAAACCCTAAAATCTAAACCCCCAATCTAAATCTCTCTGTCTCTCACGATTACGGGAGAGACGAGCCGAGTCCGGAAGCGGAGGGCCGAGCCACCGGGGTGAGAGGCAGCTGGCGGCGCGAGGAGGCGGCGAGGGCCGGAGGTGGAGGGTCTTTGTGGCGACGGCTTGCTCGCGGCACGCTTTGCTCCGGCGGCCGGCGAGGCGGCCCAGGCGAGTGTCGAACCGGGAGCGAAGGATCCGAATTCTCGTGTTCAAACACGATCCGGGATTTCCAGTGTACAGTCTCACAAAAATGAATATCACATTCATATCACAGCGTAAATGGCATTAAATAAATAACTGTTTAATACAAATGAGTCTGAATAATAACATCAAATGTCAAATGATAAACACAGCGGCAATAACATAATAGTGGGAGCCACACGATGCGCCACAGGCAATCGTCTGGGTCGAAGGCCTACTCGTCAGGGTCCTCACGTCAATATAGCGATCTTCTCACGAATAAGATTTATTGACAAGAGTGAGCACTACTACCGTGCTGCAAGTCACACCAATATTGAATTTAAATGCATGCATAAGGAAACAAGTGAGTATGGCGGGGTTGTTTTGCATAAGCAAACATTTTCAGTTTGAATAAGCATAGTAGTTTCTAAGGCAATTTTATACTATGGATAAAATCATACTTTGAAATGACAATGATATAATGTGGATAACCTCCAATGATAAAGTGAAGGATCCCTCCTAACACTTGGCTCCCCTTAAATTTTCATAAGGATTAACCATCCTCAAAATTTAATAAAGCATTTTAAAACCAAAAACAATTCTAACTTTAAGTAGCCCCGCTAGCATGTCCATGACCATGACGCGCTATTCGAATAGTTTCTACTCTGCGAGTTGGTACAACTTTACCCACACGAGGTGACATGCTCGTTATGTCGGCCAATTCACGCTTAGTAGGCGTGTGGTGAGCAATTACCATGAGGCCTTTACAATGTTTTACCTAGTATATTCATGCCGCTAAGGTTTCGCCCCTTTGGTGGCGAGTCCTCAGGAAGCCCCTCTTGCGCCAAGTGGGAATAAAGCGTCTAGCCGACACCCACAAAATCACATGACATAAATATACTAGGATATCACAAATTAGTTAGCCAAATCCTGCCCATACAGGACATGTGGTGGTGCGTTATGGCATAGCAATAAGCGGCTCAAAGACCGGTCCTCAATTGACTTGGGCGTCATTCCTACAACCCATGGGCCTTGATCTTAACCAGATCAAACCCGTGCATAAACCTGCACCCACCTTTCCGACCATTTCGCCCAAGTCCAAACCCATTTTGAATTTATTAAAAACTTCATTTATAAACTCTTGTGGTAAAACAATACCACAATAACAAGTTTGAAAACAATTTGTAGAAATCTGGTGTAACCCTCCCAAATTCTGTAAATGTGGGCTAAGCTTGGCTAAGCATATATTTGAATTTTGGTAATATCTTGCCTATGGTATCAAGGTAGTCAGATACAACATTCAAATTTGGCCATACAATAACATATGGAATTAACTATATGTAAGCAGGATATTAAAATATTTATAACAACATATGCATGCAATAAGGAATTTAAAACTGAAAATAACTTAAAATAATAGGGCAATATGGTCAATGGTGTAACTTGCCTTGGTCGATGTCTTGAAATTCTAAATCTTGATTTGATCGAACTCTTGAGTCGTCAAATCTATCTATCTGAAAATCGACAAATTCAATATTCAAAATCAAATAAATTCAAAAACATAGTTCAAATTAACTCCAAATTGGAATATTTTGGTTTAGTTAGCTAGATTATAATTTTATATAAATTTTGCAATTTGAATCACTCAATTTGGAGTTCAAATGCAAAAGTTATGAATTTTGAAGTTTATATCTAAATCTGAAATTTTATTGAATTTCGAATTATTTTCCTACGAAAATCCATTTATTGCGCAATGATTACCTCAGCACTGAATTTTAGAATTAAATTTAAATAAAAGATTTACGACATATGGGCCTTGGGTGGTGACTCGGCCCATGTGGACCGAGCTCATCGAGCTTTGGGCGACCCGGCCGCGGTGGACCATGCCGCGTGTGCGTGTGCGTGAGTCGCGTCACGGCGAGAATGGTGGCGTGGCGCCGGCGTGGATGGTGAGGTGGCGCGCCACGTCGACTTAACGGCGGCGGCGTTTTGGTGCGGCAAACAACGGCGGCGGCGGAGGTTCACCGGCGCGAGTGGTACCAAAAGCAAGAGGAGGACACGGGGATCCGGATCGCTACCTTAGGCGGCGGCGAGGCGTTTTGGTCGTCGACGGCGAGCTTTGGCGGCGAAGAGCGATGCGTTGGTGAAGTGGCGACTCCGATGATCCTCCGGCGGAATGGGTGCGCGCCTGAGCTTCGTGACGATGATGCGATGCTATAGGTGCGGACGGGGAGGACGAAGCTCCAACGACGGCGACGAAATCGGCGGCGGAAGCTCACGGCTTGGCGGCGACTAAACCTCGGATTGCGGTGAACTCGCGGCGGGAGAGGAAGAGTGAGTGAGGGCAAATGGTTGAGGATGAGAAGGGGCTCACGGGGCTCCCTTTTATAGAGCAAGGGAAGCTCTGGAGCGGCGTGGAGGTAGTGGGAGTCATGGCGGCGGTTTCGGTGGGCGTGGGTGAAACTGCCGCGGAGAAGAGGGAAGAAGGTGGGGGAACGGGGCGGTTGGGCGCGGCGAAGGCTGTGCGCACGTCCTTGCGTGAGAAGGGGGAGGAAATCGTGGCGGAGGCCGAGCTCTTGTGCGGCGAAAATGGCGTGGCTTCGACTCGGTCAGCGAAGAAGAAGGCGAGGAAGACGACGGCGTGGAGCCGTTGGATTTAGATCCATGGTTGGGACTTGGTGGGAGTAAAAGATTGTGGAGGGAATCCTGGCCGTAGGATTTAGATTGAAGGGTTTAGATTAGAAGGTTTTAAGTCTCCGAAGCGGTACGAAGGTCTCGCCGTTAGATTAAGATCGCACGGCTCCTATTGATGGTGTCATTGGACGGTGCGGCGTGCGGAGGATCTTGATCGTTGGTACGAGATCGGTGGATACGGGAGAGTGCGTGTGTGCGTTGCGTCGTTGGATTTTAATCCAACGATGGATGAGGAGGTGGGAGAGAGTGCGTGCGGTGGTGAGCGGGCGCATGGAGGAGAAGTTGGGCCGAAGCCTTTGGGTTTCGATCCAAACACTGTTAGAGGATTTTCTTTTGCTTTTCTATTTGTTTAATTCTGTTAATTCATAATAGCTTTAGAAAATAGCAAAATACTTCCAAAAATTATAGAAAAATTCACAGAAATTCCCATACTCATTCTGGACTTAATAAAATTATTTCCAACTATTAGTTGGCTTTTAATTTTGTAAATAAATTTGTTTTAGCTTTAAAATATTTATGAAAAGCTCTTGAAAATTCGGAAAAACCACAAACATAAATAAACTTTTAAATTTTCTTGAAATTGAAATTTGGGCATTACAAACCTACCCCCTTAAGGGAATCTCGACCAGAGATTCGAGATTGAATTAACAAAGAGATCGGGTAGTTGGTCTTGAGGTCTTCTTCTTTTCCCATGTGGCTTCACTTTAGGGTGATGACTCCACTTGCACCTTGTATGATCGATGATTACATACGGTGACTCGCTCTGCGACATCCGAATCTTGATTGGTCGCTCCACGTAGGTGAGATCTTCTCGAAGATCGAAACTTTCCAGAAAGGTATGGTCTTACGGTGCTTGCAAGCATTTCCTCAAGCGGGATACATGGAAGACATCGTGCACGGTGACAAGGCTTCGGTAGCTCAGGCGATATGCCACTTCACCTCTTTTGGCTAGAATTTTGTATGGCCCCACAAATGCAGGTGCGAGTTTTCCTTTCGTTCGAATCTTCTTACTCCTCTGAGTGGAGTGACCTGAGATAGACCAGTCTCCTACCTCAAAGTTTAGATCCCTCCGATGGTTATCGGCATAACTCTTTTGTCGGGTTTGTGCCACTTTCAAATGTTCCTTATAGCTTTGACCTTACTTTACGCCTCTTTGATTATCTCGGGACCAAAGAGTTGATGCTCTCCTACTTCATCCTGAAGTGGAGTTGCATTTTACGCCATACAATGCTTCAAAAGGAGCCATTTGCAAACTAGCTTGATGGCTATTGTTATCGAGAAGTGCATCACGGCAAATTCTTGTCCCAACTTTGTCCAAATTCAAGGCACGGGCTCGGAGCATATCTTGAGGACTTGATTGGTGCGTTCCGTCGACCATCTGTTTGAGGATGATAGGCATCTTGAAGTTGAGTCGGTGCCTAAGGCTTCATGCGGACTCTGCGAGAATCTTGGCGTGGCGAGAACCTCGCCGGACACAATCTTCTTGGGTACCCGTGTAGACAAGCGATCCTAGCCACATATAACTCGCTAGCGGGCGCTACGTATGTAGTCTTGGCGGAATGAAGTGAGCTACTTTGGTCAACCGATCAACTATCACCCGAGATAGAATCATATCTGATTGGGTCCTAGGAAGTCCGGTGATGAAGTCCATGCCAATCTCTTCCCACTTCCATTACGGAATTGGTAGTGGCTGCGACAATCGGATGGTCTCGATGTTACGCCTTAACTCGACACACATCACGGCGAGCGGCGAACTCGGCAATTTCTCGCTTCATCTTGACCCACCGTATTTCTCCTTGGATCTGGTACATCTTGGTGCTTAGGGGTGAATGGAGTAAGGTGTTTCATGAGCCTCCTTGAAATTGATTGCTTTAACTCCTGCTAGTTAGGTGCACAATCACGGTTCCCAAACCACACGGTTCCTTGTTCATCTTGGCGAATCACGGAGCCTTGCCTCTTCGCATATTCTTCTTGATCTCCTTGATGTCATCATCTTCTAGTTGTTTTTCTCGATCGACTTTGAAGAGTCGGTTGTACTTCAAAGCATTCACACAACCTTGTGACAATCTCCAAGTTTAGGCGCTTCAATTCTTCATGTAGTTTTGTTTATTCATGCACCATCATGGTATTGCAATAGGCCTTTCTCGCTCGGGCATCCGCAACTACATTTGCTTTGCTGGGTGATAATGGATTCCAAGATCATAATCTTTTATCAACTCTAACCATCTTCTCTGCAGAAGGTTTAATTACACTGTGTGAATATATACTTCAAACTCTTGTGATCGTGAAAATCTCACGTGATTTACCAATGAGATAATGCCGCGAGATCTTCAAGGCATGCACAATCATTTGCTAACTCGGATCATGGGTTGGATAATTCCCTTCATGTGACCTCAAGCTGCTGGATGCATAAGCTACTACCTTGCCTTCACGCATCAATACGCATCCGAGACCTTGACGGGATGCGTCGCGAAGATCTCGAAATCTTTATGGATATCGAGTAAAACTAACACAGTCTTTGAGACCAATCTCCTCTTGGTCTTGAAAACTTTCTTCACGAGCATCTGTCCAATCAAATTTCTTCTCCTTCTTGAAGTTGAGTCATGGGTCTTGCAATCTTAGAAATTTTCAATGAACTGCGGTAATAACCCGCTAGTCAAGAAACTTCTCACTTGGTGACCGTCTGAGGTTGCTTCCAATCGTCGGCTTCAACCTTGGAAGGATCTCTGCAATTCCTCCGTGACACAATATGTCCAAGGAATGCCACTTGACTTAGCCAAAATTCACTTTTCTGAATTTAGCATAAAGGCGATGTTCTCGGAGCTTGTCGATTATCATCGATATGCTTCTCGTGTTCTTCTTCATCCTTCGAGTAGATGAGAATGTCATCGATGAAAACAACCACAAACTTATCCAGAATTCCATGAACACTTTGTTCATCATATTCATGAAATAAGCGGGCGTTCGTCAAACCAAATGACATTCATGTAAGCTAAATCTGATCCATATCGGTGGTGAAAGCGTCTTGGAATATCTTCCGTGCGATCTTCGATTGGTGATAGCGGATCTCAAATCAATCTTCGAGAAGACACTCGCTCCTTTGGTGATCGAGCAGATCATCTATCACAGGTAAAGGATATTTGTTCTTGATCGTCACCTCATTGAGTGATCGTAATCAACACACATTCTCATGCTATTGTCCTTTTTCGACGAACAACCTTGGTGCTCCCAAGGTGATGAAGCTGGGTCGGATGTAACCTCGCCATGATTCTTCAATCTGTTTCTTCAATTCCGCTAACTCATTAGTGGCATTCTATAGGGTCGCCGATATTGGAGTGTCCACGGGACTAAGTCAATTAAGAACATGACGTCCGATCCGGTGGCATGCCGGGTAATTCATCGGGAAAGACATCGGCATATTCTCGGACTACGGTATGTCTTCAAGTTTCACTTCCTTCATCTTTGGTGAGATAGAACTTCCATTGGTGCGAGTCTTGGGTTTGAACTCCTTTGAAATTCCTTCTCCATTTGTGAGGGTGATAGACCTATTGGCACAATCTATTTGTCCATGATTCTTGGCTAACGATCCATTCCAAGAATAACGTCCGGACCTTGGGAATGCAAGACTATCAAGTGCGCTAGGAAGGATACTCGGATATTTCAAGGGTGAGGTTGGGCATAAAGAACTAGTTCTCATTTACGAGCAGGGAATGGATTATCATGGGATTTGCTAAGGAAGATCTGGTAACCCATTTTTGCCCACAAATTTATTTGACACAAAGAATGTGAAGCTCGGAATCAAATAGCCAAGTGGTATTGAATTGACAAGAAACATACCAAGCACAACATCCGTCTTGCTGGGCTTCTCGGCCGTGGCGTGGTTCACACGTCCCTTGATGAAGCTCGACGGCTGCTTTACCGCCGATGGTTGTGACTCTGGTCTTTGGCTTGGAAGGCCTTGCACGCCGCTTCTTAGGGCATCTGTTGGCATAGTGGCTGTTTCATTGCGATGAAACAGTCACTCCTGCTGGTGAGGCGGAGCTCATTTTTGAAATTGTCCTCGGTTGATGCGCTGCGAAGTTGGAGGTGTTGGGGCGCTGATCTGCACCGGGGCTCGGATGTGGAAGGCGGAACTTCCCACGCTGCGGTGGCTGCGGTGAATGAAACGAGGCTTGGGAAAGCCTCTGCGTTGATCTTAGGCGGCCATCCTCCGCTTGCGTTCTCCATCTCGTGATGTTTGGCCTCTGGCGGATCGCCTTGTCCACCAAGCTGTTGGAAGTCGGTGAAGTTACGGGAGATGAGTTGGGCGGAGATATCGTCGTTGAGTCCCTCCGGAACCTTTCTTGCCGTTCTTCATCTCGCCGCATCGGTAGGGGCATAGCGAGCTATTTGGTTGAAAGCGGTGAAGATACTCGCTCACCGAAGCGATTGCCTTGGCGAGTGCATGAAACTCCTTATTCGGTGTCATCGTGCGGCGAGGATGTGTGCATGGCGGAAGGCTCTCACAAACTCGTCCACGAGATGGCACAGGCATTGGCGTGGGAGATGCAAAGTGTCCCACCATTCGAGGTGGTCCGTTGAGTGATGAGTTGCGAGCAGGACCCTCTCGCGATCGTGCATTGTGCGATGTCCGTTTCTTTCCGATGGCACGAAGCCAATCGTCGGCATCCATTGGCTCGATCTTCTTTGGAGAAGGTTGGAGGACGCATCGCATGAACTCCGACATGGTCACCCGTTGAGGAGGGTGTGCGGTGCTGAGTTGCGGCGGTGGCTGCTTGTGCTGGTTGTTACGGCGTTGTTGGCGATCGAGCCAACAATTCAATAAGGTGAGTTTGATTGGCCATCATCATTGCCAATCCGGTCCCTTGCTGGTGGTGGGGAGGTTCTTTGAACATGCTGCTCCGATGGTGGTATTTCCGTTGTTACGACCACGGATCTTGCCATTTCTGTGCAGTGTTCACCATCGCTTGAATTTTCAAAGACTTAGGAAAGGGAAGAAAAGATTGCACTAAGGGAAGTAAATTTATATTAACCCAAAAAGCACACAAAAACAAGGCAAAGACACAAATTTTTCTTTTGCAAGTAATTCTTTATTTTATCCATCGATTATGGCTACCACAAAGGTTAGTAGCTCATAATTCGCAGCTAATTGAACAACTAAAGGAAAGCAAATATCTAAAATGGTGGAGGTAAACATCTATGGGGTGGATGGGGTGTAGTCAGGGAGTTCACAGTCTTGCCTTGGCCCTTCTTGTGCAGAGCCAATTCAGCTTCAGTGCCTTCAATCTCTCCTCTGCGACTTCTAGCCTCCTGAGCGAGATCTGACTCGTCGGGGTGTTGCCATAGGCGTGATCCATCGCCTTGGCTAACTCCACTGGTGGGTGATCTCCGGCATATCCTCATTCTCTCGGTGAAGGCACCGCCTGGTCAGTGGGGATGTGCATGGGATAATCTTGGAATCGATATCCGAAAATGGGCGTCGAGGTGTAGCGAAGTCGGCGTCACGGCTTCTCTTGCCGCATCTTGGATGCCGATCCTCGAAAGTCTCCCGACGCATTGGGCGTCGAAGATGTGGAAGGATGTATCCGCGCTAAGTTAGAGTAGAGGATAACCTCCACTCTCCAGCGCTCTGTTGTCCCACGATATACTTGTATCCTTGGTATGTGGGTCTCTTCGTGAAACTCGATCTTGCATCATCTTCCATAGGATATCCGCCCATTCTCAGCGTAGACTCCATGGGAGATACGGGTCGATCTCTCGGCCATCTACAATTTTAGAAAGGACAAGAGTTTAGAAATCTTTTAATAGAGAAAGGAAGAGTAAGACTACGGAAGGCAAGTAAATAGTTTGTAAATTTTTGAAAATTAGTCCTTAATGGTTTTACTAATTCTACAGTGGGCCATGACCTCAATCGATATGGCTCGATACCACTTTTGTCGAACCGGGAGCGAAGGATCCCGAATTCTCTGTGTTCAAACACGGTCCAGATTTCAGTGTACAGTCTCACAAAAATGAATATCACATTCATATCACGCGTAAATGGCATTAAATAAATAAGCTGTTTAATACAAATGAGTGCGAATAATAACATCAAATGTCAAATGATAAACACAGCGGCAATAACATAATAGTGGGAGCCACGATGCGCCACGAGGCAATCGTCAGGTCGAGAAGGCCTACTCGTCAGGGTCCTCACCGTCAATATAGCGATCTTCTCTGAATAAGATTTATTCAAAGCAAGAGTGAGCACTACTACCGTGCTGTAAGTCACACCCAATATTGAATTTAAATGCATGCATAAGGAAACAAGTGAGTATGGCCGGGGTTGTTTTGCATAAACAGCATTTTCAGTTTGAATAAGCATAGTAGTTTCTAAGGCAATTTTATACTATGGATAAAATCATACTTTGAAATGACAATGATATAATGTGGATAACCTCCAATGATAAAGTGAAGGATCCCCTCCTAACACTTGGCTTCCTGCCCAAATTTTCATAAGGATTAACCATCCTCAAAATTTAATAAAGCATTTTAAAACCAAAAACAATTCTAACTTTAAGTAGCCCTGCTAGCATGTCCATGACCATGACGCGCTATTCGAATAGTTTCTACTCTGCGAGTTGGTACAACTTTACCCACACGAGGTGACATGCTCGTTATGTCGGCCAATTCACGCTTAGTAGGCGTGTGGTGAGCAATTACCATGAGGCCTTTACAATGTTTTACCCTAGTATATTCATGCCCGCTAAGGTTTCGCCCTTTGGGTGGACTGTCCTCAGGAAGCCCCTCTTGCGCCAAGTGGGAATAAAACGTCTAACCGACACCCACAAAATCACATGACATAAATATACTAGGATATCACAAATTAGTTAGCCAAATCCCGCCATACAGGACATGTGGTGATGCGTTATGGCATAGCAATAAGCGGCTCAAGACCGGTCCTCAATTGACTTGGGCGTCATTCCTACAACCCATGGGCCTTGATCTTAACAGATCAAACCGTGCATAAACTGCACCCACCTTTCCGACCATTTCGCCCAAGTCCAAACCCATTTTGAATTTATTAAAAACTTCATTTATAAACTCTTGTGGTAAAACAATACCACAATAACAAGTTTGAAAACAATTTGTAGAAATCGTGTAACCCTCCCAAATTACGTAAATGTGGGCTAAGCTTGGCTAAGCATATATTTGAATTTTGGTAATATCTTGCCTATGGTATCAAGGTAGTCGAGATACAACATTCAAATTTGGTCATACAATAACATATGGAATTAACTATATGTAAAGCAGGATATTAAAATATTTATAACAACATATGCATGCAATAAGGAATTTAAAAACTGAAAATAACTTAAAATAATAGGGCAATATGGTCAATGGTGTAACTTGCCTTGGTCGATGTCTTGAAATTCTAAATCTTGGTTTGATCGAACTCTTGAGTCGTCGAAATCTATCTGTAAAATCGACAAATTCAATATTCAAAATCAAATAAATTCAAAACATAGTTCAAATTAACTCCAAATTGGAATATTTTGGTTTAGTTAGCTAGATTATAATTTTATATAAATTTTGCAATTTGAATCACTCAATTTGGAGTTCAAATGCAAAAGTTATGAATTTTTGAAGTTTATATCTAAATCTGAAATTTTATTGAATTTCGAATTATTTTCCTCATGAAAATCCATTTATTGCGCAATGATTACCTCAGCACTGAATTTTCAGAATTAAATTTAAATAAAAGATTTCGACATGTGGGCCTTGGGTGGTGGCTCGGCCCATGTGGACCGAGCTCATCGAGCTTTGGGCGGCCCGGACGGTGGACCATGCCGCGTGTGCGTGTGCGTGGCGTCGATGGCGAGAATGGTGGCGTGGCGCCGGCGTGGATGGTGGTGCGCCACGTCGACTTGACGGCGGCGTTTTAGTGCGGCGACAACGGCGGCGGCGGAGGTTCACCGGCGAGTGGTACCAAAAGCAAGAGGAGGACACGGGGATCGGATCGCTACCTTGGGGCGGCGGCGAGGCGTTTTGGGTCGTCGGCGAGCTTTGGCGGCGAAGAGCTTGATGCGTTGGTGAAGTGGCGACTCGATGATCCTCGGCGGAATGGGTGCGCGCTGAGCCGTGGCGATGATGCGATGCTATAGGTGCGGACGGGAGGACGAGCTCCAAGCGGCTACGAAATCGCGGCGGAAGCTCACGGCAGCGGCGACTAAACCTCGGATTGCGGTGAACTCGCGGCGGAGAGGAAGAGTGAGTGAGGCAAATGGTTGAGGATGAGAAGGGCTCACGGGCTCCCTTTTATAGAGCAAGGAAGCTCGGAGGCGGCGTGGAGGTAGTGGGAGTCATGGCGGCGGTTCGGTGGGCGTGGGTGAAGCGCCGCGGAGAAGAGGAAGAAGGTGGGAGCAGGCGGTTGGGCGCGGCGGCTGTTGCGCACGTCCTTGCGTGAGAGGGGAGGAAATCGTGGCGAGACCGAGCTCTTGTCGGCGAAAATGGCGGCGCACGACTCGATCGCGAAGAAGAAGGCGAGGAAGACGGCGGCGTGGAGCCGTTGGATTTAGATCCTGCGGTTGGGACTTGGTGGGAGTAAAAGATTGTGGAGGAATCTGGCGTAGGATTTAGATTGAAGGGTTTAGATTAGAAGGTTTTAAGTCTCGGCGATGCGAAGGTCTCGCCGTTAGATTAAGATCGCACGGCTCCTATTGATGGTGTCATTCGGACGGTGCGGCGCTGCGGAGGATCTTGATCGTTGGTACCGAGATCGGCGGTGGATACAGAGGAGAGTGCGTGTGTGCGTTGCGTGCGTTGGATTTTAATCCAGCGGTGGATGAGAGGTGGGAGAGAGTGCGTCTGGTGAAATTGGCGCGGGCGGAGGAAGTTGGGCCGGAGCCTTTGGGTTTCGGTCCAAACACTGTTAGAGGATTTTCTTTTGCTTTTCTATTTGTTTAATTCTGTTAATTCATAATAGCTTTAGAAAATAGCAAAATACTTCCAAAAATTATGGAAAAATTCACAGAAATTCCCATACTCATTCTGGACTTAATAAAATTATTTCCAACTATTAGTTGGCTTTTAATTTTGTAAATAAATTTGTTTTAGCTTTAAAATATTTATGAAAAGCTCTTGAAAATTCAGGAAAAACCACAAACATAAATAAGCTTTTAAATTTTCTGAAATTGAAATTTGGGTCATTCTGTTGGCGCGTCGTGTTCTTTGCTCCGACCTCAAGCGACGAGCGGCGAGGGCGTGGCGGCGCACCGCTGGCTCTTTGCTCCGACCTCCGGCGGCCGGACGATTCTTTGTCTGCTGAGTGCACAGTGGCGACTCGGAGGCGGACACTGGACTCCTCACTAAGTATGTTCTCGATCGCATTATGACACATACTTACACGATGATAGTGTGCTAGCTCGTATATATTAATATATAGGTCGACAAGCAATTGAAACTTAACTCGAGATTAGGTGGATGGCAACAGATGGACCTACTTATGTGTGTGCAATGAGAGACGGGTTGATCAACTTCAATTTATATATGCTCTATAGATTATTTCATTTGGTAAAAATTCGCTTTATCCCCTAACGACACTACTACAAGCTACACTTATTAATCACTACTATATATGTGTGAAATGGATGTACAATAATGATCGGGAACCTCTAAAAATCTCCAAAAATTAATGATTAGGAATTGGTTGGACTTGAGAATGAGCTCCTTTATGTTCTGTTCTTTGTAACTGTTAGCGACATACCCATGGACCCATTCCCAGCACCAAGCACGTCTCCATTACCGTTGGCCTCGCCAACTACTTCTTAGCTTCTAGCTTCTTCTGGTTATGCACGTTGTGTTACCTCCTAGCTTCTAGCTTCTTCTGTTATGCACGTTGTGCATCTTGTAATGTATTTATAATGGTTAATATTAGGAAACCGGGCCCGGCCAGGAGTCCGGGTCCGGGTGGGCACCTCATCCACCGTAGACTATATATAGGAGGGGGGACCCCCCCAAACAATGTACACAATTGATTATTGGAAGAGCAATAAAGCGACTGCGATCCCCTCTCATACATGTTTCATCTATTGTTGTGTTCTTGTGTTCTTGCATCGTTCTTACGATTCTGATTTTGTATACGAGGTAATCGCTCGGACTGGACTTGCCAGCGACGGTTCCTCAACACGTTATCAGCACGATCGACTCTCCTCGCATCGAAAAGGTAACCGTCGATGAACGACGCTCGTATATTGAATCGTTTTCTAGATTGCTTTCAATTCTGCAAATTTGGCTTTCTAGATTTATTTCCTACGGTGCAAATTTGCTCTAATCTGTCGCGAGCCGACTTGAAGTCGCCGGCACAATGCCGATCGACAGATTGCATGAAAGAGCGGATGTCGATTGTACCGTAGATTGGAAATTGCAAATCCGTTCTAACCTACCGCGAGCTGACTTGAAGTCGCCGGAAAATCCGATCGGAGGTTGCATGAAAGAACAGATGTTGATTGCACTGTTTTTACATCACATTGCATTGCTTACATACACGCATAGATGAACAGTATTTTCAAAAAAAAAAATTGCGGCTGCCGGCCAAGAAGTGCAGGCCAACGCGATCTTGCACGATCCTCGCGCGCCGTGGCGCGCGCGCGCCGCCTTGAAGGCGCGGCGCGGCCTCTCGGCCGACCAGCCCGCTTCGCGCCGCGCGTAGCGGCGACCACCGCTCCTGCGGCATGAAAAGAACGAGGCATCTCGGCAAGCAAAAAAAAAAAGGGCGGCGGCGCCCGGCTGCGCGCCGCCACTTCCGACCCGCCCGGCCTCGTCGGCGCTGTTCCCCAGCCGTCGCGGCAGCGCTAAAGCCACCTCGCGGGCCGCGGCCGCACGCCCCAAGCGCCGCCATGCCCCTCGCGAACTCCGGTGCGCGTTCCCGGCCGCTCCACCGCATCGCCACGACGGCTGCGCTGCGCGCGCGCGCTCCACCACGCGGCCTGCGCAAACCCGGTGTCGCTGCGCTGGGCTGGCTTGCAAGCCGCCGCCGCCGCAGCGGCCTCGCGCCCGTAGCGCGTTCGCCCCGCCCGTAGATGCTCCGGCGCCACCTCGTCGCGACTCCGGTCCCATGGCCGGGCGCCGCCATGCTTAATGTGGCCGTGCGGCCATGCATAAGCGCGCCGCTTTGAGGACGATGCTAGAAACCCTAGCACCGGGTTTTAACATATGCATTTGGACCCTTGTGGGCCGCATTTAAAAAAAGGGGGTCGGCCCATTTAAATGGACCGGAGAAAGAGATGGGCCGACCGGGCGCAAGGGGGATCGAAATTTTGCAAATCGGACCTCGCATTTCCGAAAAAAAAAATTACGAGATTTTTCGCGAATAAGGAATTTTGCAGAAAACCCCTCGGAAGAAATGAAAATTACGCGCAAATCCTCTCAGAACTGAGTTTTTGCGTTTTAACCCCTGAAACTTGCAGTTTTCGCCGAAAAATTACTTTTCCAGCAGAAAAGGGCCTCGGGAATCCAATTTTTTGCATATTTTTGAACTTTGAAGCATATTTATTCTTGTTATTGCTATTTCTATGCAATTTATTACTGTATTTACTGTTTTGATTATTTGTAATTATTTATATTGCTTTTAATCACTGAATATAGCAGTAAATCTTGAAAAATGCGTAGAAAAAAATACGGGAACATTATGAGAATCCTTGCAACCTTTTTATGCACATTACCAGCAGTAATCTTATGCAACTCTTGCATGAATATGCAGATGACTGGAATTACGAACGGGAGTTCGAGAGCCGCCGACATATGGCCGTAATTATTTGACTTGGGCATCGGATGTTGAGATCGTCTTCGAGCCAAGAAGCTCCGTGCGCCATTGGGCTCGGCGCCTCGCGGGCGTCGTTCCAAGCTGGCGAGAGAATGATCGAGCACTTCATTTTCTCGAGACATCACCTTTGCCTAACTCTCAAGAATGAGTATATGGCGTAGAAGAGCGCGCTCGCATTATGGACCGCCTCAAGAAGCGGTTGGCTGAAGTACACCATCTGCCGGCGGGAGCAGAATGGACTCGACTACGTTTTCTTGACTATAAGACCGTGGGGAGTACAACTCGCTTTTGAATTTGTACAAATCTTGACTTTGTGGTAAAGTAATCACGAGATCAGAGAGGATTGAGAAAACCCTATCTACCTTTCACCCAAATGCGGTGCAATCCGCACGCAACTATCGTCGAGGATGGTTTCAAGGAATATGCCGAATCGATTGATATTATGCAAGTTGCGAAGCTCAAGATGAGGTTCTCAAAAGAACTACATCTCGCGACCACCTAGTAGCAAAGTTGGCCATGAAGTCAATGCTAGCAGCTACAAGGTGAAAGCCTCACTCAGCGAGAGAGGCAAGAAGGGTAAGGTCATGAGCCACAAAACTAAGCAAAATGCTCAAGTCAAGAAAGGCGACCAAAAGAAGCGCGATGAGAAGCCCTATGGTCGCGGGACCAAAGCTGCTACAAATGTGGCACTTGGGGACATTGGTCACGTGTCTGCCGTGAACCGCAGCACGTGATTGATGCTTTCAAGGCCAAGAAGAAGGGCAAAGGACACCATGAGGCGCACCTCGCCATTGCAGGCATAGAAGATCCACAGTCATTGGCTGCACCTATGGATGTGGACATGCCTACAGCAGCTCCTATCACTCCTTCATTGGACATTGCAGCAGCTGCAGCCGTAGTTGCTGAAGAAGAAAATATAGAAGTAGATGAGATTCAGGCAGAAGTTAATTCTTACTTCGCTGACTCGATTTAGTGCATGCATGGCACTTAGTTTTACAGTCGTTTGCAGTTTATGTTAGAATTTTGAATTATTGAATAAAGGTTGTAAGCTCTAGAAGAGCATTTGCAATAAATTCTTATGATATGTCCAGCAAGATTTTTCCCGTATTAATAAAACAAGTTTTGTTATGTTTTGAAGTATGTTTTATGTGTGGATTGTTTTGCTCCATATTGATAAATACTTTATATATCAGAACGCGTGTGGCGCCCTATGGAGGAAGTGTGTCTAGCGGATAGCGGCTGCTTGAATACCATACTAAGAGAGACGAAATTTTCAATCGATCGGCAAGAATCTTTGGTAGTCTTACGACAATCGCTGGCAATGATACTTGTATAATAGGCTCAGGAAGAGCCACAATTATACTCCCAATGGGCACAACATTGATCATTGAAGAAGCCTTGTTGTACCGGAATCGACTAGAACTCTCTTAAGTTTTAAAGATATTCGCTAACGGTCTCCATGTAGAGGCGAAGAAGAGTATGGTAAGGAATACCGCTCATTACAAAGCGTGAAGAGAATGGAAAAGGGTATTAGAACGACTTCCTTCATATGAATCGGGCTATACTACACTCATATTAAGGCACTGCGCACCTATCTTGTCTGAAAACATCTTTTAGAAGCTCTGAACTTTTCTGTCTTTGGCATGATAGATTAGGTCACCCCGGTCTTAGGATGATGAGAAATATAATTAACAATTCTCAGGGACATAATATTAATGTAAAGAATTTCCGAATCGAGAAGATTTCGTGTACCTGCATGTGCCAGGAAATTAATTACTAGACCTTCTCCTCCGAAAGTGAAGGATGAAATCCCGCATTCTGGACCGAATCCAGGGAGATATTTGCGGTCCTATTCAGCCCCTGTCAGGGCCATTTAGGTACTTTATGGTGCTCATCGATGCTTCCTCCAAATGGTCGCATGTATGCCTATTATCTACAAGAAACCATGCTTTTGCAAAGTGATCTATGAGATAATTAAAATAAAGAATAATTTCACGATCATCATGTAAAGTCCATCGAATGGACAACGCGAGAATTTACTTCAAAGGCATTTGATGATTATTGCATGGCAATGGGAATTACCGTTGAGCACTCGGTACCACATGTCCACACTCGAATGGACTAGCGAAGCATTGATTAAAAGAATTAAATTCATTGCCCGACCGCTTTACTGAATTGTAATTTACCAACTACATGTTGGGGACATGCGATCTGCATGCGGCAACTCTCATCAATTTTAGACCGTCGACATACAACATCCATTCACCTATGCAACTAGCGCAAGGGTCACTGCGAAAATCTCTCATCTTGAAGGTTTGGTTGCAAGGTTTATGTACCTATACCACCACCGCAATAATCGCAATGGGCCTCTCCGAAAATCGGGATATCGTTGGTTATGAGATCGCATCCATAATCGTATCTGGACCCAATATGGAGATTTGCATCTGACCGTTACGACAAACATATTTGATGAGGACGTTTCCGTCATTAGGGGAGAAATCAACCTCTTGATGAAAAATGTCGGAAATAACGTGGCAAGCCACGGGAATTAATGCACATGACCCACGCACGATGAAGCGGATAGAAGTCCGAAGATAATTGATTTGCAAACATTAGCGAATCAACTGCCTGACCACTTTAGTGATTTAAAGAGCGTGACCAAGTCGCATGTGCCTGCACGCAATGCACCGGAGAGGATTGAAATACCAAAGAAAATAGAAGGTATCCCTAATCCCGTCCGAGGCCTCGGAATAAAGGGCGAGAACTCGCGCCTCGAATCCCAATGGCAGGGGCCTTTGGCGAAAAAGGATAAGAAGGACTTGTCGCAGCAGATCACCAAGTTCCCACAAGCGAAGGGAGCGGTTGAGACTGCACTGGTATGGAACCTTCAAAGAAAAGGCATACAGATTTGAATATTCCCATGGAGGAGATATCGGCATGGATGTGTGCGCACACATCGGAGCTGAAAAACTAAAGGACTTGCGCAATTGAAAGCAGCGGTAAGCAAGTAGAAGCATTAGCGAACCGCCTTATGAAGAAATAGCTATAAATTATGTGACCACGGAGAATCTATGAATAGAGCAACGGCTAATGTCGACATTTATTTTGCAAAGAAAATTGCCACAATTATTGATCTTGATCCGAGCTCGCATCGCTCATTGAATGCAAGAAGAGATCAGATTGGAAAGATTGGAAAAAGGCAATAGAAGCGAATTAATATCTCTGAATAAAAGAGAGGTGTTTGGGCACAAGCGCACACCTCCCCATGTGCACTGTGTAGGGCATAAATGGGTATTTGTTCGAAAGAGAAATGAAAGAAATGAAGTTGTGGATACAAAGCAAGGCTTGTTGCACAAGGTTTCACTTAAAGACCAGAGTCGATTATGAAGAAACCTATTCCCGGTCATGGCGGAACTACCTTTAGATATTTAATCTCAATGGCGATAAATCTGAATTTGGAAATGAAATTGATGGATGTGGTAATGCATACCTTTATGGGAACTTGGATTCGAAATTTATATGAAGGTACCTGAAGGTATCCCTGTACCGAACCAAGATAGAGCAAACAGAAATCTATACAGTGTGCTACTCAGAAAGTCACTGTATGGACTGAAGCAATCAGGCAGGATGTGGTATAATCGCCTAAGCGACTTTCTCTGCAAGAAAGGCCACACGAGCAGTGAGGATTGTCCTGTGTTTTTATACGGCGATCCGGGATGGATTTCATATAATCTCGGTATATGTAGATGATCCGAATATCATCGGGACTTTGGAAGATATTGAAAAAGCAAGCTCTTACTTGAGTCGAGTTGAAATGAAAGATTTGGGTAAAACCAAATATTGCTTAGGCTTGCGACTTGAGCATACCTCGAAGGAATTTTAGTACATCGGTCAACCTACACTCGAGAAGGTGTTGGAAAGGTTCGGCTTTGAAAAGGCATATCCTTCAAAAGTGCCAATGATCGGAAGATCCTTGCAGCAAGACAAGGACCCGTTCGGACCTAAAGAAGAGGGGAGGAAGTCACGGGACTGAATTCCCATACTTGAGCGCGATTGGAGCACTCATGTATTTAGCAAACCGCACTAGACCGGACATTGCTTTCGCGGTGAATCTTTTAGCAAGGTATAGTGCGAGAACCTACCAAAAGGCATTGGCGAGGAATAAATGGCGTCTTCCGATACCTACAAGGAAGTAAAGATCTTGGCCTGTTCTCTGAAAGAACCAGACCTTACAATGACCAGCTATGCAGATGCGGGTACTGTCGGACCCGCATCTGACTAAGTCGCAAAGCAGGCTATGTATTTACGTGGTGGGCGCAATTTCATGGAAATCATCTAAGCGAGTTTGGTATCAACTTCGACGAACCATTCGTAAATTATTGCTTCGCATGCGAGGCCGCGCGGGAATGCTCTTGGCTTGCGGATGATTCACCACATCCAGCGATCATGTGGATTGAATACCGCACAAACCCCACTATTATCTATGAAGATAATGCGACTTGTGTTGCACAAGTGCGGATGGGTTATGTGAAGAGTCCTCTCACAAAGCATATCAACCCCAAGTTCTTCTATGCTCATGAAATGCAAAAGATGGGCGAAATTAAGGTCTGCATACTAAGTCATGTGAAAATCTTGCAGATTTGTTCACTAAGTCACTTCAACATCTAGCTTTGAAAGGTGCGTCGTGGGATTGGAATGATAAGACTTAGAAGTGCAGAGTGTGGGAGAACCTTCACAAACTCATTACTAAAGCTTGATTACGAAGATCGAGTACCCAAAGAGCAAATCACGGAGATTAAATAAATTGGGTGAATTGTACTCTTTTTCCTTGACGAGTTTTTCTGAAGTTTCTCGGTTAAGGTTTTTAATGAGGCAATTAAATGCGACATAGCGAGCGTGATACATGTGCTCTTTCTCCAAATTTTTCCCACTGGGTTTTTATGGAGTTTTAGCGAGGCATGGACATGAAGGATGAGAGCCCAAGGGGGAGTATTAGGAAACCGGGCCCGGCCAGGAGTCCGGGTCCGGGTGGGCACCTCATCCACCGTAGACTATATATAGGAGGGGGGACCCCCCAAACAATGTACACAATTGATTATTGGAAGAGCAATAAAGAGCAGCCTGCAGTCCCCTCTCATACCTGTGTTTCATCTATTGTTGTGTTCTTGTGTTCTTGCATCGTTCTTACGATTCTGATTTTGTATACGAGGTAATCGCTCGGACTGGACTTGCCAGCGACGGTTCCTCAACAGTTAATACAAGGATAAGCAGTGAGTGTGCATTGCAATCCCTTCCTACTTCTCTACACTAACTTCGAACACCCATCCTAGAAATCCTGGGTCCGCCCCTGGTTGTATCTTGAGGCTTTGATATAGGGTCTTTACTAGTATTTCTATCTAGAATACTGTATGAGTGGTATCTAAATAAAATACTAATCTGCTCTCTCTTTTTCTTAATTACACTGCCACATCAGACATTTACCTATGTACCAGTCTTAAAAAGCTTGCCAAGGTGTAGCATTATGGTAGCCTTAGACGACATGGCACGGCTCGTCCACGGTGGAAGGACGAGGGGAGAGCGCCGGATTGAATAGTGAAAAAAAACCTTGCTCAACCCCATCCCCATTCCCATCCCCGCCTACAGGCGCACGAAGCCCACCGCCGCCGTCGCCGGAAGGGATGTCGCTCTGCTGCTGCAGCGCCGCCAGCCGCCGTCTCCTCCCTCGTCTCTTCGTTGGCCAACACCACCAGGTCCGCCACTCCCTCCTTAACCTTCGCACCGCCACAGCCGCCGCCGCCGCCTCTTCCTCCAACACATCCCTCTCGCCGCCACAGCAGCGCCAGGTCTCCCTCTACGTGGACGCTCTCCTCGACTGGAACCAGGTCCCTCTCTAAACCTCAACTACTCGCTCTCACCCTAAATCCCAATAGCTTACAGAGCTATTGACTATTCAGAGGATGAACCTTACCGCCGTCACCGACGAGGCCGAGGTCATGACACGCCACGTGGCAGACTCTCTCGCCGTGCTGCCCCCGCTCGAGCGGGAATACCGCGCGCATTCCACCTCCGGTGGCGGCGACATGGATGGGATCAGCCTTATCGACGTTGGTTCCGGGGCCGGGCTCCCCGGTCTGATCCTTGCCATTGCACGGCCAAGTAATCACCTCCCTTCTCCAGTTAATTGGTGGTGAGACTGAGAAATTTTTTCGTTTTTTGTTGGTTTTGTTGTTGCAATGTGAATTTGTTTTGTTTGCTTCAGGCTGGAAATTTACTCTACTGGAGTCGATGCAGAAGAGGTGCACGTTCTTGGAGCATGCCGTTGAGGTCATGGGATTGTCAAATGTTGATGTGGTGTGTGACAGAGCTGAGGTAACCTCGCGCAATGAATTATGATGATTAGACTGAACTGTGCATTTGATTGGAGTATGCAAACAATTTGCTTTTGTTTCTCAACTAGAGTTAGAATTTGAGTTCTGCACATGCTGATTTTCCAAAGTATCGATGGCATGGGAATTTCCGCGAGGGACACATTTTTATGTGCTTCGTGGTGGAAAAGATTCACTCCCCAACACATTTCTAACCTTTACCATGAACTAACCTATGCTTTTGTGAACTAGTGCCATGGCTTCACTGTTATGTTTTGACCATTTTACTTACATTGTCTTATAGGACAGAACGTTGGCCAAAGTCTTGATTTCAGAGAAGCATTTGATGTGGCCGCTGCAAGAGCTGTTGCAGAATTGAAAGTTTTAGGTATGTGATATTTGGATATCTGTTATGAGGCCTGTTATAGCAATTAAGTCTAGTGTTCTCTTTTGTAGCTGAGTATTGTCTCCCATTGGTTCGTGTTGGTGGTTTATTCATAGCTGCCAAAGGACATGATCCTCATGTAAGTCCTTGGTTCTTGGCCTATTTTACTCACTACCTGATAATATTGTACATGTATATACTGTCAAACTAGATAGGTATGCTGTAATCAACTGCATCTCTTCTGACTCTATATATGCTAGTGACGTAATCCTGAAGCCTCATTGTGGCAAATTCATCTACAGTACATTCCAAGAAAACCAGCATAACTGCAAAAGGGACATGATCCTTGTGTTGGAGCCTTTTTACAATATATGCTGATTTAATTTCACACCCTTTTGTTTACAGAATGCTTTAATTTCATATACTTTGTTGGTACAGGAAGAAATGGAAAGTGCTAAAAGCGCAGTAAGGACATTGGGTGCTTCCATGCTCGAATTGTGTAATGGTGCGATATCCATCTCCAGCTTTGAGCTTGTAAAAGGCATTTTATTGAATACTAATTTTTATTCTGCATATCATTCTCAGTAGCCTAATGGTATTATTGGGCTAATAGCTCTTATATTGATAGATTTTTTCTTTTTGACTAAATGCCGGCTTTCCCCTACTACGGTTTATCTGAATTATAGCATATATTAATATATTCTCAACATATTGCTGTGCTGCCCGGTTTTTATTTATAGGAAAAATAAAAGGTGGAATTAAATATTTAGGAAAAGGTTAATAGGAATTCGGAAGGTAGGAAGATTGGGCACTGTACTAGTGTCCCAATGGGAAGCTAGCGCTGATGGCGTCCCGTTGTCTTTTGATAGCTTCCCATGGGTTGGCATCCTCAGTGGCTGTATGCCCCTCCCTCCCTGAGCCATAGGATGACATCCAAGGAAAATACAAACCTTACCTCTGTCTCCAGAGCTTCTTTTTCTCGACCGACGGCACAGCGACGGCCTCGACAACTTGGGGACTATGCTGCACGACGGATAGCCTAGACAAAGAGGGGACTATGGCCTTGACATAATGACATCTAGGTGATCAGCCGCGTGTGTGGGCCATGCGCATACGCCGGTGTTGAAGCTACAATCCTACAACATGCATTCTGAATCAAATTAAATTATTAATGTCTAGAAGCTTTAGCCCCACAATATTGGGAGTATTCTATCAGAACTATTGTATGTGGAGAGTATATCTTATTGAAGTATTCTATTATGAACTTTGATTTTCTGAACCAGCGAGGAGCTGCTAAGTACAGTGAAAAAGGGGAGCAGAAAAAAATACCGGAGTTTGTTTACAATACTGTACATAGTGGGCATGAGCAAAAATGAAAAACTATGAGAGATTAAATCTCAGGAAAAAAACACAACGATTTGACATAATTAAAATGATCTGTCTTACTGAACTAATTAAAAGAGTAACCTGCTTTTAATGCCGCCTGCAACAATTATTAAGCTTTGTCACGGATGAGCTGATAAACTGGTTTTACTGCAACTTTTGCCACTCCATGCAAATCTGAACTTTGGTTTTGATGTTGGAAAAATAACAACTAAAACAAAATATGTAATGCTTACTTTAATTATGGTTCTCGTGGCAAACAATGATTTGATGTGTATAAGTGTATAGGAGGAAGAGAACTGGGAAGCTAGCAACGATGCTGTCCCTGGGACGTTGTCTTTGATTGCTTCCCTATGGGATGCTAGCGCATCGCGCGGTCTTCCTATCTTTCGAATTCCAGTAAATCTTTTCCTAAATATTAAATTTCAGTTTTTTATTTTTCCTATAAATAAAAAAATTGGCTGTGCTGCTGCTATTGTGCATTTTTTAAATCTTTTACCATTCCTACAGTAAATTGTGGAATGTGACATCCATGTTGATTGACCCGATTGGTTGTGTTAAACGTCCTAGTAACATGTTAAGCCTCTCTTTGCTCTCAGTTGAATCAATGGGACCTTATGGTCAGCGAACGGCTGTTATATACTTAAAAGAGTGTGCTACTCCAAAAAAATACCCGCGCCTTCCAGGTAATCCTAATATGCCATGCTGCAAAGCATCTCATTTTAGTAATTTTATAATTGTTTGATGATAAGACGTCGTCGGATGCATTCAGGTACCCCTTCGAAGATGCCATTATAAGAAACATGTAATTGTTGTTGTAGACTTAAAAATAATGATTAAAAGCTGAAACCTGCGGTTGGTCTAGTTCAAACTTCAAAGGTCATCTACTGGAAGAACCGAAGAAGTCCTTTCTTATAGCATGGCAGAATAATTCTTGTGCTTTGAAATAAAGTTTTTTCTAGCAAAATTTTGCATTGAGCATTTGAGCTCAACAGAATGAATCTGACGGGATTATGATTGTCCTATAACTATGAGAATTTGAAATGTTCCAATAGTGCAATAGCATGAACTACCAGTTGTCCAGTTGTATCAACCTCTATTCCTTTCATGACACTGTTTTTTGTGGACAATAGAGAAATGTCGATTGCCTTGAAAATATATCAAATGAGGCCTTTAGGAGATGTACTATTGATAATGGGACAAAGGCATGGAGCCGTAGTCTTCAACTGCTACGGCTCCAAGTTGTTATTATGAAATTCGTTCTTGTCCATACCTCAATGACTCTTTCCATTTCTTTCCTGTTTGTTAAAGCACAGTTGAAAGGGTCTATCTCTTACATGTAAATCGACACTATTAAAAGCTCATTGCTTGAACACATGCACATGGCCATTAGCATTGCTTTCTTAAACATCCTTTTTTTTGTGTGTATCAACTTGCCAAAACCAACATTAAACTAGTCTATAGTCTAAACCAAGTTGAAAGAAGCTTCTTCCCTTCTATCCACATGCCCATCACCAATATAGCGATTACAACATACAACAAACACGAGACTAGTTCCTATCTTGACCAAACCAAACATAGCAATCATAACTTAATACATTTGTACTAGAAGAAATTATCCAAGCGTCTTAGCCGTCTTTGCGCGGCTGCGTGCCGGCTGACCAAGTAGTCTTCTTTGGACTCGTCAAGCTTTAAAACAGAGAGTTGATTGTTCTAGCTAGCTTCATCTATTCTTCTCACAACTTGGCATCTCACCGAAAGCTGCAATGGGAACCATCACCTCTCCTCTCCTCGTTCTACTCGCCGTCGCGGTGATGGTGCTCGTCGTCTCGCCAGTTTCATCGGTGTCCGCCTTGCCGTCCGGTTTACCGGCCATCAAGCCTCCGTTCCCCAACCCATGGTCGGCGTTCCAGAACCTCTCCGGCTGCCACTTCGGTGACGAGCGGCAAGGCCTCGCCAAGCTCAAGGATTATCTCAGCCACTTCGGCTACCTCCCCGAGCCGTCGTCGTCGTCTCGGTTCACCGACGCATTCGACGCCGACCTGGAGGAAGCCATCAAGACCTACCAGCGCAACTTCGGCCTCAACGTCACCGGCGAGCTGGACACGTCCACGGTCACCCAGATGATGGCCCCTCGGTGCGGTGTCGCCGACGTCATCAACGGCACGACCACCATGGGGAACTCATCCGCCGTTGTCCGTGGCCGGAACCTCTACTCCTATTTCCCCGGCTCCCCGACGTGGCCGCGCTCCAAGAAGAGCCTCAAGTACGCGATCACCGCGACCTCCGAGACGACCATCGACCGGGCGACGCTGAGCAAGGTCTTCGCGAGCGCGTTCGCTCGGTGGTCCGCGGCGACGACGCTCAACTTCACGGAGACCGCGTCGGCGTCCCGCGCTGACATCACCATCGGCTTCTACCGTGGGGACCACGGCGACGGCGAGGCGTTCGACGGGCCGCTGGGCACGCTGGCGCACGCGTTCTCGCCGACGAACGGGCGGTTCCACCTGGACGCCGCGGAGGCGTGGGTGGCCGGCGGCGATATGACGAGGGCGTCGTCGGACGTGGCCGTCGACCTGGAGTCGGTGGCGGTGCACGAGATCGGGCACCTGCTGGGGCTCGGCCACTCGTCGGTGCAGGGCGCCATCATGTACCCGACTATCACGTCGCGCACAAGGAAGGTTGACCTGGCCTCCGACGACGTCCTCGGGATCCAAAACCTCTACGGGAGCAACCCCGACTTCAAGGGCGTCGCGACGCCGGCGACGAGCAGCCGGGAGATGGACAGCGCCGCGGGCGCACGCTCCCGGCCGTGGAGCGGCTTGGTTGGCGCAGCTGTGGTCGCTGGGCTCGCACTGGCGTTGTAGTTCGTAGTACTAGATTTTCAGTTGACCATTTTACTTTTTCTTTCTGCTTTTAAGGTTGGTAGAGTAATTCGTTTGTTTGGTGTGTAGATACATTGATTGCATACACATAACACAGGAAATAAATCCTATGACACCTTTTTATCTTTATATTTTTATTTGAACCCACTTTAAACCATGACATGTGACCAAACAAAAGGATAATTAATTTATTCTATCGTAAGATTGAAAAAACCTAACATAAGTCTAAAGCTCATGGAGTCACATAGGACTTTCTTCCCATAGCACATGGATGATATATAGAATCGAATCCTATATGCAATAACCGTGCATGTGATATCAGTTTTGTCGAACTCGTACGCGTTGTTTGGGAGGTGGGTGACATCGAGACAAGAGGAATAAGTCCATGACATCGAGACGAGAGGAATAAGTCCATGTGAACGACGCCCGAATACAGTCTGGTTTTCTCATCACTCCATCTCCGCTCTCCAGTCAGACGAGGTGTTCTATGACCTGCAGTGGTTTAGCCAGAATATTATACGGGGTTAGTTCCCCTTATGCCTTCTTAAAATTTTAACTTCATTGTAAATCTATTATCTTATTAAATCAGAATCAAAAGAAGTCATCACGTTCTCTCTCAAGGACTAGAAATTCTCACATTAATCAGAGTAAAAATAGAAATACACCATCAATTTTTTATGGGTTCAGATTATAATGGTGCAGATTTCATCTCTAGATTCAGGCTTCCTCTCGTGTGTATTTGATTAGTATCGAATTTTTGGCGTAAATAGCACTGTTGCGATCGGTTTTTACGCAAATAGCGCTCGTCGCGATGAAATTGCATTGTTGACGCCTCGTCCACACGGTGGTCGTCGGACTTGATGTCGACACGACACGTGGCGAAGTACGGCCCGTGACCAGCCGGATTTGGCTCGTCCGTCCCGTGGACGGCCGGATTTGCACCATGTCGCCAAGTCCGGCCCGTGGGCGACCGGACTTCCCTCCACGTCGCCTCATTCGGCCCGTGGTCGCCCGGACGCGCCGCTTCACCAGACCTCCCAGCACACCCATCCCCTCACCCCTTCTAATCCGTCACCTCCATTTCGTCACCTCCATCGCGTCCTTGTCCATATATGCATGCAAGAGATTAGCGCGGGAGGGAATCCGATTCCCTCCACAGTACCCTCTCGGGCCATCTATTTAATCACAGGAGAGTGCGATTTCACTTCGCACTCTCACTGCTCTCTCGCTTTCTCGTTCTTTCAGTTTTGATTTTCCGGACGACTAAGTATTATTTGTAGCTGTCATTAGCAGTCATATCAGCAGGTAAGTTTCTCCTCGTACGTTATTTATTTTTAAATTTTGTTGTTAGTAAATTAGTCATAGCAAAATTAATCTTACTTAATTTATTAGTTCTAATTTTTAGACGTAGTTAATTAGTTACCAATTAATTAGTCGTAAGTACATTGTTTTACTCAATTAATTAGTCCAAAATAGTTAGTAGGAATTAAGTCTTAATAAATTTGCAGTTATTAATTAGTCATAAATATTTTAGTCATATTTTATAAGACACGATTAATTTGTTGTCATTAATTAGTAGTAATTAATTTAGTGGCCTTAGTTAGCCGTAATTTTTTTTAATCTATGGCAATAAATTTGTCGTAATTATTTTAGTGCTATTTAGGTCATTGTAATTAATTCAGCCGTGAGTAATGTAGATGTCATTATGTAACACACGTTCATTTATGATAATTAATTAGTCTTAATTATTTTAGTCACAACTATTTTAGCCGTACTTAATATGGTTCTAGTTATTTAGTGTCCATTAATTTTTTTCTCCGTATTTATGCGTAATTTATAATTTCTAGCAATCTATCGTCATCATCAATTTTTCACTAATAGTCTGTCTATCTCTTCCATGTCTTGCAAGCCATGCCTCTACCGAAGCCTCTGAAACCCTTCTACGACGAGAATCACCGGTGCAAGTCGTGGATCGACGGGGACACGGATGGCATTCCACCCCTAGCACTTCGGGTCAGAAGGGATTGCTGGGAGTTGAACGCTCGCTACGTCCTCATCCTTTGGGACACGAGCTTGTTGCCTTTCGCGAGGCTGATCTTCGTCAGACGCCACTTCACCCTAGACAGCAGCCTGCTGTCGGCACTTGTCAATAGGTGGAGGCTCGAGACGCACACGTTCCACTTTCGGTGAGGTGAGATGACGGTCACACTATAGGACGTCTCATTCCTGACCGGTCTCCCGATCCGTGGTGAGCCACTTGTTCCAGGCTGTTCGCCGACTGTCGACGATCAAGACGTCGATCTTATGAAATGAATAGGAGAGAATAACGCGGAATTTCTGGGGAGAGAATGGGACTGCTCTTTTATTAATATGAACTGGATTTTACAAAGGATGCCTTATGACTAGGTGGTGGACTAATCCTATTCACACTAAGAACAATGCTTGCTATGCTACAATGTCAGACTTAAAACACAAATATGATGCCTATGCTTTAGTCCGATGAGGCTTGATCCCTTGCTCCGTCCATACTCCATCTTTAAATAGCTCTTGAAGAGGTGACAGTTACTTCTAGAGAAGACGTCTGTTGTGAAGCATCGCGACTGGTCGGAGCGAGATAACGGTTGATGGAGTATCAGCCGTTCAGCGGTTGTATGCTTGTGAGATACTTAACCGTATGGTGGTTGTTCATAGTGTCTTAGGATAAGAAACGTCGTGTGGTATGGAGTATACGCATGTGTTCCATTCATCACATGGTAGAGAATATACTTAGAATCAGTTCCAGATATCAGTTCATACCTTTTACGAGCAGTTTACTGGTAGGAGGTTAGGCACAGGACCTTGTCCGACCAGGGTACCCATTGTGCAACATCTGGAATCCTTACGACCAGCGAGGTCGTGAACCTCAGGGGTTACGACCATGAAGACGTATGGCCTTTATGTATTAAAAATAATACATAGAGGTTTTAATCCTCGTCAGCTAGCCCCCGAACTTTAAATGAATTGGTCGAGTGAACACTTTTCTCCCGACGAAGTTGTATCGGGCAGATGCTTATTAAATGTCGTGACATTTGAAGCAGTTTATATTCACTTTAAAGTTGTGAACTTGCCTCGGGAATTGAAGAGTTTTGTGTCCGTTGGAGAAAAGATTTTGTCCGTTGGACTTTTTGATAACCGATTGCGATTAAAAATTCAAGCTATAAAACCCCTTTGTAGGTCTCGAAGTTTTACACTTCCTATTTTTTCCTCTTCATCTCCCGAAAGGAAAAACGCCCGACCTCTTATTCTTCAACATTCCTTTCTTTCCTCATCCAAAAACTCGACCATATCGACCGATTACCAACCGGCGGCTTCGATTTAAGCGAGAAGAAGCTTAAGAGCATGGAGAAGATCGGGATGCTTCCGACAATAATATGATTTCTTGGAGGTCAGCGGCTGGAGAACATTCTTCAAGCAATGAAGATGGGGAATTTCTATTTTCCTCGCATATATTGAATGCAGATTGATTGCCAATTCACCCTTCCTTCTCACAGTTTTAGAGTATTATGGAGTTGAATTGGTAAATCTTGCTCCCAATGCTATCGCCAATCTCAAGATCTTCATCTATCTCGCGAATCATACTTGGGGATTCCCACGATCCGATCTGCTCAAGTACTACTCTGGGGATGACGAAGTCCGGGAAAACGATCGGACGCTCGAGAGTGCACCTTGCGCTCCATGACGAAAGTCGATGAGTACATCCTCATGTACTCAAAATCTTCGTGGTCGTCATAGAAGAAAAGTTAGTTCTATATGACAGTCACGAAGAAAGATAGCCTTTATTATTCTGGTAAGAAGGCGGTCGAGAATCCGAGATGGCGCTCCTCCGTGGAGAAGGAGGAAAAAATAGAAAGATAGGCCAAGCCATCAAGCTCCTTAGTGTCAAGGGTCTAACATCCTAGCACGAGTGAAGGATTTTTTCATGCACGGATTAGTCCTTTGAAGGCCCGAGCATACCCGATGCTCTGGTATATTGGTCGTGATGATGCGACCAAAGATTCCAAAGAGGGTAAGTTCTAAGTGATTCCGACCAGTTTGTCTATATTAGTTGATTACTTCTGTATCCTTAATTCTCTTGTTTACCTTTACAGTTTTATCTTCTGACGAGATTAGAAGCCAGATCAAAATGATCTGTGCTGGAGAGCCTGGCGACAAGGCTAGTTTCCTCCGATCTTAGCGGTCGTTTCACAAGAGAGGGTCGAGAGACTTAAAGTAAGACTATCAACTATGCTTTTTCTTTGCTATACATTCTTTTTCGACGGTATCATAAATCCTCTTTGATGTGTAGTCGGTTGGGTTGAGGATCAATGAGGCCACTGGAAGTTGTGAGCCGATTGATGATCCGACAATCCCTACGACCACACAGGATGTCAGCCTTCCAGAGGTAGGTAACCAAACATAAATGTATGTTTCTGATGAATGATTTTCATTGCCTAATTAACTTTGATGGTTTATTTAGGCGGTTGTCGTGCACCCGTAAAGATCGCTAGGACCCGCCACCGCCATCGGTTACCGCTTTGGAGGTCGCACAATCTACACCCACTGACCTGGCGACCAGGAATCTTATCCTTGACCAACTGGTCGAGGACATTGCTTATGATTTTCAATCAGTGGATGTGAGGGATCTAATCAACCATATCGGTTCAGAACCGGTGAATTTGGTTGAGAAGAAGAGGAAAGCCAACAGAACGGATTTCACTGATGCGTTACAAGGTTAAAATCAAAAATCGACTGTGTATATGCAAACGAAGAAGTCATGTAAATATATACATTGAATATTTTTGATATGTTGGAACCTTGATCTTCCTTACTTTCTTCTTTGTAGATCTTCCGTGTTCCAACTGTCTCCGACTGAACACTCCTCAGAAAAGGTTCCTGGGACGAGGTGGTCGTGGAGGTTCTCGACTAGGACGCTCAAGCTAAGATTGCAGAGGATGAAGTGGTTGAGGAAGCCCTGAGCAGTATCGCGCCGACATCCGCCAGATCCACTAGTGATTCTCACCCGCCTCCGAGGTAGTCATTCCCTGAGATCCCCAACAGTTCCACCTCCCTTGGAAACACTTCTCAGCACAAGTTCCCTTTCCCCGATTTATCGAGGATAACAAACTTGACGAGGCATGGGGAAAGATATCGGACCGCCAAGTCGAGATGGGTCCAGATATGATTTTTGCCGAATATAATGACGTGGCAACTGGTGAGTGTTTTACGACCATCTTCATAACTCTTTCTCTAAAGTTTATTTGGAAACTTAGCAAAGAAAGGGACTTATTTTGTAGCATATGGTCGAAAATCACGCCGTGGCCTGAGGGTCGACCCAACGAATAAAAACTCTAGAGCGAAACACCGAATTGAGAAGTAAGAACTTTTCTCTTTTAAGTTGCCTTCTTACATTTTATCATTATGGTTCTCTTTCGAACTCAATCTTCTCTTTATCATATTTGATAGATTTAGAGAAAATTAAAGAAGAGGTCATGACTAAGGAAGCCATGATAATAAAACTTAAAGAAGAAAATCAAATAAAGACCGGTCGATCGCGCATACGATGACCAGCAAAAGGAAGTTTTGACTTTGTAGAAGAAAATCAAAGGTAACTAGTTGTAGACTTGATTAGTATTCCATGTCTCCAATTTAAAGTGTATGTTAACTTCTTTTATCCACTGCGTAAAAACTCAAGCACTTGAACGAGCGGAAAAAGCTCTTGAGTTTGAGCGTGGCAAGGGGTGAACTCGATCAAGTCTTGAAGACAAAGTCAAGGCTCAACAAGATGCTCTTCGACTGGGTCGGGAACGCAACTGCCCATTTTGAGAGACCCCGCAGAGAATCAATTTTCTTGGCCATCCACTCGAAGACCTTAAGAAAGTGATAACAATCTTTCGAGAGAACCATGCCAGACGATGAAGGAAGCTATTGCGAATGGAGTTAGTGTTGCCTTGGCGAAACTAAAGGCTTCCACCCTCCGTCCGCCTTGAAGTTGTTGAAGAAGACTTGATCGCTCCAAGATGAAGCAAAACCAAATTTCTCGAGGAAGTAAGGCCTCTGAGAGAAAGTTATGAGGAAATGGAAGTCGATCTGCATCACGCAACGACCAGTCGGGTGGTTCTAACAAGTAGATGAATGTAATATTTAGACTTTATAAATAAAACTTGCCTTTTATCATCAACAAAGTTCTTGTTTTGTCTTATCAATGTTATTAAATACTCATATATTTCTAGCCCCATCGCTTATATTAGTAGATGAACTTTACTAAAGAAGCAGTAGACCAAGAAACTAAGTAATAACTATGACCATGGTATATGTGCTGATAATGTTTGTAAAAAATGATCTAGTGAACACTAGAAAATCATGTGGTCAGAACCAGTTTATGATTTCGACTAGTCTAGATCTTGTCCATTATCGGATCACTGTGAGATACCACATATAGTCTGAAGATATAACAAGACTTGCTTTGATGATAAGAAAGTATGCAAAAAATGTATGCAAAGAAAAAGGAAACGATAAGTATCTTTGTTTATATAAATTATCCGAAACTGGTCGTAATGAATTTCAAGAATTAAAGATTTGTAAAATATTTCGCGAAAACGTGCTCGTACTCAAGTCCGACTGGCAGCGAGGATCGTAGGAAAAGGACCGTCGCTAGGAAGCTCCTTCCAGTGGGCAAGACCACGTGCAGAGAGGAGAGACTTCGACTAGGAGGCTTTCCGTGTCCCGACCAGTAGCCAAACAAGAGTAGAACAGAATGTTGAAATAAAGAAAGTTAATCTTCGAATTCTTGAGGAATAACAAAACCATATAAATTATTTGTGTTGTGCTCCGTTTACTCGTATGTTTCTTTGAGGAAAGAGTATGCGGTCGTGTGTGGGAATCATTGAAGCAATGATCACGACTAAGACCGGTTTGGTGCTTGACAATTAAGTCATAACCAATGAGTAATGGAGATCCCTCTCGCTTTTTTAAAGGGATATCTGAGAGAATGAATGTCTTCCCCGACCAACGTAAATAATTATGATGTGTGACCATTAGCAATGAATAATAATTATAAACAATCATACTTATCTTGAAAAGAAAATGCATCTTTATTGAAATATAAAATGAAAGGAATAGAAGAAATTAGACAAAGAACTTATGCAATTGATCAATATTCCAAGAATTAGACAAGATTTGCCCGTCCGATATAGCTAATCGATCGAACTCGGTCCGTGACTTCGACCACAATGTATGGACCTTCCCACTTGGGTGAAAGTTTGTTGCGACTCGCTTGGCTCTGAATTTTTCTGAGAACCAGATCACCTACAGTGAGGCTGCGAGGTTGCACCTTACGACTGTGGTACCTACGCATGGCTTGTTGGTAGATTGCTGATCGTATCAAGACTTGATTTCGTTGTTTTTCAAGAAAATTGATGTCATCAAGTCGTTGCTCATGCCGATCGCTTTCATTAAAACAATCGCTCGAAAGGTAACCTATTTTTAGTTCTCGAGGAAGCATGGCTTCAAATTTCATAAACAAAAAGAATGGTGTTTCACCGGCCGCATGACTAGTCGTGGTACGAATGGCCCATAACACAGAAGGAAGTTCTTGAACCCAAGCCCTGACCGTGTAATTAACTGGTCGAAAACTCGTCGTTTGATTTCTTGCATTATGATACCATTGGCGCGCTCAATTGCTCTGCGGATGAGTAATGTAAGCGTAATATATCTTGATACCTAGGTCGCCGCTGTAACTTCAAAATTACCGCTGAGAATCGGGTACCGTTATTCGTGATTATACGATCGGGTACACCAAATTGTGTGATCACGCTTTTTGAGAAACCTTTGGCAACCTCGGTTGTTGTTTTGACAACTGGCTCGGCTTCGATCCATTTAGTGAACGTGTCAATCATGACGAAAAGAAACTCAAAACCCTCGGGAGCTCTTGGGAAAGGTCCCAGAATGTCCAGTCCCCAGGTTGCAAAAGGCCAAGAAAGAAGAATTGTTTGCAAAGCTTGAGACGGCCGATGTACTTGTCGGCTATGAACCGACATTGTACGCACTTCGTCACGCAGCTCTTTTGCATCATGAAGGGCGCTGGCGAGTATCCTTGCCCGAAGGCTTTACCGACTCAGCCAGTTATGTAGGAATGATGTGCTCCACATACTCCTCCATGAATTTCTGTTAGCAACTTAATGCCATCCGGTTGAGATATGTATCTCATCAACACCCATGAGATCCTCGCTTATACAAGGTACTTTCAATAAGAGTGTATGATTTGGCTTTTCGTATATACGATCAGCCTCTACATCATCTTCTGGAATGAGGTTATGTCAAGATAATTGTAGATCGATGTCATCCAATCTCTACCGTGATCGTGATGGCGCCAACCATCATCGACTTGTGGAGCATCCATGTTTGCGTAATCGAGGTGTGCGACCTCCTTGCGAACATCTATGTCCTCTGAAGGCTCGACCACCGAGGGTGAATCGAGTTGCTTGAGAAAACTCCAGCGGACGGATGTCCCGTAGAAGCCATCCGCGCAACCGGTCCGCGAAAGTTTTCATTTCTAGAATATGTTGGATCCGAAACCAAAAATGCTTTTCGAAGTTTCGCATTCCGCCAGATATGATGGCATCTTGGTACTAGAGCATTGATACTCTTTCCCTACTTGATTCGCTACTAGTTGAGAATCGCCACTAGTAATCTGCGAATCCCGAGCTAACGAGTCGCCGAAATCCTCGCCAAGAAACCTTCATATTCTACCATATTATTAGTAGCAGAAAGTTTATCTCAATGTCGATTTTATTTGTGCGCCAAGAGGGGAAATCAAGACGACCCCATTTCGAGCATTGGAGCATCAAGGAACCGTCAAAGTACATTGTCCACTCGCCATGGTGTTCGCATCGCCCTTGGGTGGGTTCGTGGTTTGTCCATTCAAAGAATGAATTTCGCTATTGCTTGGGGCTTGATTGTCGTCGTGGATGAAATAGAGGTCAAACGCCCAAGCTCGATCGCCCATTTTTCTATTCGTCCCGATGACTGCTTTCTAGGACTTGACCAAGGGGATACCCAGCTGGTACGACTACTTTGTGGGCTCAAAATAATGCCTTAGTTTCCTTGAAGCCATAAGGAGACCATAGAGCAATTTTTGTACATGTGGATATCTTTTCTTTGGTCCATGTAAGACTTCACTTACGTAATATATCGGCCGTTGGACATTGTCACGCTCGCGACTCAAAGACACCATCGATCGCTTGTATGCTATGCACCACGTGAATCAAGAATATCTCTCCGATCTTGGAGAAACTAAGATTGGGGACTCGTAAGGTACTTTTAAGTTCTTCAAAGGCGTTGCTTGCCTCTTTAGTCTATTCAAACTTTCATGTTTCCGAGAAGCTTAAAGAAAGGTAGTCCTTTTCACCTAACCGAGCTATGAAACGACTTAGCGCGCCATACAACCGGTTAGCTTCGAACTTCCTTCTTGTGGTCGAGGCGATCCGATCGATGGCCGTGATTTTTGGCCGGGTTTGCTTCAATGCCTTTAGCCAAACCAGAACCCAAGAAGCTTTCTAGAAGAAACTCCAACACACATTTCTCTCGATTTAACTTAAGGTTATGGCGCCTTAAGTTATTGAAAGTCTCATGTAAATATGGAATGTGATCGCCACGCTGATGCTTTTACGACTAGATCATCAACGAGGCTTCTAGATTCGACCTATCTCATGACTAAATATTTTTGTATCAACTTTTGGAATGTTACACCAAAGATTTTTGAGACCAAATGTCATCTTTACATAACAGTAAGTGCCATATGGAGCGATGAAGAAAGTTTTCTCTTCATCTTCTTTACTCATATTAATCTGGTGGTACCCTAAGTAGGCATCTAAAAAACTTAACAACTCATACCCGTAAGTAGAGTCTACAAGTTGATCAATGCGAGGAAGGGGAAAGTCATCCTTCTGACAAGCTTTATTAAGATCTGTAAAGTCGATACACATTCACCATTTTTCATTGGCTTTTCTAACCATTACAGGATTAGCGAGCCACTCTGGGTGGTCGACCTCATGAATGAACCCAGCCTTGAGAAGCTTTTCAATCTTCGATCGATTGCTTCCTTCCGATCGTGTGAAGCGCTCAACTTCGCTGACCGGCTTGTCACCGCAGGCTAGCCTATGCTCGATCACCTGGGACTCGAGCATATCGGACGCTGCTGTTTAATACGCCCCGGTTTGCTCGGAGGAAGGAGACGAGCGACACTTCCTATTTAAGGTTGAGTCCCGCTCCACCAGATTTTGGCGCCCTATGGAGAAGCACTTTGTCGAGCCGCACTTTTGTCCGGTCGGAGCTGCACTCACTTTGTCCAAAGAGGCGAAGGCCGTCGTCCAGGCCACCTTCGTGCGTTGATCCCCGTATGCCCGAGCCGGGCGGCAAGCAAATCTCCCGACGGCGAAGGCGCCGAGCGTGATATCCATCTCGCCCATAGAGTGGTGCCGTTGGGGCCCGAGGTCGACCACCACGCCTTCCACGGCCCATGGTCGCCAAGGCACGAACTATGAGAGCTCACGTCGGTCTCGAACCTCCACCGAGATTAGCCCGCACGCCCACGCACAAGATGTCCTCCCGGAGGGTGCGGCGGTCCTCCCCAGCTTCGCCACCCGGGCTTCGAGGGCTCTTGCCTTCTCAGCCAGCGAGTCGTGCTCCTCCCGAAACTGCTCGCATGTCGCGATCAGGGAGTCGCCTGAGCATGCTCAATCAACCCGCTTTGGATCTCTTCGGTTACACACGACATCGCCTCCAACGCACGTGACAAAGATTAGCGCTCTGGTGAAGCGAGGCTCTAGTTTGTATGTAAGATGCCAAAGGAAGAAATAGAAACAAGTCAAAACCCGTACCTTCACAGCGTTTGCCTTGACGGATCAGAACATGGCCTTGAGGGACATGTTCTAGAATAGCTCCCCCACGTAGGAAGGGGCAGCGAAGCGAGCAACCTCTTCGCAGAAACTAGCCGCACCCGCACTAACTTTGAAGTCCACGGGCGAGCAGATCCAAGTCGGCGTAGTCGCAGCAGATGAATCAGAGCCCGCTCATGAGGGCACCACCTCGAGCTCCGTGGAGACGAGGCACCTCCGTCGACCCTATCTACTACCCCATCGCCAAGGCCGCAAGGTAGTACGATTGGAGCCGTAAGCATAAACGAAAAAATAAGTATATAAGGAAAAGGGGAGGGGCACAGAAAAACCCACCTGTCACCTCCTGACCCAAAGGCGGAGCCACCACGATGGTATCCTCGGAACCCTCATCGTAAACATGCGACGGGTACCACCACCCAAGGACTCTCGAGGGGGCAGCCGCTATCCCGAACGAATTGGCCACCCTCTCGCAACCTTCGCCGCATCTCGCCGCGACCTTGCCGCACCATCCAACGGGGAACGCCATGCTCCGCTAACCGCTAAGGAAGGGCCGCCGATCGGTGCTCGACACCCGCTGGGTACCGGCACGGGCGCCACCGCCTTTCCGCTGTCAACCCACGCCGCACGCACTCGCCAACATGCCACCCCAACAGCGCACAAGGGCATCGCAGTTGATCGACCCCAAAGATCACCCCTTAGGCAAAGCCGACCCGCTTCTTCATGCCCTCATTCGATCCCGGCGCCCGTGAGGCGTATATCCGGTTCACATAAGCACGATTCACTGGGCTCGCACCACTAGCCTACATTTCGCGCGTTTTTCGCCTGTGCAGCCCCGATGTCGCTCAGAGCACAAGCGGCCTCGTCTATCGGAGCAACTACAACGATGGCAGCGACACCGTTAATGAAAAATGAGGGGGATCGTAGAGCACAAAGCCAAACCTTCGCACCGCCACGGTGATCGTGGGAGGCCACCCAATGATGCCCCTCAACTCCATCCTCCACCTTGCGCAGAGTCCAAACCTCAAGGTGCATAACTCGACAAGGTCCCGCATTGAGAGCCCCTTTGTTGCACCAAGGTAAGGTGAAGGAGAGCCTCCTCCGTGAAGTCAAGACGATCTTAGGGGCGCGCGAAGTTGGATGAGCCCTCCGCGGAGTGAGGTCCATCGCCACCAGAGACTAGTGGTAAAACCACCCGGTCCGGCCGGTGTCCCACCTGCTCGCAGCTGCGGCACGCATTTGGTAACGCGCTTGGGATGGAAGTTGATGCTGCCGGTTTAGCGCCCCGCCGTGTTCTTCTTCTTCTTACCGGTAGCGCCCATCATGCGATACGTGAACAATCGCTCTTCCCGCGCCGTCCCGGTGGAGTGCAATATCCACCAAGACCGCTAGCTTCACAAGGTAGTTGGGTGTCACCGCACCAACCCACATGGTATAGCCAAGGACCCATGCGACCCGCCACACATGGGAACCGTAATCCAGCCACGAAGAACGCGACGAGGACCACCGCTTGTCCTCCCGGGCATCGACATCGCTCCGCCGGGACCCGCACTGGCGAGGCTCTCGATCTTCCTCATCAACGAGGGCTGAGAACCCGCTCACACCATGGTCCAACCGAGGTCGCTAGTGTAGATGCCCTCACCTCATGCTACACTTCGTCATCTCGAAACTCTGAAGAATACAGCACTCAAGCTCGAGAGGTTACACAGCCTCGAGACAGAAAGCAAAAAAGTGGATAGAGCTACAATTCATACACGCAAGGTGAGAGCTAACCGCGGGGGTTGGGGGTGGTTAACCCTCTTTTTATAGGCACACCAGGATTGCAAGAAATAGGGCAGAGAAGCCAAAGAGCCACGGGTCGGTCACCATGTGACGCGTGCCACATGCACAACACCCCTAACCAATGGCATTATGGCACAAGCCAACCAAGGGTGGTCCAAGCAAACCGAAGGGATGTCATCAATGCCAAACAATGGCATTATGGCACACGCCAACCAAGGGCGGCCCGCGCAAGCCGAGGGGCGCTATCAATGCCAACCAACGGCATTATGGCGCAAGGTAATGAATGGCGGCCCACACAATCCGATGCCAGTGGAGGCAACCCATGATTCGCGGGAGGCCTCGCGTAGAACACGCTTCGCCAGGCCAAAGGGGACGGTGTGCCTCGATCCTTCAAGAAAGGATGCGCCACCATAACGGCGTAATCTCACCAAGAGGGCTTGTCGTAGGGGTGGTCCCACTCGCCCCAAGAACTCGAAAGTTCGCGAGGCCCTTGGGCGTACTCAAGTACTCCTTCTGGGGCGAAACCCAAGAGAAGGCCACTAGGAGGCCCGCGTGGGCCGACAGTCCGGAGGCTCTGGGGGTGGCGCGAAAGCGTCTGAAGGATCGTCGAAGCACCACAGGTCTAGGAGTCACAAGCCCCCCGGGGCCACCTCGGGCGCCGAAGGGTGTCCGAGCCCCTGGTCAGCACCTCGCACATTGCGAAGGAGGAGAGCACCAGTGGACCAAGCGTACCAACCAGATGGACCAAGACCAGGGAGGTCCACCGAAAGCCAAAGGTTATGTATAGGAAGAGGAAAAGCCCCTGCAACCCCTATGGGCGTAGGACCTTTTTAGGGGTAGACAGGTAATCTCGTATACCCTGTCGGAAGGCTATAAATAGCCACCTCCCCCATGTAATAAGGCATACTCATTTTTTAGACAATTAATACACTAATCGCTCTTAACACTGGTCCCCTCTGAGAAATCCTCGAACCTCAAGGTAACTAGGCCCCTTTCTTATACTATGTGGTCCTTTTGCTACGACATAGATATATACATATTTGAAAGAATAATTGTTGGTAAATTCAGTTTATATATTGAATATGTTTAAAAGAACGCACTTAATGATGTTAAAACAATCCACGTGTTCACTTCCAGATACTAGAAGTTTTTACATTAATCAATGTAAATAGAAAGATTTGCACCACTTTTCGTGGGTCCATATTATGATGGTGCAAATTAATCAAAATACATATATTGTATTGAACATATTACACGTGTTTAACAAATACAAGTATATTTCAATTAATCATGGGCAATATAATTATATAACAAATAAAATTATCATTTGAAATATACATATTCTAAACCATTTGATACTAAAAGATTGTAACAAATATAGTCGTATGAATGCGCGAACCACCCAACTAGTTTATAAAAATTAAGACTTCTACGCAAAAAGGTTGTGGGGCCAATTGACCCTGTAGCTTCTACTTGCACCCGCCACGGATGACATGTATCACTAGTTCGCTACCATGTTGCATTCGAGTCCTGCTGGGCAAAAATGGTTTGCAGTTGTGTTTGTCGTCGTTGTTACCGGAGACACCTTGTATCAATCAAAACAACATATTTTTTAAAATCAACGGTGGGAGGTCTGCTATTTATTTCTAGAAGAAGAGAATACACCGGTCTCAAAAAGATACACCACAAGCACTAACACCGGCCCCAAGAGGAGTAACACCAACACTAAGAAAGGAGTGCCGCAATTAGCACCGACAAAGGCTAGAAGAACTTTGTGGAGTAAAAGCAAAACACGACCCTCACCTAACGTGCAAACAACAAAGTGTTAAGCTAGCTACAAGGAAATGCATAAAACTAGGGAACCACGATACTTGCAAGGGATTGAAGTGCAACCATCGATATCAAAGTGCTTCACCATGACAGGAGCAACACCATGGCTAATCATCCTGAACCCCGCCACCATTGCACACCACACCATCTAACTGCACCAACACCAACACCATACCCAACGACAAAGCACGACATGCCACAAGCATGAGGGACAACAGCTTGCAAAAAACACCAAGCCAGCCAGCAAGACAGTTTGAAAAGAACTTGGTGAGGAGACGACCCCTCCGTTCAGAATGCGACGAAGAGGACAACGTGTAGAAACAAGTTGACGGCATGAGCTCCTTCCGTCGGGACCCAAAATTACGATTCTCGAACCTCTCGTATAATGGACTAGTCCAGATCACGTTAGTGCACACAAGGTCAACATAGGTGATTATCAATCCACACAAGCGATAAATAAAGTAAACGATTAGTTTGAATAACAAATAAGAGTTTTGACCTTATGATCGAAGTTTACACTTATTGAGCCACGCAGGCTAACAGAGAATAAAACAAAGCAGTAATAGAAATAACTTCAACAGAGATCCCATCAATTCACCACAGTAACCAACCGATCCGCACTTAACGATCAGCAACCTTCATTGAACTCCTCCTCTTCTGTAGGTTTGGACGCAAGTTTTACAACAAGCGTTAGTACACAACCGTACTCGCAAATCACACCACAGAATGCAATTTATAAATGCAGGCTTATTCCAAAATAAAAGGCTTCAGTAGTTCTTTTGCATAAAGCAATATTTGCAATTGAATACAATAATAGATTGAAGGCATAATTCAAAACAAATAAACAATATTAATTTAACAATTGGTTTCACAAAGACACAATGCTAAACAGATTATTTCACATAGCCATATGACTTAGATCACATAGCTCCCATCCCAAATATTTTACGAAAACTACCCCTCGTGTGAAATCCCCGAGCATGTCCATGATCATGACGCGTTATTTGAATAGATCGATTTAACACTGCAGAGTTTGTACACTTTACCCACAAGATACAACTAGTGTAGCTAGCACCAACGTAATAAAAACAGTCGAAACTTCATCTAAAACATTGACATTCCCAATGTGCTTTCTCGCTGCATCAGCCACAAAGAATGCTAGTCCGACACACACCGCCGATGTGGATGCGGCGAACCGCCCCGCGATGCAACTACTGTAGTCACACCTCCACCTCGTCACACGCCTAACCTATCCACCGAACATCAATGTCGAGAATCTACAACCTACTATGTTAGGTCTGGCCCTGCATGTGGTCGACAAGAAGACTCGCCAATGGCGCACAAAGTTAAGTCCTTAATTGACCAATGCAAGACTTCTATTTTCTAACTAGGTCACAAAAATTATCATTCCCATTCACACACCCACCATATCACACAAGATTCACCACTTGCCTTAGTCCAAATCCTTTACCACCCAGCTTGGTTTTAGTGCAACACATGCTATCACGAAGTAATAACACATAGCACACGCTTACACAAAGTTCCATAGTCACTTAGTCGATTTAATATTTGCAACTCGAATGAGATGTGAGACTCGTAGCATGGCTAAGCAATTGTACTCGATCTAACCAACCCACGCTGGCGCTACAATATTACCAACTAACAAACCAATCTAGGGTGACAAGGGATTATGACATACAAAGCCAAGGTGTTATAACAAATTGGATAATAACTATACCCAAAAGCGCTTAAATAAATAATTAAAGTAGAATGCAATACTTTGAAATAAAGTAATTTGAAAACTGGGTTCAAGATGATCAAAGGTATGACTTGCCTTGGAAAAGGTCTAGGTACTGGTCTTGATCTTGAGGTGCTCCTTCTTCTCCAAAATTCTCGACGAATTGACGTCTACTTGCAAACGAAATAAATAAATAACAGAGGCAAAACAAGCTCCAAAAATTAAATAAAAATCTCAGATAAATAGAGCTCGAATTTAGATAAATTTTGGAATTTGAATGGACTCAATCGGAGTTCGGATGCAAAAGTTATGAGCTCGAAGTTTAAATCTAAAAGAAACCCTAATTTTGGATTTTTCGAATTTCCAATTATTTCTTAAAAGAAAATCAGATTATTGCGCAAGCATGACGCCACTTCTAATTCCTAATTAAAACAAACCTAAAAGGCTACAGAGAATGACATGTGGGCCCTGGCCCATGGACCGGTCCACGAAGATGGGTTCATGGTTTACTGCGCACAAGTCCATGGAATACCAATCGACATGTGGGGCCCACGAGTCGCTGGCTCGCAGCATCGTGGGAATGCACTCCACGCAACATGGATCTAGGTTAGGTTACGAGGTGGCAAGCGGCGCCACGAAGATGACACGAGGTGGCGGTCGAGGTGGCTAGCGAGGTGGCGGCCGACGCGACCGCCACGCCGACTAAACGCTCGCAAGGCTTCGCGACCTTCGCTTAGCGAACGGCGCGTTAGGTGACGCGAAGATGCGATTCGATCGACGCGACACGACGAAGGTGGTGACGCTGTTAGATCTCATCGGCGACCACCACAACGGCGCGTGACGAGCTAAGTGGCGAGCAAAGACGGCTTGAGAAGGCGACGCAACCGTGGTTCCTCCGACGAAGATAACGCGCGATCATGTAGGCCGTGATGCGCAAACTCGAGGTCGGGCTTGATGGTGACCGTGGCTCACCGACGCGCGCGCACCGCGAAGAGCTCCTCGTGGCGCTAGGTTCGAGCCCAATCTCGCGAAAGGCGGCGCTCCAGGTGGCGACTTCAAAGAAAAGGCGCCTAGGGTTAGCGAACTCGGACGCGGTCACGACTTTAAATAGGGCTCTGGCGAGGAACCGCGAGTGGCACGGCGACGTAACGCGGCTCGGACACGATCGAGGAGTCCGCGCGAGACGATGATGATGTGGCGGATGGGACCCACATGTCGACGACGGCGTTTCGGGCGAACTCCGCTGGCGCGACGCACGGTCCGCGGCCGACGCAAGGGCCGACACGCCGCGCGCGGAAGAGGCGAGGTGGGTCACGCGCAGGTTTTTGGGCCGGGAAGGCGGTCACGCATGGAAAGGGTTGGGCCGGAAGATTCGCCCAATCGAAATTTTGATATTTTAAATAGCTTTTCTATTTTAGAAAATACCGTAAATTAATAAGCAATAGAAAATAGCAAATGAACTTAGAAAAATTCTAGAAAATTCTAGAAAATATATCCGAGCACATAGAACCCAAATAAAATAGTTTTGACTATTGTTCATGTTGAGATTATTCATATTAAAGGTTTTGATTCTAAAGTCCAATATTAAGCTTTTGAATTAAATTCAAATAAAATCCAAATGGTGACTTTTCTCCTACTAACTATTTAAAAGATTTTTCAAGCTCAGAAAATTGGGATGTTACACCTTCCTCCACCTTCACATCAGCGGTCGGCCTGCACCTCAGGACCCAACTAGTTGCTACTAACGTGGCCTCTGCGACAGTCAGTCTGCACCTCAGGACCAAAACCAACACCACAACAAGCGCCCCCACAACGTAGTAGGTCTTGGTCTTCTGCAAGCATGTCGATCAACGGAAGGACGTCGAAGGACAAAAGGTGGCAAATCACAGGGTCTGCAGAACCATCAAAAAATAGGAAAATTGTCAGATTTTATTTTCTTGACGGGTAACCGTCAGGTAAAACCTCTCTGAGCTAGAAGGTCAGTAAAACTAAATTTGACTGACGGTTACAAGTCAAAAAAAAAATGACAGGCTTACCCGTCAAAATAATAGGAATTATCCTAGCATGTTGTTCCCATCGGGAAAATAAAACCTGACATGTCTTACCCATTAGTGAAAATAAATTTCCCTAGCGTGTGGTTATCGTCCAGAAAATCGTACCCGTCAGAGAAAAAAGAATTTCCCTGGCAGTTCTAACCGTCGGGAAAGTTATTTGCTTGACTATATTATAGCACATTTTTTGCAGCCTAACTTACATTTAAAGCAATCAACTTGCCAGATACATCATTGATAGATACATCATTGATATCTGAATCATATATATCCATGCATCATATAATCAATTTAACAACACACATCCATGCATCAATCAACAAAAATATAAAATTTCAGTTTTGATAGACATCAGTCCCTAGCCAATAGCGATGAAGACTATATATACATCATTTATATTCACTACCACAAGCATATCAATTCATAAGGTTCACTTCCAAACACAATCCATCCATCAAAAAGACATCTAAAGTCAAGTACCACATATAAAAGTCGCAGAAGTCTTCATTGGGGCCCAAGTTACTGTACATCAACCTCCATTTACCAAATTAAAGCAAAATACTTGCAAGTCTACCACTCTATGTTATCCAGTAACTCTCATTCTCCTCTGCAGCCAACACCTCATGCTTGGGCTCCAACACCTCATGGAAGGCAAACATGGTAAGACCGACTCCAATCGTGACATGCAAGTTATAAACCATTACTCACCTAAAATTCAAGATAGCTGACATAACAAAAGAATGCTTGATGTTAGAATGCAGGACTTGATGGTGTTCATTTTAGTAAGATGCTTTAACAATTCTACCAGATTCAATACTTACAAAATATTTGCATATTGCTACTTGTCTTACTAAAGTACGTCTTTATGTATGACCTAACCAAAGTTGTGTGTTCCAGAAAGAATGAAAATGAGAACAAATCCATCTTAGAGATATGAACTACTCAAGCTTGAACCATGATACTAATTTTTTGGTTTGACTGGTAAACAAGTAACAATTAAGGGGCCCCAAAAATCTATAGCCAAAAGATCACAAAGGATTCTTGTGCATAAAACTGCAGAGGGATAAAAATGCTTCAAATTGCTAACATATTTGAACTAGTATGGAGAACATTGTTTCATATATTAGTCACTTAAAACCATATGTAGTTCTGTACTGCTAGGATTTAATACATGAATAATTCCCTTTTACAACACAAAATTATATATGCATATATACAACAATAATAATTTGTAGCTTATAAAATACAAGAGAAAATAATGGCAGGCCTCAGACATTGCCAAATATGGCTGCAAAGTGATGTTGGTCTTGTGACTGGCCTTCTTGCAAAGCTCCTGGGAGGCATGCAAACAGAGTCCGAGTGTGGTGAGATGATCATGAAGTCATCAGGAGCTTTCACAAGAAGGACAATGATATGGACAACAAGATAATAGGAAGTGTCATCATTGGTAAAACCGAAATATTTATATATGAGAAGTCACTGACATTCCTGTATTCTACAAGTACTAGAACCTAGCACCAACAAAGGGCTAGAGAAGTTAGTGTAAAACTACAAACTAGACAGTTCTGTAATAACAACATGATGCATTGGAGAGTTGAAAATAGTGAACCTTAGCAGTTTTGTTGCATCGGCATCCAACCACATGTCCTATATTCATAATCACATACACATATGTACAAATAGCATACATGAATCAAATATCAAATCTCAAACTAAAATAAACTAAATCTTACAAATCTCAAATCTCTATAATCTCTCAAGCAGCAAGAAGCTCCATCCAAGTTCAGACATTCAAGCTACAAGTGTTCAACTTCCTGCTATATACAAAGCAAATAAGTAAAACCTAAACACAAAAAATGTAAATTTGATTAATACATAAAAAATTGATTAGCCCATAAGCAGGCTTCTTCCAAGCATTAAATATACACAAATGCTTGCCCATTCATGCAAATATTCAGAGATGAAATGCATGCCCATTCGTGTAAACATTCAGAGATGTGTAATGCTTTAACTAGTGCCTGACATAGAATTGAGGGCTCTCTATCAATAGGAATAGCTACGATTTTATATAGTACTGAGAGCTCTCTGTAGATAAAATTTAGATAGTTCATGGCATCAAAAGTTCCCTAGAATTACAATTTTGTACGTTGACTTAGTAAAATTTCATGAAAACAGAATGCACACAAATGATGCTAACTACCATGTTCTAAGAGGAAGCAAGGTAAATATTATTGCTGCATGCATGACAACGCATACACTGAAATCTTGTTGTTGCTCCATGCATGAAAAGACATACACTGAAATCTTGTTGCGGCAAACATAAAACAACAAATTTCATGAGGCAACTTCTACGTACCTAATTATGCTTCAAGTAACTTCAAAAGATAAATAGATTGTTAAATACCTGCATGTTATATTAGCACAAGAAACCATACCTATCATTGTGCAGGTCATGCGAATACAAGTACAATCCTAGCCAATGATAAAGGTGCAGCTCCCTTGACTGGTCCTGCGGCAATGTCTGCAACTTCGCTGTTTCATAGAGGAATTTGCAGATTTATCTCCATTCATTCAGTAGAGTGCATGTAGATATGAAGTGTAATTTCTTTTGATTAAATGATAAAACTACTCCCATTAGAACATATGCTCGAAAATAAGCTTTTTCTGAACTCCAAATCTTTTGGGGGAAATTCATCAAACACCTTGCACTCCACACAAATACCTTTATCACACTCCCTGCTATCATGTCTATGCCCAAAAGAGAGAGAGAGAGAGAGAGAGAGAGAGGGTTGCACTCCACACAAATACCTTCATCAAACTCCCTGCTATCATGGCTATGCCCGAGAGAGAGAGAGAGAGAGAGAGAGAGAGACGCTGGGCCTAGGGGAGCGACGTCATAAGAAGCTCTCCTCCCCCTCTCCGCTAAGGGCCACCACGGCGAGGAGGCGGGCTACGGGGCCGCGGCGAGGTGGACAACGGGCCCACTGCCTGGTGCATGTAAGAACTCTATGCTATTTCAACGGGCGTTCAGTCCCAGTAAATGATGGGCTGACCTGGGCGTGCACCGTGCAGCATCCTCGTTTGAATAGCAAAGAGTGGCCTGCGATGACCAAGCCGGCCTAGACCAAAAGACGCAGCAATGTCTAGATGCACGTATGCTGCCGCCGTGATGTGTTCAACCTTCAGCGCGACGGGCGCAAGCGGAGCCCTTGCCCGTCCATGCAAATGGTCCGCCGTGTGCGCGCTCGCACGTGCTACTTTTTTTCGGCTACAGGTGAGCGTTCGGCGCGTTGATCGGCGAGCACCAACCACCGTCCAGTGGGGCCACTGGCCGGGAACCGAGCAGGACAGTGGCGAACCCAAGATTACAGTGCTGTCGGTGTAGGTGTTTGGAGTTAACAAAATATAATTTAATAAAAAAACTACGATTTAACTCAACGATTCTTCATGCCTTAACGGATATAAAGTGGTGTAACTCAAATACATATGTTGCTCAGAAATTATGAACCGACTAAATTTAAAGTTGATGCCAAAATCATGATCCAAGAAACAACAAAATCTACATGGAGAATCTCTAGCTAAACAAACATTCAAGGAACTTAAGGTATTGTTTGACAACTTTGACATATCAGTGCTTTATCAATATAAGACAACGCTAAAAACTTCCTCGTACATACAAACTAATGTAGCATGCAGAAGGGGATGATGTATTAGTTTGCTTAGATACACTATCACAGTCGATGGTGTTGCTCTTGACACAACAAGCCAATTCAATTTTAAATGTACATACATGTTCTTAATTTTTTAAGGTTCTTCATACTACATTTTACATTTTTAAAAAATACAATCAATAATTTTGATTTAACATTTTACAAATCAATAAAAAATTAGGATTTGGAATCGAGATGCACCCATCGCTCCTACCAATGCCCGATGTTGCTACTTGCTACTAGGAATGCGATCCACCGTGCATCGCCACGCCACGCCGCTTAGTCCACTACGGCCGCTTGCACCGCCTCTACCGCGCGGAGCACCCGCTTGCCCTCGCCCACTCATTGATGTCACACCGCCGCGCCACCGACCGCCGCTGGCGCGGCGATCGCGGCACAAATACAATACCACCTAGAGCCAGCCGCCTCGGCCGCCTCTTCCTTATGCCGACGCCATCCGTGGCTCGTGCTCATGTCATGTGTGTGTGTGTGAGAGAGAGAGAGAGAGAGAGAGAGAGAGGTGTTAGGTTTGACTTGAGATGGATAGTGATTGGGCTTGACATTGAGGAGAAGATGAGCTTTCACCGTTGGATTGTTGGGGCTCGCATGCGAATGGAAGAATAGGCCACGCTGTTGAATGGATTGAGGAAAGGTTGTGATGGGATGGGCTGAAACAATTTGGGAGGGGGGGGGGTGTTACAAATATGAGTATATATCCTAATTGTTGGTGTATATATATCTAATATGCATACTTTATACTTGGTATTTGGGAAAAAAGGTTTTCAACTAAACACCCATGAACCTAGTGAGGTCTGCCCTGAAGCAGGACACAAAAATCAATTCAATCCAGAATAGAGTAGGATTTTTTTTTAAAAAAAATTAAAAGATATTTACAAAAATAAATAGCCGCTCCAAACAATTACACAAATGACTCCCTCTCGCCCCCTTGTCGCCGGTTCAACTACCTGTCGCCAGTTCAATTGGCGACAGGACCCTCTCGCCCCTTGTCGCGGCTCAGCCTACTGCTGCGCTCAAATGGCGATGAAGAAGTCGTCGCCACTTGAAACCCTAAAATTGCAGACAGACCCACTTTTATTCGTAAAAGAGAAAGAGAGAGGAGTAGAGGGGAGGAGAGAAGCTAGCGAAGCGCTGCTCGTTCGGGTAATTTTTTTAACCGAATGGATTATATAGTTTTAGATGTACAAAGCATGAGTGCAAGACGTTTACATAATACTTTTGGTAGGTAGTCTAGTTTTAGATATGTAGTTAATCGTGAAAATATTCTTTATGGTGCAAAGGCATCAAATATGTCCGACGTCGTCAATTTCAAAATTTACTATGGTCAAGAGACTATTATAGAGGGTCCCGAGGGGATTGATTTGCGTTATTTCCAATCGACGGTCGCACTTCTACCAAGACCGTGAGCAGCAGATATGGAGCGCGGATGCGGTGGTTGTTCCACACATTCCAAGTGGATCGTGATGTGTACGACCGAGATTGAGTTGCCTTGTTCTGCGGGTAGCACAACCTACATATTGGGAGTTAGTGCAGCTGAAGGGAACAAATTCGTGGCAGCCGTATGTACGCATGGCGAGGGAGGGAGGGTGAAAATTGGTCCTTCTGGTCCAGGCATATGCCAAACCCACTCCATCCGCGGCTGAACAGAAGGGGTGCTAACGCCGAAGAAGAAGTCGGAGACTCCAGCAACAGCGCAACGCACACAATGGTTGAAGCTCCCGAAGTTGCTAATGTTGTCAATGAAGATCCTGCGGAAGTAGCTCATTCGGTTAGGCAAGCTAGTGGTCTTGGCCGACGAGGGTGAGGAGATGGAAGCCGAGTGCAAAGGATGTATCTCAAGACCAAGACTACATGGCATTGTCTCAAGATGAAGATTCCGACGACGAGGATGATGTGGACTAAAGAAAGGTTCCATCGAATGGAACACATACCCGCTCAACAACCTCATCACAACGAAGGCTCCCTGCAGTCGTGGGAGTACGACTGAGCAAGGTCGACTAGGAGCTACGACAAATGCAAGGAGGCCGTGCAGGACGCGATCAAATTCTGGGTCTTATCGGTGCGACGCACATTCACGCCGCCAAGTCTACCCCAAGATGCTACGACGTGAAGTGCGGCATAGAGGGATGCCCTTGGTGAGTGCACACATTTCAGCCTGGCGGACATCTATTGGAAGTGCTCTATAGTGGTCCCTCACATGCGCCATTGCCGAGTCGTTGTAGTCCCACCGAACTCGTTATCGCTTCATCGCCAACCTTATGTACGGTGAGATCGTGGATAATCTAGATTTTGAGCCACGATCCATAATTCGGGCCATTGAGGCAAGGTTCTAGTACACAATCGCCTATGCCAAGGTTGGAGGGTAAAACAAAAGGCATTGGAATCAAGGTTCGCATGCTCAATGATTCCTACCACAATCTCCCGCAACTCCGAGTCATAGAAGACAGAATCCCGACACTCATGTGGACATTCAAGATGGCATCCGGCGGGCCAATAAGAGGGTACTACATCGAGCATTCTTCTCCTTTGGTCCATTCATCAATACATTCCAAGATCGCCGCCCAATCTTGTGCGCCAATAGCACATTTCTAACCGGGAGGTACAAAGGCCAACATCGATCGCAATAGCGATGGACGGAATAATGAAGTTCTTCAGGCATTCGCTGCTGAAAGCAGAATACGGATAGTCGGGTTGTAGTTTCTAAAGAATGTGAGGATTTTACAGCAAGGCCATCCCAACGTATTCCTCATACATGATCGGCATGCGTGCCCGCTATGCAATAACTCACCGCAACAAGGAGAGAACGTATCACTTCCATGGCCGGACTTGCAAAGCGTGTGGTACATGAGGCACTTGGGTGCAAACTTCTACAAGCCATGCGAACTGTGACTTGATCCTGCTCAAGCTACCGGCAACCGTAACAGCAGTGGAAGTTCAAATACTCTAAAAATTTCGATGAGCTGACATGTGGATATCATGGGGATATGCTCATTTTGTATTGAGAGTTTGCGGAAACATTTATTTTTGACAAAAGTTTAGTTCTGTTAGGCAGTAGGCGGTCAGACCGGCTAGGGCGGTGGTCGACCGGTCAGGTGGAGGTCGACCGCCACTGGCGATCGACCGCCAAGCCTCTGTGTAGTTGTCAAGGGCGTCCGACCGACCGATGGGCAGCAGTCTGACCGACCATTAAGTGGCTTTGAGTTTGGAGCTCGGCTAAAAATAGAAGGTGTAGACAAGAGAGGAGAATCTTCTACACTTGGTCTCATAATTTTTTGAGCATCGAGTCAAAAGTTGTATTCGTTTGAAATTTCCAAAGAGGTTTCGGATTTCCAAGGAGGAAATTTGGCTAAGTCCCTAGGTTGGGCGGTCAGACCGACCAGGTGGCGGTCAGACCGACCATGGGTGGCGGTCTGACCGGTTTTGACTTGTTTGCCGGCTAGCTTGACGGTGTTGTCTATTGGTTAGGTCAAGTTGATAGGTTTCATTGCATATGTGTTGCATGATGCATGTTTTGACTAACGTGGGTTAAGTTGTGAAGAACTTATTTCCGGAATCGATTTCTTAGTCTATTATTATGCAGGAAACTTGGAGATCAATGACGGTCAACGGTGAGAATGATAGGGACTAGGCTTGTAGAGCTGAGGTCTAGGACGATCGAGGATACCGGGTGAAGTCAAAACGCAAAATGGACAAGGATGATCGAACGGAAAGTTCGGTGCGACGGGTTGTATCAAGCGGCGCGTGGTCGGTGCAAGTGCCATGGTGATTTCGGTGGAGCCTAAGGAGAGACTTGCCGACATGATGAGAGCCGTTGATCAACCTACACGTGGCGAAGCTTGCGATTGCTTCATGAAGTTTGGACTCGATCTTTAGAGAAGGATCGAGAAGGGGTATTTTGGTAACTTCACCAAAATACCACCTTGATGGCCTTTGGCCAACCGCCGGTGCGTGAAGGTGCAAGGAGAACTGGTTTAGGTCAATTGAAGATGGTGACGGCACTTTGAGAACCGTATGAGAGTTAGACCCACTTGTGTGTAGGTTTAACTGGTGCCCATTAGGTTTTCTTTCCAAGCTAGCCTCCACTATAAATAGGGAAGGGTGTGGTTATGCACCCCTAACCCTTGTTTTTGAGAAACCCTAGTTTGTGTTTAGGAGAAGAGAGGAAAGTGGAGAGGTTAGGGTTCTAGAGAGTTGGATTGATTATGTGCTCAAGTGTTAAGCTTTTGTCCTCCATGATGAAGTGGCTATAAACCAACATCAATCTCAAATCAATCCAAGCAAGATTCCTAAAGATGAGTCTATTCTTGTTTTTGCTCTCTATTTTGTGATTTTGGGGCTTTATTTGATTCGCTTGTTTTCCTTTGGTTTCGCCTAAATCTTCCTTGTCGTGACATGTGGGAATACATCCGATCATCTTGATCATCTATCACCCACGAGCAAGTGTTTGGATCATATTTTGTTTTGACTTCGGCTTTGAAGCAACCTTCACTCAAACGGAAAAGGTCGAACTTTGGCAACGATCTTCACGATCATTGATTGGAATAGGTTTCTGATATCTTAGAGAAGGTGTGCTTCAAGTTTTGCGAAGTTTGGAGTTGCGAATGAAAAGTTAGACCAATTTGTGATTTTGTTTTCTAGATGTTTTTACTGTTCATCAGGCTGGAGGTCAGACCGCCCCTTGGAGAGATCAGACCGCTAGGATGGGAGGTCTAACCGCCCAACTCATTGTGAATTGAGTTTTTGGTTGTTTTGCTTCTGGGTTTTGATTGGATTCAATACAAGTCTTCCGCTATGTTTGTACGTTGATCTTCATAGCTCTCATAGCTATTGGAGTGAAAATCGTGTTGAATCCGATCAAGATGAAAAAGAGATCGTGCTCCTATTCACTTCCCCTCTAGTCGCCGTTTCGATCCAGCAAGTGGTATCAGAGCCCGATTAGTTCACTCTTGATCTTAACCAGTAACCGAACTTGGTAATGGAGAAATACTTCATCAAGCCGCATGTTTTCGATGGGTTCGACTATGCCTATTGGAAGAATTGCATGCGTGTCTACCTTCAGTGCGAAGGTCAAGCTATATGGGATGTTGTTCGAGCCCCGCTCGTTTTGCCTAAGGTTGATACGCAGGCTTCAGCAGCCCTCTTGGCTAATGACCATAAGGCAAAGAACCTCCTATATGTCAAGCCAGAGATGTGAGTATGACAGGATCTGTCATCTTAAGACCGAGCACGAGATTTGGCACACCCTCGAAACCTACCATGAGGATTCATCTCAAATCAAACAAGTACGCCAAACGGTCTTCAAGCGAGAATACAACAAGTTCGAGATGCGTCCTGGAGAAAGCATCGATGATGTATTCACTCACTTTAACAAGGTGCTTAATCAGTTGAGAGCAATCGACATCGAGTATTCTCAGTCTAAGAATACCACCCACCTCTTGGCTGCAATCAACAGCAAGGAGTGGGAGATGAAGGCTATTGCAATTGAGGAAAATTTCAATCTCTCTAATATCACTTTGGAGCTGCTCTATAGCAAGCTCAAGACTTATGAGATTAAGAGGGTTGATCATCCTAAGAAGGAGAATATGGCTTTAGTAGCAGATCCTCTCAAGAGAACTTCTGATGGCTCTTCTGAATCTTCCTCTGGATTTTCACTTGCTTGTTTATCTACAATCCATGAAGAGGAACTTGAGAGTATTCCTGAGTTCGAATTAGCCCTCTTAGCCAAAAAGTTCACATGGGCATATAACAATGTGAGAAACAAGAAGAGAGGTGGCCCCGTGACATGCTATTTGTGTGGAGAGCTCTACCACGTCCGGACAAACCGCCCCAAGCTTAAAGGGAAGAGCAACCACGAGAAGGAGAAGGCAGCTTGGAGGAAACCTCAAGGGAACAAGTCCAAGTTTGATGTTGCCAAGCTCAGGAAGGCTGCTCACCGATTTTTGCCGCTTTTGGAGAACAATCCATGAGCGATGTGGACTCCGGGAGCGAGGAGGACAAGAAGGAGGAGCTTCCTCAAGAGAATAAGAAAGGGAAGGCAAAGGACTTCACCAATATGTGCTTCATGGCCGACTGTCGACATCGATGAGGTACTCCATCCTATGAAGTTCTCTCTACTAGATACGATACCATCTATGAGCAATCGCTAGCTGTGATAAGGCATTAGAATTCACCATGGCTAGGAATAAGGATTTAGAATTACAAGTTGATAATCTGACGTTAGAATTTGTGAATGCTAAGAATCTTGATGTTGATGAATGTTCATCCTGCCATGCTTTACATTCTGAACTTGCTAAGTTACAAAATACTCATGATGTTGCCATGCACCAACTAGAAAATGCTAGGACTGAGTTGATTGAGTTTAAATCTACTTTACGTGAAAAATGCTTAGAATCTAGCAAGTTGGTTGTTTTTAATAAGGTGAGTCTAGCACTTTGTAATACCCCAAATTTGCTTAAGTTGGAAGAACAGATCTGGGAGGAGATGTAATACTCGAGTAATATTAGAGAGAGAATAATTATTTTTTGAGAGAGGGACCAATTAGAATAGTGATTCATCGAAGTTTGGAGGATTTTTCTGCAAACAGCAGACAACCTGGGCTCGCTAGAGGCCCATGGGGCCTTTGGTGGCCGCCATAGGGGCGCCACTCTCTCCCTTCCTAACCCTAGCCGCCTCCTCTCCCTCCAAGACTCCACCCTTGCGCTCCACCCCATCCACCTCCTGTCCAGCACCTCCCTTGCTGTCCATCCTCCACGGATGATTTCCTCCATTGATGCCGGTCGAAGGAAGGAGGAAGAAGCCCGGTGTCGCTGGCCATGGTGGAAGAGAAGAAGAAGAAGAAGAGGAAGGGTCCTCGTGGATTTGATCTGCATCTTCATGGGCTCTACAAGGGTAACGAGATGCCTTCCCCGCTGTTTGATCCGTAGTAGATGCGAAACCGATTAGAATTGTTGGATAATTGTTGGGCTGCAGAAGATGCAATTCTGTCCAGTACCTTGCGTGGGTTTTTTCGTGTATTTAGAGGCTGAATTTTAAGATTCCATCTCCTAGAGTTATGTGGGATCTGTCGTTATCTTTCAGTGGCCGCGAAGATCACTCGATTCCGAGGTCCGAGTCAAAAGTTATGATCATTTTACTATCTGCTGCCAGAAATCTGACGAGAATAATCTGTCTGGTTATTTCCTAAAATATGAAATGGAAATTGGTAGAATCTGAAAGTTCACCCAACTAGGTTATTGTAGGTAATTCGATAAGCTTTTCAGATTGATAAAGAACGATCAATTCGGAGTTACCTATTAAAAGTTATGGTCATTTTAGTTTTGCTGTTCAATTGTGTAGGCAGGTTCTGTACTGAAAGTTCAGACAATGGTTAGCCTAATATGTTGGCCGAATTGGTTTACCGTGTCAACTAGAGTATTGTAGATTATTCAGTTAAGAATCTACAGAAATTGGGTTTACTCTTTTGACTTCCAGTTCATGAGTTATGTCATTTACCGTGCTGCTGTCCAGAATCAGTAAATGGCAGGAAACATTGTTTTTCGGTTTCAGCTTTATAAACTCGTTTTGAGTCGCAAGTAAGCGATGTAGAATGCCGATTAGCAGCGCTGGGAATATTATGTCCTTATTGAAGTTATTTTACTTGTTTAGAGATGAAGCCTCAGGTTTAGGAGTATCATCTTTGCCGCTAACGCGCCGCATCGTGGAAGGCAAGTAAATGTAGCGGTTGTGCTACGGTTTAACTCGTGGTTCTTACTACTTGCACTATGTATGATTGACGAATGTTGAACGATATGCCATGGTTACATGTTTTCTAAGTATGAATGTGGTAGCAAGATATTAATCAATTGCTATGTTTGGATGAGTTTGGGTAGTATCGTGGTAATTTGCTTAATGAGCCAAATGCGAATATGAAAATAAACTCAAGGTGGACATATTGATAATTCCTTGTGGTTTTATTCATGATGATCTTGTTGTGGTCTATGTGGTAGAGTTCCTTTAGATCGATTGATTTTGATCTTGGTGAATCGAGTGTGGGTTATGTGGTAATGGTCTTATGACACAATGGTATGGTGCTTAATGAGACACATGTGGATTATGAGAAATATTCATGATGAGTATGTTGTTGACCTTCGTGGTTAAATTCTTGTGGTTTATGATTATCATATCATTCATGACATATCATGACATTTGCATTGTGGATGTCGCCGCTTTTAGCCGCGATCGCACTGTACAACATCGCATTGTCAGAAAGACGATGCATACCTTTACCTTGTTGGGTAAAGGTGCAGTGGAGCATAGCATACATATGCATTGCATTGTGGAAAGATCATTTGCATACTCATGCAAGATATTGAGGTGAAGTTATTTTGCAAACAAACGCAACTTCATAGTTGCAATGTGGAAATTGACTCATGAGAGTCTCTTGTGGTACGTGTAATGTGGTTGTGGTTGTGGAATAGGGTTCATCCCTTGTGGTATGGTAGAGGTTGTGATTGTGGCATGAGATTCTTCTCTTGTGGTAATTGTTGATAGCAGCTTGTGGATGCGAGAAATAGTAAAGTTATGAGGTAAAACATGTTAATACCTTATTGTCATTGGTAGTGGTAGTGGTGATTAATATGAAGCAGTTGATCAAGATTCAATTGTTAATATTTTACTATCATTGGTAGTAATTATGGTTGAGGCTATAATTATGATCATTATGGGATTGATATTGATGCTTAATATCTCTGTAGTTTAATTAGCTTGTAAATGAATGTGGATTCATATTATGGATGTGGACATATGGATATTTTAATGATGTTGTGTATTTGTTTGTAGACCGAATAGCCTGTTAAAACAGTTTGTTTGCTGAGATTTTTATCTCACTCTTGTTGTTTCTTCCCTTTCAGTGATTGTTGAGCATTCATGGATGGGTAGAGCGGCACCACAAGAATGCACTTGGTTCATCAACTCATGTAGTAATAAAGTCAATGAAATTCTAGCCAAACGCTTAAATATTTGTGGATGATTATGTTATTTAATAAGGATGGACTTGTGAACCATTCTTTGATTAATCTGATAGAGGTAGTTTAATTAATGAACTTGTTACCGTTATCTTTGTTCCTTAGTTGTTTATGCTTCCGCTTAATACTTCTTGTTTAGAGATGTTGCCAAATAAGTTATAATTGAAATTATTGGCTAGTCAGAGAGTGGTTTAGTAGCATTCCGTGGTATTGTGGGTCCCGGGTGTTACAGCTTGGTATCGAGCGGGCTTTAGGTCCGTGGTAATTAAAAATATTAAATTGACACACCGTGCACATGAGGATGGGATGGGTCAAGCATTGCATGCATGCTTTGACATGTTATATTGATTATTCATGCTATGAGATAATCTTGTATGTTTATGTGTTGTTTCTATGACTGCTATGAGTGAGGATAGTCAATGATAAGAGGTAGGGTTTATGGTCGTTGCCTTGGGCATTGCCGCTTATACCCCAATTCGTGGTACGGATATTGATGCGCTATTACCTCTGTAACTTAGTTGCGGATGTCATGGGTAAGTTTCTTAGAAAAGTGTTATCCTCCTTGAATTGATGTTGGCCGATTCTTGGCCTATTGCGATTAATGATTTTCTCTGTTAATGCTTATTGCAGTTGTTGGTGTCACTAGGCCTCCAATTGTTCTTGAGGCCAAGTATTGTTTCTTCTCGATTGATGGGATGTTTGACCGCTTGTGAGCAAGTGCTTTTGGAGAGATTGGTATTTTCCGTGTTGTTCCATCTTTCTTGCCGGAAAACATGACTCTTGTATTTCGCTTGTTATTTTGAGAGAGAATCAAAGCTTTATGTGAGAAGTTCATTAACTTGTGGAAGCATTTGCTCTATGCATTTCTTCCGAGTTATTTCGACTTTTGAAGTTTGATTTCTCCTAGAAGGGAGTGTTAAAATCCTTTATGATGTTTTGTTGTGTTTAAGTAGTAGGTGGCAATTATGTAAATAATTGGTAGATTGTGAATTATCAAGTCGAAAAGTTAGTGTGGTACATCATTAATTTCTACTATCATCTTTAGAAGTGAAGTCGATTAATATGATGTTGTCCTGTTGTAGTATCTTGAAGATTTGTGGCTAAGAATTTAGCGATACATGTGTAGAACTCATGCATTTATCAAAGAATATGAAAAACAATTGTTTTGATTATTGTAGTTGTTTAATTTTCCCAACTTGTTGGATAGATTGGATTGATTGATCTTAAGTAATTAATCTGACCATTCGCGATGGTCAAGTAAGGAGGTGTTGGAATATTGCCTTAATAAGATTAACCTTTAATATGTTCTCTCTTTACATACTTGATGAGCATGTACAATTAAAGTTATGCAACTTTACCACGCTAAATTGTTGAAATATGTATAAAGAAATGGATGAAGGTTGATGTATTGACTTGTGGAATCTGGTCTTATAAAGTCGGTATTGTTGATGTTTAAAGTTATTTTATTTTAATATCTTAACATAAGGTGGAGTATTGAATCAGGCTCTTTATTTGTCTTTGAGATTGCAAATTAGAGATAGGATCATTAATGCTATGTGATGAAAAATTAATAATCAATTATTGACAAGAATGGCTAGAGTGTAATTACTTTTGCTAAACTAGAGTTGAGCATCAAGATGAGATAAATGTATGAAATCTAATAAGAGATTCATACTAGCATGTTTTGTGAGGTTGTTATGTTCTATTATCAGCTTGTTAAAGAGTTTGTTTTAATATGATGGCTTATGCACTAGGTTTAACTAGATTAAGTAGTTGGAATCTTATTTGGATAATAAGAACATGATGAAGTGATTTATGGTGTTCCTTTTGGAAAAAAAATATGAAGGAGTGGGATGATATGCTGATTTTTTTTTTTTTTTTTTTTGCAAAGAATGTTTTATCTTGTTGTGAATTCAATCGATAGCATGTAGTTGTGATTATGGTGTTGAATGTTTTAAAAATAAAGGAATTTGTTAATTCCATAATACTAATTGAAATGAAGGGTGTGAGATTTACGGTTTGAAATCTTTTTGTACCTTATGACTTGTGTGATAGCCGAGGTTGCTTTGAGTAAAGCGACATGTTGAATGATCTTTTTGGTTTTTCATCTGAATCTCGTGTTGTGGTCTTCAAGCATCCTTTGTTGGAATTGGCGGGATGCTGTTATAAAAGAAAAATTGCTTCTTATTGAAAGGAAAAGTTGTACTATAAGTATTTGAGGTACAGTTGATCTTATCTTGTGTTTTTCCAACCTCTTTGCTATTTGTTAATCTTTTGGTCTTTTGGCTATTGAGATGACAACCATTTTCTCAGATGCTGAAATTTATTTCTTCTTACCTCTTCTTCTAAGAACATGGTAATTGTTGTGGGATGCGAAGCCTTTTGTTGAGTGATGACGACTTATTAGTGGTAGTCTAGTGATGTTTTTGTGGAGCCTTAAATATCTCGATGTTTAAGATACAATGGATAATATATTATTTCCATGGAATAATCCTCTAGAAGGATATGTTTTAAATAGAATGTTTATCTTGGAGCCAAGCGATTCATTGATGTTAAGAAATGAGTGTTTGTTAATTGGGAAATTATTGTTATGTCAAGTAGTGCGATGCTCTCTTGATTCTTGTTTATCTTTGTGTGTTTATGGCGAGACCATTTGCAAATTTAGTTGACTTATGTTGAGGCGTAGTCTTTTCCAGCTTAGAAAAAATTGATTGTTTTGATCTGTCGAGTGATTTTTCACTCTTAGCTTACGTGGTGTGGTTCTCCAATTGTCTACTTGATGAGTAGAAATATTTTGTGGTGAATCCTTTGTTTTGGATCGTGGTCCTTTGAAGGAAAGCTGGTTGCTAGTGTGATGCTTGAGAGTTCTTTACTCTTCTGTTGTTGGGTTATATTTGTATAATATATCGTTGTGCTTCTAGTAGAATTATGTGAGTGGAATTGGTGATCAAATTCTTGAGAATGGGTATAGTGTGTTATCCTGAGTATATCTAATAAGAGAAAAGTGTTTTAAGAAAGAGGATGGTTTTAGAAAGTGGTCTTAATAGTTATTGCGGGAAATTTTGCCAAAATGGCAGGACCTGTTTGCTACTCAGGGCCGACAAAAGAGTTATGCGGATGTTCGTCGCCGAGAGTTGGTGTTTGCGGTGGGTAGCCTTGTGCTCCTTCGGGTGTCTCCAACCAAGGGTATTGTTCGTTTTGGTACCACCGGGAAGCTTAGCCCGCGGTACCTCGGTCCTTTTCCGATGTTTGCTCGGGTGGGTAGTTTGGCTTATCGCTTGGAGTGCCAAACTCATTGAGTGGTGTGCACAATGTTTTCCTTGTGTCTATCTTTGAGGAAATACTTGGATCCAGAACACAAGATTGACTGGAACAGTCACAGTGGAGCAGATCTCACCGTGGAGAGTCGGCCATTCGTATCTTGATACGTCGGAGCGGTCTTGAGGAATAAGACCATCAAGTATGTGAAGGTCCTTTGGACGAATCACGGAGAGAGAGGCTTCGTGGGAGCTGGAGGATCTTTGCGAAAGAAGTACCCGAGCTCTTCGAGGTGGTGAGTACTCCTAGTTTGGGTTGCTTTTGCTTGTTGTTCTTTTCTTTGTGGTTCAGAGAGTAGGATTCGAGGCTAATCCTTTTAAGGTGGGAAGAATGTAATACCCCAAATTTGCTTAAGTTGGAAGAACAGAATTCGGGGAGGAGATGTAATACTCCTGAGTAATATTAGAGAGAGAATAATTATTTTTTAGAGAGAGGGACCAATTAGAATAGTGATTCATCAGAAGTTTGGAGGATTTTTCTGCAAACAGCAGACAACCTGGGCCTGGGCTAGAGGCCCATGGGGCCTTTTGGTGGCCGGCCATAGGGGGGGCGCCACTCTCTCCCTTCCTAACCCTAGCCGCCCCCTCCTCTCCCCTCCAAGACTCCACCCCTTGCGCTCCACCCCATCCACCTCCTGTCCAGCACCTCCTTGCTGTCCATCCCCTCCACGGATGATTTCTCCATTGATGCCGGTCGAAGGAAGGAGGAAGAAGCCGGGTGCTGCGGCCATGGTGGAAGAGAAGAAGAAGAAGAAGAGGAAGGGTCCTCGTGGATTTGATCTGCATCTTCATGGGCTCTACAAGGGTAACGAGATGCCTTCCCCGCTGTTTGATCCGTAGTAGATGCGAAACCGATTAGAATTGTTGGATAATTGTTGGGCTGCAGAAGATGCAATTCTGTCCAGTACCTTGCGTGGGTTTTTCGTGTATTTAGAGGCTGAATTTTAAGATTCCATCTCCTAGAGTTATGTGGGATCTGTCGTTATCTTTCAGTGGCCGCAAGATCACTCGATTCCGAGGTCCGAGTCAAAAGTTATGATCATTTTACTATCTGCTGCCAGAAATCTGACGAGAATAATCTGTCTGGTTATTTCCTAAAATATGAAATGGAAATTGGTAGAATCTGAAAGTTCACCCAACTAGGTTATTGTAGGTAATTCGATAAGCTTTTCAGATTGATAAAGAACGATCAATTCGGAGTTACCTATTAAAAGTTATGGTCATTTTAGTTTTGCTGTTCAATTGTGTAGGCAGGTTCTGTACTGAAAGTTCAGACAATGGTTAGCCTAATATGTTGGCCGAATTGGTTTACCGTGTCAACTAGAGTATTGTAGATTATTCAGTTAAGAATCTACAGAAATTGGGTTTACCTCTTTTGACTTCCAGTTCATGAGTTATGTCATTTACCGTGCTGCTGTCCAGAATCAGTAAATGGCAGGAAACATTGTTTTTCGGTTTCAGCTTTATAAACTCGTTTTGAGTCGTCAAGTAAGCGATGTAGAATGCCGATTAGCAGCGCTGGGAATATTATGTCCTTATTGAAGTTATTTTACTTGTTTAGAGATGAAGCCTCAGGTTTAGGAGTATCATCTTTGCCGCTAACGCGTCGCATCGTGGAAGGCAAGTAAATGTAGCGGTTGTGCTACGGTTTAACTCGTGGTTCTTACTACTTGCACTATGTATGATTGACGTAATGTTGAACGATATGCCATGGTTACATGTTTTCTAAGTATGAATGTGGTAGCAAGATATTAATCAATTGCTATGTTTGGATGAGTTTGGGTAGTATCGTGGTAATTTGCTTAATGAGCCAAATGCGAATATGAAAATAAACTCAAGGTGGACATATTGATAATTCCTTGTGGTTTTATTCATGATGATCTTGTTGTGGTCTATGTGGTAGAGTTCCCTTTAGATCGATTGATTTTGATCTTGGTGAATCGAGTGTGGGTTATGTGGTAATGGTCTTATGACACAATGGTATGGTGCTTAATGAGACACATGTGGATTATGAGAAATATTCATGATGAGTATGTTGTTGACCTTCGTGGTTAAATTCTTGTGGTTTATGATTATCATATCATTCATGACATATCATGACATTTGCATTGTGGATGTCGCGCTTTTAGCCGCGATCAGATCGGGTACAACATCGTGCATTGTCAGAAGACGATGCATACCTTTACCTTGTTGGGTAAAGGTGCAGTGGAGCATAGCATACATATGCATTGCATTGTGGAAAGATCATTTGCATACTCATGCAAGATATTGAGGTGAAGTTATTTTGCAAACAAACGCAACTTCATAGTTGCAATGTGGAAATTGACTCATGAGAGTCTCTTGTGGTACGTGTAATGTGGTTGTGGTTGTGGAATAGGGTTCATCCCTTGTGGTATGGTAGAGGTTGTGATTGTGGCATGAGATTCTTCTCTCTTGTGGTAATTGTTGATAGCAGTTGTGGATGCGAGAAATAGTAAAGTTATGAGGTAAAACATGTTAATACCTTATTGTCATTGGTAGTGGTAGTGGTGATTAATATGAAGCAGATTGATCAAGATTCAATTGTTAATATTTTACTATCATTGGTAGTAATTATGGTTGAGGCTATAATTATGATCATTATGGGGATTGGATATTGATGCTTAATATCTCTGTAGTTTAATTAGCTTGTAAATGAATGTGGATTCATATTATGGATGTGGACATATGGATATTTTAATGATGTTGTGTATTTGTTTGTAGACTGAATAGCCTGTTAAACAGTTTGCTTGCTGAGATTTTTATCTCACTCTTGTTGTTTCTTCCCCCCTTTCAGGTGATTGTTGAGCATTCATGGGATGGGTAGAGCGGCACCACAGTAATGCACTTGGTTCATCAACTCATGTAGTAATAAAGTCAATGAAATTCTAGCCAAACGCTTAAATATTTGTGGATGATTATGTTATTTAATAAGGATGGACTTGTGAACCATTCTTTGATTAATCTGATAGAGGTAGTTTAATTAATGAACTTGTTACCGTTATCTTTGTTCCCTTAGTTGTTTATGCTTCCGCTTAATACTTCTTGTTTAGAGATGTTGCCGAAATAAGTTATAATTGAAATTATTGGCTAGCTGTAGAGTGGTTTAGTAGCATTCCAGGGTATTGTGGGTCCTGGGGTGTTACACACTTGCTCTTTCTGCTTAGAATGTGAACATGAAGTAAAAGACATATTAGAAACACTTAGATCTAAGTATGCCAAGCTTAAGGACAAAATTAATTCTGCTCCCTGTGCTTCAAGTGAAGCCCTTAAGCTTGAAGTTGCTATTTATAAGAAGAAACATGCTAGAGCTACTAAGGCTAAAACCTGTGAATTATGTCTAAAACTTGAAAAGGAGAATGTTTATCTCAAGGATACATTAGAAAAATTATCTAAGGGTAAGAAACAGTTAAACATGATTCTTGACAAGTCCAAAACTCCTTATTAGAAGCAAGGGTTAGGATACAACTTTACCCAAGACAAGTTCAAGCCAAATGTCATTCAAGTATTGGAAAATTGCTTAGTTGAGTTCAAAACTCAATCTGCAAAAACTCTTTTCAAATCTGCAGGTTTTGCCCAATCACCTTCTGAGTCAAATGGTGCATCTCCTAGTGGTACCAAGTACCATTGCACCTATTACAAGAAGGATGGGCATTTGATTGAGTTCTATTGCATAGGTTGAAAATTGCTAGAAAAAATCTTGCTAGAATTTCATCTCATCAACCTAGAGCCTTCATGAGACATGGTCATTTAGAGAAAAAGAAACCTGGACTAGGATTTATTTCACATGCTCATCATCATCATCATCATCATGTTCCTAGACAGGATGCATCTCATGTTCGTGTAACCATTGCTCATGATAGAACCTCAAGTAAGAACAAGGCTAGCAATTCTATTTTACATACTGCTCGCAGACATGTGTCTCAGTACTGGGTTCCCAAGTCATGTTTAACTAATCCCAGTATTGAGACACATCAATCTTCTATGCTTTGATTTTCAGGATCGCCGCAGAAGGGGGAAGAACACGTGGTTCGTCAACTCCGAGTGTTCATGTCACATGATTGGAGACTCAAAATGGTTCAACTCCTTCATGCGGTCAACAGGTGATGGCTTCATCATCTTTGGGGATGATACACAAGGGCGGATTGAAGGAACATGATTGATCAGGTTGAACGACAAGTTCATTCTGAAGGACGTCGCCCTTGTGGACAAGCTAAGGCACAACTTGCTTTCTGTCTCGCAGCTTCTTAATGATGACTATGAGACTAGATTTAAGAAAAACATTTGTCGTGTGCTTGATTCAGCTGGTGAGCTTGTTTTTGGGATTTCTAGAGTTGGTAGGATCTTTGGAGCAGACTTTTCTGAATCTCTTGCTGGATCTCTCAAGTGTTTGATTGCATCTTATTCTGAGTTCTAGCTTTGACACCATCGTTTGGGGCACATTGATTTTGATCATCTAACGCGAGTTAGCAACCTTGATCTTATGAGAGGTTTGCCCAAACTCAAAGCCGTCAAGGATGCTATATGTGCGCCCTGTAGGCATGGCAAGCAAGTTGCCGCCTCACATCCTTCATTGACTATGGTCATGATTGACGGACCAGGACAGTTGCTTCATATGGATACTATTAGTCCTGCTAGGGTTCGATCAGCTGGTGGGAAATGGTATATTCTTGTCATAGTCGATAATTTCTCGAGATACTCTTGAGTGTTCTTTCTTGCTTTAAAAGATGAAGCTTTTGATCATTTTCATGATCTTGTTCTTCGTTTGGCTTCTGAACTTCCCGGTGCCCTAAGAGCAATTCGCAGTGATAATGGCATGGAGTTCAAAAATGCCTCATTTGCCTCTTTTTGTGCTAAGCGTGGTATTGAGCATCAGTTCTCTTCTCCACACGTCTCTCAACAAAATGGCATGGTGGAAAGGAAGAATAAAACCTTAGTCGAGATGGCTAGGACGATGCTAGATGAGTATAGCACTCCGAGGAGGTTCTCGGCCGAAGCTATTGCTACAGCTTGTCATATTGCCAATCGTGTCTTCTTGAGACCGTCTTTGGGCAAGACATCTTATGAGCTTCGATTTGGAAGAAAACCCTCAGTTTCTCATTTTCAAGTTTTTAGAGCCAAGTGTTTCATTCTCAAGATAGGAAATCTAGATAAATTTGAGTCACGGACTTCTGATGGTTTATTTCCGGGTTATCCTGCACATTCGAGGAGTTTTCGGGTTCTTAATGTTGAAATTAACGTTGTTCAGAAGACATGCAATGTTACTTTTGATGAGACTAGCCCTGGAGCTAGATCAGATGTTTCAGGTGACACACAGGTGACAGAGAGCATCTTTGTGGAGGAAGATGAGGACGAAACTGATGTTTGTCTCCCGCCTACTGCTACTGCACCTCTTGATCCAATTGAAGAACCTGCTGCCACTACTTCACCTTCAGTTGAGGCTTCTGCTGTATCTTCATCAACAGCAGTACCTACGGAGGTCGAAGAGATGCTATCTCCCCCGGGCGCTCCACTTCACATTGAGAGGCGTCATCCTTCGGATCAAATGATTGGTCATCTTCATGAGCGAGTCACTCGCTCCAGGTATCACGATTCGAGTCTCTACTCCCATGCTGCATTTGTTGCTTCTTTCAAACCCCCATGATATATCACATGCTTTATCTGATATGAGCTGGGTTAATTGCATGCATGAAGAGTTAGAGAACTTTGAGAGAAATAAGGTCTGGAACCTAGTAGAGCCTCCTAGTGGTCATAATGTGATAGGAACCCGTTGGGTGATAAAAAATAAACACAGTGAGGATGGTTCTGTGGTTAGAAACAAGGCTAGATTGGTAGCTTAGGGTTCTAGCCAAGTTGAGGGGTTAGACTTTGATGAGACATTCGCTCCTATTGCTAGATTGGAAGCCATTCGCATTCTGCTTGCATTTGCTGCATCTAAGGGATTTATGTTGTATCAGATGGATGTCAAGAGTGCATTTCTGAATGGTTACATAGAGGAGGAAGTGTATGTTAGACAACCCCCAGGCTTTGTGAATCCCAAGCATCCACATCATGTTTTCAAGCTTTCCAAAGCCTTGTATGATCTTAAGCAAGCCCCTAGAGCCTGGTATGAGAGGCTTAAGATCTCCTTGCTTAAGAATAACTTTGAGATGGATAAGGTAGACAGGACCCTATTCATTCTTAGGTATGGCAATGACTTTCTGCTTGTTCAGATTTATGTAGATGATATTATCTTCGGTGGTTCTTGTCATACTCTTGTTTCTAGTTTTTCTAAGACCATATTTAGGGAATTTGAGATTAGTATGATGAGAGAGCTCAACTACTTTCTAGGGCTTCAAATCAAGCAATGCAAGGAAGGGATCTTCATCCATCAGACAAAGTACACTAAGGATCTGCTCAAGCGCTTCGAGATGAGTGAGTGCAAGCGATCGCCACTCCCATGACAACTTTGATCGCTGGATCCAGACGAGGAAGGAGAAACCGTGGATCAACACGAGTACTACAAAGCATGATCGGCTCTCTCCTCTACCTAACGGTCTCAAGACCGGACATCCACTTCGATCTGTCTCTGCTCGAGGTTTCAAGCGTCTCCAAGGACTTCCCATCGCCAAGCCGTCAAGCGCATTTTCAGGTACCTTCACTCTACTCTCCAGTATGGTATTTGGTATTCCTGCTCATCTTCCTTGTCTATTCGGGGATTTTCTGATTCTGATTTTGCGGGCTGTCGGTTGGATAGGAAGAGTACCTCAGGCACTTGTCACTTCTTAAGCACTTCTATTGTCTCTTGGTTTTCTAAGAAGTAGTCCTCTGTTGCACAATCCACTACAGAAGTTGAATATGTAGCTGCCGCTAGTTGCTGTAGTTAGATTCTGTGGATGGTGTCCATCCTTAAGGACTATGGGTTAACTTTTGCTAGTGTTCCTATTTTCTGTGATAACACTTCTACCATTAACATTGCTAAGAACCCTGTGCAACACTCTAGGACCAAGCACATTGATATTCGCTATTACTTCCTTAGAGACCATATAGACAAGGGTGATATTGTGCTAGAATTTGTGGAGTCCGAGGCTCGGTTAGCTGATATCTTCACTAAGCCTTTAGACCCAACTAGATTTGCTACCTTAAGAAGTGAGTTAGGGGTAATTTATCCTTATGGGTTGGTTTGAGAGGGAGTTGGTTCTTTTCCGAGCTTTCCTTGTTCATCTGATCTTTCCTTGATCTTTTTCTGAACTTGTTGTTCTTTTTTATCTTTTCAGTCTTTTCAGTTTTTCCTGCATCTCATTGTATCATATCGCATTCATATGAAAATCATAAAAAGATGCATTGTAATATAAGCTTTACTGGTTATCTTTTAAAATGATGAAGCTTTGCTTATTACCCTTTTGAGCTTTAGTGTTTCAATTTTTGCTCAATTTCATGTCTAGTTTTTTGACTTACTAGAATTATCATGCTTTCACATGTGTAGCTAAGTCTTTGCTAAATGAGCTAGAACTTTAAGACAACTTGAACTAAAAATTGCAAGTTTTGGATCTTTTAGCTAGTTGCACAATTAGTGATCTTTTTGTGATATTGGCCCTGTCAAAATTGTTTTGTTGGCTCTTGAATCTAGGATTGAACATCCCTTGAGCTTCTTGTTCCTTTATGAATCTAAAATTGCTCTTGTGCAAAAAGAAAAATCAAATTTCAAGATTCTCATATGGTTAAATTGTGCCAACCTATTATCACGAGATTGCATGTCAAAGACATGAACTTGGAGATAGTTTGATGATCCAGACGATCTCATGGGGTCTGCTTGTCAAAATTGACATGAACATCAAGATTTGTCGCCCTGGTTGAAGCTTAGAAAAAGTTTGTGGATGGCTCCTAGTCCAAGATCTTCTTTATTAAGATAGACCTTTAATCAACATCAATATTCATTGTAAATGAAATCTGTTGTAAAAAAACTGGGTGATTGAGGTAATTTGAGCAAAATGATTCAATTTAGGACCTTTTGTCTCTTAGGTGGTCATTGATAGCTTCTTGACATTCTGACATTCTGATATGACCATTATCAATTTAGGATCCCTATTGATGAATTTGTTAATTTTGAAGTCATGGCTTAAATTGTTACAATTCATCGCTTTATCTTGAGCCTTCTAGCTTAGGTTTGATATATATGTCTTAACATAATCTTGTTAGCTCTTTCAGGCTTGATATGTATTGAGTAATAGTAGAAATGCTAGCTTATTCTTTTGGGTAATCTCTAAAACTTCTTGTACTAAAATTTTGAAAAATACAAAAAAATGATGAAGCCACTCCATCGCATGTCATGCATGCTCTTTCTTATGCTTCTTTCTCATTTCTGCACTTGTCATCTCTGGATGAGAGGGATGTGTGATTCCTTGATGACTCCATTGTCAAAGGGGAGAAGATATAACAAAAATGTCAAAAGGGGGAGCTATTTGGAGAAAAAGGAAGAAAATAAAATTTTCTGAAAAATGATGATCATAGTGACGGGGAGCATCTAATTTGCATTCTTGTGATCTTATTGCCTTTTATGAACATGAATTGCACTTCTTGGAACCTCACAATGATCAAAGGTCAAATTGAACAATTGTTCTTTCATGTGGATCTTAAGTGAGATTTTTGGCTCTTCTATGGAATTTGAAGCTTTCCTACTCTCTTTTACCTTATCTCGCTCACCTATACTAATATGAAGCCAACTTGATCATTTCTATTGCATTCTCTTTCCTTTAGACCAAGTTGTACCTTTGCGCGAAAATATGGGTATTTATATTTTCAAACCTCAAACTTACATTTTCTGGGAAATTGCTAATGTGTTCATCAAGGGGGAGATTGTGGATATTATGGGGATATGCTCATGATCTTATGATGGTGTTACAATTGACAATGGCATTGAGGGTTTGTGAAAAGATTTGATTTCAGTAAAAGTTCAGTTATGTCAGGTAGTAGGCGGTCAGACCGGCCAGGGCAGCGGTCAAACCGGCTGTGTGGAGGTCAGACAGGCCACCTTTGGTGGTCAGACCGGCCAGGGCAGCGGTTAGACCAGCTGTGTGGAGGTCAGACTGGCCACCTTTGGTGGTTAGACCGGCCAAGCATCAGTGTAGTTGTTGTCAGTCTGACCGACCGATGGGCGGCGGTCTGACCGACCATTAAGTGGCTTTGAGTTTGGAGCTGAGCCAAAAATAGAGGGTGTAGGCAAGAGAGGGGAATTTCCTACACTTGGTCTCATAATTTTTAGAGCATCGAGTCAAAAGTTCTATTCATTTGAAATTTTCAGAGAGGTTTCAGATTTTCAGGGTGGAAATTTGGCTAAGTCCCTGTCGGGACCCCGAGTAATGCAACCCCCGGGACCCTCTATGCATACCAAACTAGTCCCAGATCAGTAGCTAGCTCGCACAGTCGCAACATTGATGTAATCATTTCCATACAACAAGCTAAAGACGAAGCAGACAAATTAATATTAATAGCAAATGACCTTATGGTCAAGGTTTGTACAGGGTTGCCACGCAGGGATTTTCACAAAAGAAACTTGCAGCGGAACCAAAATAAGTCGCAGTGGCCATCCGACATGCCCACAGGTAATCGAGTGGAGGACGTCCCTAGTTCGCACGGTTTTCATAAAACTCCTCTTCATAGAACTCTGGGTTCTCTGGTTAACCCTCCTCTGCTGATCAAACAGAGGGCTCAAAGCCGTGAGTACTTTGAATGTACTCAGCAAGTCGTAGAAAAATATATGCAAGTAATATTCATGCAAGGCTTGACAAGGATTGCTTTATGGTTAATTTGCAGAAGGCAATATTGACAACAAATATAATAAGTAGATTGCAAGGCACAAGTTGAAAGAGTAATACATAAGTAAACAAGGTTCTTTAAAACAACTCGTGAGCACCCACATCCACCCGTGAGCACTCACGACCACCTCCCAGGCCACTCGTGGACACCCACGACCACCCATGAGCGCCCACGAGCAGCCACTCCCATGACCAGGTCACACCCTACGACCAGGTCGCTGCTCAAAACCAACGACGACCTCTTTTTGGGAAAAATCTACCCCTCGTGTGAAATCACCAGGCATTGTCCATAACCGGGAACACGACTATTCGAATAGTTTTACACTCTGTAGAGGTCGTACAACTTTATCCACAAGAGATAATCATCTTATACTGTCCGCTCACACACTTCTGAGGTGTGCGACTAAGAGATTATCACAAAGCCTTTACGAAGCTCTGTTTTGACATGGTTCTGTTCGCTAAGGTTTTGCCTCCGACTGGTTTTCATCAATCCCAACATCCACCTCACAAAAACCACACCCTAGTCAATCGGCCCCCTCTTGCGCCAAGTGTGAATGTCAATCCCAGGGTTCACGCTTCCACCAAAACAGAACCGAACCAAAACATTGCAAGTTAGTTGGTTAGGTCCACCTAGGGGTGGAAACGAGCTGAGCCAGCTCGAGCTCAGCTCGTTCTAGCTCAGATGAACAGTGAGCTCGGCTCGACATGTTTCTCAAACGAGCCAAGAGAGGGGCTTGGCTCGGGTTCGGAATGGAGCTCGAGCTGGCTCGAGCGGCTCGCGAGCCCAAGCAAAAAACAACATCAGACCATTAGTTCAGCAGCATCAGTTTGGTTCGGCATCCGCATTGCAAATTTGCAATCAACTAATCCATTCACATATCAAGAAATAATCTATCATCCATTCACAGATCAAAGAAAACAGAAGCAAGCATTCATCGCAAGAACAAACAAGCAAACCACAAGATCAAGCATTCAAGCAGTCTCCTTCTTGATCTCCTCCATGGTTCCATCCACCTGGCGTCGACGCTGGTGGCCTGGACGGCGGCGCAGTGGAAGGGGCTGCGGTGACGGCCGCCTCGCCTCGATGGCCTCCGGTGGCGATGGGGGAAATGGGCGGAGGTGGAGGTGTGGAGCACGGGCGAGGGGGAGGCGGCGGCCGGTGGAGTTGGTGGAGGAGGTGGAGACGGTGGCCGCTGGGTGGCGGCGTGGAGCTGGGTGAGGGGGAGAGCCGGAGAGGGAAGAGGAGGTGGCGAGCGGAGCTCATCGAGGGGGAAGGGGAAAGAGAGGCGGCGGGCGGAGCTGCCTAGGGTGAGCCGGCGGGTGGAGGAGACGAGGAGTGGAGTGGAGACAATGTAGAGGAGGACCGAGCGATGGCGCGGAGGAACATGGGGCGGCGGCGGCGGGGAGAAGAAGGGGATGGGAAGAAATGCCTTCGTGTTTGGCCGTTTGGGGTGACTGAGGGGACTTAGGGTCTTAGGGACCGGGACCGGTGCTGGCCAGGCCTCCTGGGCCTTCGTGGGCCGAGCTCACGAGCGGCTCACGAACCAGCTCGGGCTCGGCTCGTTTGGCTCGCGAACTGAAACTCAGGCTCGGCTCGGCTAAAAAATTCACAAGCTCGAGCCGAGCCGAGCCAAGCCAAGCCGTAACGAGTCCGAACGGGCTTGCGAGCCTCGAGCTATTTTTCCAGCTCTAGGTCCACCCCATCCTGAACATGTGGTTGCACGGTTTGGCCCAGATCAATGGCGCACAAAGTTAAGTCCTTAGTGGTTGCTCAGGCGAGACTACCTCATCCCAATGTGCATCCCACACCTACCTTCACCACCGCCTACTCATGTGAGCATAAAACGTTTTTGGTTCAACCCGACCAAATGGCAACCCTTGCCATGGCACAACAAGTTTTAACAATAGTGGCCGCGCCACAATTCCATATATCATTAGTCAAGTTTAACATCAAAAGATTCAAGTGATCGAGAGAAATCGCATAACTAAAGCATGTCTAAGCATAATACACACCCAAGTTGGTATAACAATAATGTCCAACTAAGAATACCCATCCTATAGCAACCAAGGATACATGTCAACATGTCGAACAAAATTATTCAAGGAGTCATACTGTCAAGTAGGTGTTTAGCTAACTCCCAAACCATTTTATACAACTAGCCATGCATGTTGATATAAAATAATATACTTTTATAAGATGGGCTCAATATGATCAAAGGTCTATGATTTGCCTTCGTTGAATAATTGAGCTACTTCGGTAGAGGCTGTTGGGTCCAAGAAGTCTTCCGCAACATGGAAATCTATACGTGTGAACAAAGCCAAATAAGAAAACAAAGCAACAAAAACTCCAATGAAAACACCAAACCAGAGCCAAAAGAAAGATACTGAAGTAAGGTAAAGATAGAAAGATGAACTACGCAAGCTGGAGCTTGAACAAAGGAGGTCAAGAGGGGAAGGAGAGAGTGACGAGGGGGAAGCAACAAGGGAGAACAAATGGGGTTCCTAGGTGCCTTATATAGGCGAGGGGAGGTCCAAGGAGGGAGGACGGCGCAGGTGTGCAACGGATGCAATGAAGGACGCCGCATTCAATGTGCACGACGAGGACAGGTGACGGAGGGAAATGGAGGCAAGGAGGAGGAGACTAGAGGGGGAAACAAGTATTACGGAAGCGACATCATTTAATGCGACTCAACGACATTTAATGCGCAAAGACTTGAACGACAGCAGTGACGAGACGAGAGGAAGAAGAAGGTGAGCAGGGTTGACAGGTGGGGCTTGGCCAAAATCTTGGTCAAAAGCTTAGTCAAAAGCAAGAGGGAGGTCCTGAGGAGGAGGGGTGGTCTTTGCAAAAGGGGAGGTCGTGACCACAAGGGTGGTCTTGACAAGGAGGGTGGTCGTTACAAAAAGAGCGGTTGCGACCGAGAAAAATGGCGGTTGTGACCGAAAGGGTCGTCTTTGCAAAAAGGGCAGGCAGAGAAAGGCCGTTCGATTCTAATCGGACGGCTCACAAGGTTTGGGACGTTCGGACCAAGCGAACGTCCAAACAAGATCGAGCCGCTTAAACACGATCGGACAGCTCGCAAGGATTGAAGACGCGGGCGCGCGGGGAGGAAGATCGGACGGAGAGGAGAAAGGAAGGGGAACTCCAAATACCAGAGAACTCTAGTAACTCGAGATAAACCAAACTGAATTAGTTAATTTTTAATTAATTCATATTAAATCGCTTGCAAATTTTGAAATTCTCCAAGTTAAGCTTGAGCAAATCAACAAAACCAAAGGTTATTTTTATTTTGAAAACTTTCAAAAAGGCTCCGAAAAACTGGGATGTTACAGTCCCTAGGTTGGGCGGTCAGACCGGATAGGGGGCGATCAGACCAACCATGGGTGGCGGTCTGACCGGTTTTGACTTGTTTGCCAGCTAGCTTGGCAGCGTTGTTTGTTAGTTAGGTCAAGTTCATGGGTTTCATTACATATGTGTTGCATGATGTATGTTTTGATTAACGTGGATCAAGTTGTGAAGAACTTATTCCCGGAATCAATTTCTTAGTATATTATTGTGCAGGAAGCTTGGAGGTCAATGACAGCCAACGGCGAGGATGATCGGGACTAGGCTTGGAGAGCTGAGGTCTAGGACAATCGATGATGCCGGGTGAAGTCAGAAGACTCAAGCATGACGCAAAATGGACAAGGATGACCGAACGGGAAGTGCGTGCAATGGGTTGTATCAAGCGGCGCAGGGGTCGGTGCAAGTGCCATGGTGATTTCGGTGGGAGCCGAAAGGGAGAGACTTGCCAACATGACGAGAGCCGTTGATCAACCTACACGTGGCGAAGCTTGCGATTGCTTTATGAAGTTTGGACTCGGTCTTTGGAGAAGGATCGAGAAGGGGTATTTTGGTAACTTCACCAAAATATCGCCTTGATGGCCTTTGGCTAAACTGTGACGCAAGACGGTGCAAGGAGAAGTGGTTTAGGTCAATTGAAGATGGTGATGGTGCTTTGAGAAGCGTGCGAGAGTTAGACCCGTTTGTGTGTGGGTTTAACGGGTGCCTATTAGGGTTTTCTTTCTAGAAGCTAGCCTCCACTATAAATAGAGGAGGGTGCTGGTTGTGCACCCCTTAACCCTTGTTTTTGAGAAACCCTAGTTTGTGTTTAGGGAGAAGAGAGGAAAGTGGAGATGTTAAGGTTCTAGAGAGTTGGATTGATTGCGTGCTCAAGTGTTGATCTTTTGCCCTCCATGATGGAGTGGTTGTAAATCAACATCAATCTCAAATCAATCCAAGCAATATTCCTAAAGATGAGTCTATTCTTGTTCTTGCTCTCTATTTTGTGATTTTAGGGCTTTCTTTGATTCATTAGTTTTCCTTTGGTTTCTGGCCTGGATCTTGCTTGCTGTGACATGTGGGATTACATCTAGGATCATCTTGATTATCTATCACTCACGAGCAAGTGTTTGGATTATATTTTGATTTTGACTCGGTTTTGAAGCAACCTTCTCTCAAACGGAAAAAGGTTGGAACTTTGGCAACGATCTTCACGATCATTGATTAGAATAGGTTCCTAACATCCTAAATAAGGTATGTTTCAAGTTTCACAAAGTTTGGAGTTGTGAATCGAAAGTTAGACCAATTTATGATTTTGTTTTTGCGTTGTTTTTATTGTTCATTAGGCTGGAGGTCAGACCACTCCATGGAGAGGTCAAACCGCTAGGATGAGAGTTCTGACCGCTCAACTCATTGTGAATTGAGTTTTTGGTTGTTTTGTTTCGTGGTTTTGATTGGATTCAATACAAGTTTTCCGCTATACTTGTACATTGATCATCATAGCTCTCATAGCTGTTGCAGTGAAAATCGTGTTGAATCTGATCAAGGTGAAAAAGAGATCGTGCTCCTATTCACCCCCTCTAGTCACCGTTTCAGTCCAACAGGACCAAGACGCACAGAAGGGAGGCAGCGATAAGGGCCACCCCAAGCGCTGACCAGGCTCCAAAGCATTGCCACAGCTACCCATAGATGCTCCCAGTGTGACGAGGAGGATGGGGGCGCAAGTGAAATGCTTCTCGGACTGGATTGAGCACGAGCCTAAGGAGAAGTAGTCGCTGCTACATGACAATAGTGGTGCTCGATATGGTGTTATGACAACCAATCTAGCCGAGGTGTACAACTGGGTTATGCGCGGTGCAAGGTGCCTCCTTTGTTTGGTATTATGGAGGCAGTCTCGCGGTACCACAAACTACTTTGTTGACAGATGCAACAACGCGTCGCTCGCCATGACAAATGACAGAGTACTCTACTCCGCCATGGTCACCAAGTACATGGAGGAGAAGAGCAAGAAGGGTGAGATGCACTGGGCATTCAAGATGGGCACAAGGGAGCTTCGCTTCGAGATAATGCGTAGAGATAAAGGACGCCGCGGGATGAACCACGAGAGGATCATCCACGAGTGGACGCTAGTGGTAGTTGCGTATGCACTTGCAACAAGCCCCTTCTTCTGCATAGGCCCTACTCCCATGTCATGGCTGCATGTTCGACGGTGGCGTAGCATCCCGGCCAGTACCTCTCTGACTATTTCACCAAGGAGGCGGTGATGCAAACCTGGAGTGCAGAGATATATGGTTACGCCGTTGTTGACCATTTTACTAGCCATCCGACCTGGGAGCAACTAATCTGGGCCGCGGACATTGATAGGCTCAAGGGAAATGTTGGCCACCGATAGGTACGACGCATCAGGAACAACATGGACGAAGTAGAAGCCGGACATCGTACGAAGAAGTACTCCATTTGCAGGGAGTCTAGGCACACTTTCAAGAAATGCCCCACGAGAAATCCTCCGGACGAAGGAGGCATCGGCACTTAGGACGTCGTCGTGGGGACATCATCCGGCCGCCCGACTCGAGGCAGTCCACATGGGGGACGTTGATGTCACGACCACGAGAAAGCACGAATAGTAGTAATATGTTATTGCCAATGTTCTGAATTATCATTTTGATTAAGTGTTATGACATTTTGCTGCATGCTATGTAATATCAGTGTGTATGAATTCCTAGGCGCATCGCAATATCACTTACCTTCCTACTTACGACTCATTGATACCTCAATCGTCCTCGCAAAATTCTTCATAAATTCATCGCACTAGAACAACATACGACGATCACAAAATGTTATTGCGAGTCTAACAAATTTCGTACGGTTTAAAATTTATAAAAAATAAAAATAGGCCAAATCATTTAGGGTTTCAGCTACCTGTCGCCGGTTCAACTGACGATAGGGGGCGAGAGGGCCCTTGTCGCCAGTTCAACTGGCGACAGAGAGTTATTTGTGTAGTTGTTTGGAGCGATTATTTATTTTTGTAAATATTTTTTTTTTAAAAAAATTCAACGGAGTCGCAGCAAGCCAGCAATTGATTATTCTCCCCACGCCTGAAATTGTAATCGGGCATGCAAATCAACTCAATCCTTTTCTCATGTACCGAAAGCACTTCCAATCCTTTTGCAATGACCGTATCGCGGCTACCAGACAGTCACTGACAGGTGGTTCACAGTTACCGTGGGGCCCACTGTCGGTGTCACCCGAACCGGAAGCTTCACTTCCCGCCTTGTGCAGCGTTGTCAGCGCGCCCCCCTGGTCCACGCCGCCACCTCCGAAGTTCCCAAAGTCGTATGGTCGCAAACACCATCTAGAAGTAGAACGCGTAGGTATCTCAATCTCCTCCGCCTCAAGATTTCCCCCTCCTTAGCTGTCCATGACCGCAACATTCTCTCAGCTTGATTTGCAGCTCCGTCTATAAAAGTCCTGACCCGGAGGCCGGAGGAGACCACAAGAGCTAACGCAACATCTCCGTTTCTTGGTTCCTGAGGCAGAACTTGTTTCGTTTAGCCCGTGCCAGAATCTTCTTGCCTCCAGCGGCGGCCGATCGGTCGGTATGCGGCGGAGCAACTCGGTCGGGACGTCGTGGGCGGACCAGTGGGACTACGGCGCAGACCCGAGCCCGCGGAAGGACGGCGGCGGCAGGAAGCAGAGCGGCGTGGAGAAGACCAAGGCGGCCGCGGCGAGCGGGCTGAGGAGGGTGAAGGAGGGCACCGCGCTGGGGTTCCGGTGGATCAAGGACAAGTGCCAGAAGAAGAACGGCGGCGGCGGCGGCGGCGGCGGCAAGAAGCAGGGCGAGCAGCAGGGCTCCGAGATAGCGGGGTACTGATCGCTCGTGAGTTTCTGAGATGTTCTTGCAGCGGTTTGTATGAAACTGTTGGAGAAATCTAGCCCGGCGCTTGTTGCTTGTGTATAGACTATGGAGCGATTTTGCTCTTGTTCTAGTTTCATGCTCGTGTGATCTGTTCAGTTTGGTTCTGTATTGAAGCTCTTCTCATGTAGATAAAAAAAAGGTTTGTTTTTTCTTTGTCCTGTTCATTATTGTTTTTGGGCTTTTGCATGTGAATATATTGTTTTGATTTATCTTTTGGAACATATTGTTTTGATTCCTGATGGCACAGTAACTGCACGGCAATATATATTGTTCTAATTCTGAAAGGTTTCTGCGTGCCGTTTCGTCACGGTATGAGCAGAGGGGTCGTCTTCTCACCCACTCCATCCCGAAGCTGTGTTGCCGGCTGTCCTAGGGTTTTGTGGTTCCTCGTGCTTTGCTATGGCCTGTCGTACTAGTGGTTGCCGTCCTTTGCGGTGTTTGGTGCCGGGGCAGCCAGATGGTGTGGTGTGTTGTAGTGGGTCCAAGTTGGTGAGCCGTGGTATTGCTGCTGCCAAGGTGAGCACTCTGGTGTGGATGGTTGCACTTCAAGCCCTTGCTAGTTTCGTGGTTCTTCATTTTTTGTGCATTACCTTATGGATAGACAGCTCGAGGCTTTGTTGTTTATTTGTTGGGTAAGGGACGTGTTTTGTTGTTGCTCCACAAGGCTCTTGCTTTGTTGGTGCTGGTTTGTGATTCGGGTGGAGTTTTCAGGTTTGGTACTCATTGTTGTCCCCCTCTTCTGGGGCCGGTGTTGGTGTTTTTGGTGTATATATTTCTCATCGTTGCCTTTGGTTTCAGAAAAAAAAAAGTTTTGTCCTTTCAGAATCCTATTTGTAGTAGCCCTTGGTTTCAGAAAAAAAAAGTTTTGTCCTTTCATAATCCTATTTGTAGTAGGAGATGGTACTATGTGCATACCACAGTACCAACTTTATTGTCGAAGCACCAATCAAGTAGTAGTAGTTTAGATGATGCTTAGCAGGAGAAGGCAGCAGCCAGTACTCTGCTTGATTTGATGATGCTGTTCGTTATAACACATGATTCACATGCAACGTGTATTCAGTGTCCTTTCTTCACTAAAAAAGAGAGTTACTCAACAAGAGGTTCAATGTATGAGATCGAGATTCACATGCAACTTTACATTCTGCAGCCAGCTTTCTTTTCACGAGCAAATACTAACGAGACAAAGCCTAACGCACAATAATTTTACAGAGCAGCACACACCTGAACTACAGCTCACCCTGAAAAGCATTTCATCTAGTATGTAATTTGCACACAAGCAACATCAATAATGCCAAGATAATTATAGTTTTCACACCACTAAATCCTATCTCCCTGATGCATCCACGCTACTGTAGTACTTGCACAGGTGTGTGAAAACCACAAAGCTGATGGAGCTCAAGAGTACCAGGAGCCAGTAGTAGTTATCCAGGTGCGCCTCCCGAGGATCGTCGGAGAACCATCCATGTCCTTTGCCCGCCCTCGCCGTGACCATCTCGAGAGCCGTGATCAGAAACGCGCCGAGGAAGCTCCCGACGCCGAAGACGCTGAGGTAGAGCGCGATGCCGATGGTTCTCATCGTGCTGGGGACCTGCGTGTAGAAGAACTCCTGCATCCCCACCACGGTGAACACGTCTGACACACCCAATAGGATGTACTGTGGTAGAAGCCAGAATATGCTCAGCTGGACCACATGGAGCCGCCGTGATTCCACGAGAGCAGCGATGACCATGGCGACGATGGAGAGGACCATGCCCACGCCGATCCTCTGGAGCACCGTGATCCCCTTGCTGTCCCGGGTGATCATGTTGATCAGAGGGATGATCATCCTGTCGTACAGTGGCATGAGCAGTATGATCGAGACGGTGATCGTGCTCTGGAGCATCGCCGGAGGGATCACAAAGGCGCTGCCGATCTTGTGGTCCATCAGCATGCCTTGCTTGGTGAAGAACGTCATCGGCTGCTGGAAGATGACCGCGAACATGAGCAGCACTGTCCAGATTGGTAGAAGCCTGAGTATTATCTTGGCCACACTAGGTTTAGTATCCTCATTCAGGGACTCTTTCGGATTAGCTAGCTCAGCTTTAAGGGGTTTCTCCTGTAACCTGCATATCAAAATTCAGATTTTGCATTGGTAATGTTGTTTGAAAGTTTCCTAGAATTGAACTGGTTAGTGCAAACTCTTACTCTAGCTCAGAAACATTATCGGCATCGTCGTCTCTTGATGGCAGGTTGATCTTTCTAGCTTTGACAATTGCGAGAAGCGACTTCAGAACTCTGAAGATGCTATCAGGAGAAGGCCTATCGACACTTTTCGGTGGCTTCTGCATGTAAACAGGAGTGCAACAGAAGAACGCTGCAACAGATAGTGTCATGACAGCGCAGGGAATGGCGAAGCCGAGCCCCCAACCGACGGTATCTTGGATGTAGGACATGATGGAGTTCCCCAAGAGGCTGCCGCTGCATATGCCGAAGTACCACCACTGGAAGAATAGGCTCTTCACCTTGCTCTTCTCCTCCTCCGTGCCGGGCTCTGCGTCGTCTCCGATGTCTAGTTGATCGGCTCCAAAGGCTTGGAGTGAAGGGTTGTATCCACCTTGTCCAATCGAAATCAAGTACAGTGGGAAGAACAGAGAAGAGCATGGCATCCATGTGTGCAACAGTGCCCATGAGGTTAGTCCTACCAGCCCCTGATAAACAGTAGTATCAGTGGAAAGAAGGTAAGTCACTTGCTTCACAAGAATCCTACTGTTAAGATGTACTGATAAGTTGCTTTCTTGAATATGCAGGCTATTTTTCAAGTTCAAAATGACTGCTTCTTTATTATGCATATTTTGTTGTTACTACTGAATTGTTCTTTGTACTCTGCTGTCTTTGTCCTGAACCATCAGAAACTACACCAAATGTCTGCATTTGCAATTGCTTCTGTCTTGAAGCAAGTTTGGTTTCATGCCAGTAACTAAATGTAAATTAATACATCCCACATTGGTGCGACCTCCTCCATATTGTCCTAATATTTTCTTATTCCAATAACTAAATATCACAGGGTATCTAATTGCGCTTGTCTCATCTCTTGAGAAAGTATGTTTCTCGTGACTATAACTACAAGGTACAGAAATCGACGCGCTGATTCTTAATTCAGATTCCAGACTCTCTGGCAAATAAAACAAGTTGAAAACAGACTGGAAACCACACAAGAACATGACCAATCAGCGAGTTTATCACCATCAAAAGAAGAGGAAATTAACGAGCAACATACGGCAACATAGAGCAAGGAGGAAGCCGTGATCGTGGAGTAACGATCCCAGTAGGAGTCCGCCAGAACGGCACTGACCAACGGCAGCATGGAGGTGACTCCGCTCCACGTGCTGACACTCTTGGCCGCGGCCGACGTGCTCATCTTCACGACGTCGGTGAGGTACGTCACCAGGTTGGACGCCACGCCCTTGTACGCGAACCTCTCCACGCTCGCCACCACTGCAGCTCAATGTTCAGTTCATGAACAACTCACCCTGAACTAACATATTTGTGCTCCTAGAATGGCAAACATGGTAGAACTCACATTACCTATGATCAGAACACATGACCTGCTCAGCGTTGCCTGTCTCTTCTCCGACATGGTGAACCACGACGAGCAAGAGCGGCACCTCACTTGGCTTCTTTAACTGAAGACTTCACGTACATATAGAGGTCGGTGTCAATGAACCAAGACAGGAGAAGAGAGCAGACATGCCTTGAATTGCTTTCTGCTGCTCTCCATTATTGCATATCGCGCACTTGGTGCGATTTAAACCAATACAAAAGCCATCAAGAAGCAGACTAGCAGAGCTCTGGAGTTTCTACGGCCGGGGAAGTGGAATCCATCACCAACAACACAATGACAAATCCTCCTGCCTTTCTAAGAAAAAGGGCTTTCTTTCCTCAGGGAGGTGGCTCTCCTTTGGGGATGGTGGCATCTCCACAAGATGTGCACACAAGAGGGGGCTAGTGGTGCAAAACCCCCACAGCTTTTAAAAAATAACCTCTTTCAAATGCGGGCTTGTAGTCTTGTAACTTTGTAAGGTGTATGTAACTTTGGAGTACACAAGGTCTAAATTTTATTGTATTTTTCAGAATACATAAGTCCTGGCTATTGTCGAAACAACGCTGTCAATTCAATGTCTGGGAGTTTTCCTTTGCAGTTGAGCTGGGCTTTGGTTTCTTCAGCTGCTCCACTGTATATTTGTGCTGATCTGATGAACCGGGATACAGTTGCATTCCGTGAAATGGACGTGTATAAATTCAGAATGATCGATGAATTTTGCCAAGAAATCTTGTTGACCTGACTTGACACTGATACTGGATGCGCAGCCTTGTTCTGTGCCTGTGTGGCTGCTGTAAAAGGTGTAAAGCGAAGGGAAAGAAGCGCAAAGGGTGTGCTTGGTCTAGCCAAGTGGAGCGAAAAATGAGTGCCTTCCTTTCTTGGTTAAACCAGGGCAAGAGACAATTTTCAGGGACCTGAAGTTATGCATCTAATGCAGCAACAAAGCAGAGAAAAAACTAACATGCTGCTGTTGTGGATCTGACTATCTGATTCACATGAAAATTTTGCAACAGGGATTCATGAGTGCATGAGCATGTGCTTCAACGCAATGAGAAACGCAAGAAAAAAAATGAAATGAGAAGAGGAGAGACACCTGATATAGGGCAATCTGCGGGCACCTTTTCCTTGAACATAGAGCATTACGTTATTCGATGGAGAAGAGTTTGGGCCAAACTCCAACTGCTCGTTAGAAAAATTATGAGCAAGCTAGTAATGCCGTGCTGTTGTGAAACATCTTTTCAGTTCTCTTTTCCGATCAAATCTTAGTAAACAGGACAATCAGTATTTTGCATGGACGATCTCACTTTCCTCCCAACAAAATTATATATTTGCAGGCTGATACGCAGTGATGTGATGTATTTGTGTAACAGTTTTTTTGCCTAGGCACCCGCTATAGAAAAAAAGGAAATATAATGGGCGAAATGTTCTCATCATTGAAGCCATAACCAAAGTTTTTGTCTTAAACCAAACAATCAAAGTAGCTAATTTCTTAGAATTGAGCATTCCATTATGTTGCCATTCCAACGAACCGTTTAAGCTATAGAAACAAACTAAACAAAGAATCATATTACTAACACATGCATGTATGTTGACATGTGCTTTCTTTTATTAAAGAAAGTAGTATCGACATTATTGGTCAAACAAGTTTAATATTATTGCGTGGAAAAACTTCAAGGCATGCAAACGCGTACCTAATTAGTGTTCCGTCATCCTGGAACAAGTGCTGAAATGTACATATGCAGTGCTGAATTACTTTAGACGATGAAGCTAGGTCGCCAGAGGATAAGAGATGACAAAGCATGGACAGCAATCACGCACACTTTCTCCTGAACGATCGCCAGTGGCTTGCCGATGTGGAGTTCACTTCACTGATCCCTCCATGAATCGATCTGTCTTTTTGGCTTCCTTTTTCCCTGGACTTCATAACAGCATAAGTGATTGGCGGCGAATTTCGTTCTCTCGGGAGTAACACACTGATTTGGCGGCATTTGTATGGTGCTAAACTGGAGCAAAACTTGTTTGCAAGGCAGAGATTTTACATGAACTTTATATGATTTTTTTTGTAAGAAACATACCTTTGTTTTTTTCCTTGATATACTCTGATACTTCTTCTTATACGTAGCAGCCTCAGATCGAATCAAAGTTGTGAGTTACGGCACGAGCGTACACGATATCAAAAACGGAGTAGATGAATCCTGTGAAGAGAACCTAGTAACAGCGACGAATTAATCATGATGAGCGAGAAAGATTTGACGAAACCGACTGCAAATTCCTCAAGTACAACCTCAAAAGATTACAGGGAATTGTTGCTATCTCACAACCCTCTCAAACCTTTTAGGATTCTCGGATCCTTACCATATACAAGAATCTTAGTGCTAAAAAATAACATAACATCTAATCCTTACGTGTACCTCTTGGTTTGGATGAGTTGGTTTGTAACTTGTGTTTTCCATAACCACCCCTCAGGACTTTATATAGTATCTCTAGTTCTCCTCCAAAAGTAACTAGGTGTTAAATATGTCTTGTATAGGGTATACTTTTCATATTTACATACATAAGTAATTTGTATATCTTGGCCTTTTGGCCCACTGGAATAGATCAAGAGTTTACTCTAACATGGTATCAGAGCAATGACTCTCCTTCCTCCCCCAAAACCCTAGCCTCTCCTCTTCTTCTCCCTACCAGACCGTCGTCGCTGGCGCCGTCCGGATGCCTCGCTGCTCCCTCAGGCTACCGCCACCATAGCTCCCTCCCCTACTTCGCGCTGCATCCTCTGCTCCGTACCTCCTCGACGCCCAGCCGCCTCGACGTCCTCTCACCAGATCCAGCCGTGTCCTCTGCTTCGTACCTCCCTGACACTCGGCTGCCCCGACATCCTCAGATCCGCGTCGCCCTGACACCTGGCCGTCTTGGATCTCCTTTGCTCCGCGCCCTGAGCCGGCGACAACCGGATCCACCGCAGCTCCCTTGGGCCTACCAAGATCCGGACGCCGCCTCGCGAGCTACCTCGAGCCGCCGACACCGCTGCCCTGCCTCCCCCAGGTCACCGCCCCCTCAGCTCCGGCCACCACTCACCGGATCCAGACGTCTCTCCCCGGATCAGGTCACCGCTGTTGGGATACGGGCAGGCTACGCTAGCAACAATTCAAAAAATTCTACCACGTAAACCAGGATGCCAAGCAAGTTAGATGATCACAGATCATTACCACTAGACGCGCAGTGCAGCGGAAGTAGAGTCGGAGCAGCCTAGTCCGACGATGAACGCGCCGATGTAGTGGTCGTAGATGATCGTCCTCGTAGTCGATCGTCTCCTCCAGCAACTTCTACAGTTCCTTGTAAAGATCGCGGATCGTCCTTAGCGCAACAGCAACCGCAGTAGCGCCTCTACGGTATCCACACGTCCAGGGAAGGAACAACCGTACGCCGGTGTGCTAGCATCAAGTCGCACGGGAAGACTCTCTCAAGAAGATGGCGGCTAGGGTTTCGGTGGAAACAACTCACGTGTCTCTCTCCAGCATTCTTCTCTGGCCTCAAGCATCTCCTTATATATAGTGCCCCGTGTCGGATCCTATCCGAACATGTTTGACGAATCGTATTCGTACTGGTTTGTTCCATCCCATTAAGTGTGTGACTCGTTAGGTTTATGTGTAATCGGTTGTGACTCGGAAACCCTTTCCGACCATGAGTCGTAGCGGTCCCTAGCAGGACATAACGATTCCCGAATACACACAAATTATATCGGACGAACCTTAATGCAATATGATCTACGACTAGGTCCTCACCACTTACGACCAGGTCCTATCTTTATACAACCAGTTCGCACTCGGTCACGACCAGTTCGTAACTCCTTACAACCAGGTTTCGACCACTCTGTGATTTCGTTCGATCAGTCTACGACTTGCTCGTATCACCATACGACTTGTCTAGATCTGATCGAACTAAGCGACTTACTCTAGTATTCTCCCTTTGCCTCACGATATCTGGTTGAACTCCAGGTGAGATAAAGTGTCATCCATGGACTGTTCAATACTTTCTCGATCGAGTTGTCGGATAATCTTACATGGTCGAACACTTCGACCACTAGTGGCATGGCCATGCACTTTCTTTTATCCGACCACTTCGAGGGGCCCAGAGACATCTCTCCCATTATGTTAGGAGGGGCAAATTCCATATCCGACCAGTCATATCCCTCTGCATGTTTCATAGCATACCCAAAAGCTACCTTTATAACTACCCAGTTACGAGTAGCGTTTGGCAACCCCTAAGAGTGCTATTACACATGTAGGGAACCATGCTGATCTCAGGTCTAAGAATTATACATCATCATTGCTTGAGACCACCTAATGACATACAGGATCATAACAATCTCAATAGTGTCTCAAGGTGGGTCAATCCAACCCCATGTTCTCTAACATGTGTTCACATTATTGATTCGATATCCCTATATCCATGACCGGTGAAACATGGTCATCAATCAATATATGCGCCGTCGTAGAGTCACCGGTGTTCGATCGGTGACATTCAACCGAGAGATACTTTTAAGAACGACATCATATAAGTCGAAGAGTTTCACCAACAAGTCACATACTTGTTGATCTTCAGAACTAACGATTCATCCAAGGAACAGAATAACATTTATTCAAGAACTCATAAACATAGACGTGATACAATCATTTCCATGATTGCCTCTAGGGCATATCACCAACAATCTCCCACTTGCACTAGAGTCAATCATATAGGTATCGAATACCCATAGCTCTTGTGTGCGCCTCATGCTTAGGTTGCGGGAGAGGCTTTGTCAACGGATCAGCAATATTTAAATCCGTGTGCACTTTGCATATCTTCACATCACCTCTCTCAACGATCTCACGAATAATGTGATATCACCGAAGAATATGCTTGGACTTTTGATGCGATCTAGGCTCCTTTGCTTGTGCAATGACCCCGCTATTATCACAATAGAGGTCCATTGGACCGGAAGCACTCGAAACCACACCCAGCTCATTAATGAATTTTTTTAATCCATACGGCCTCTTTCGCAGCTTCCGAAGCCGCAATGTACTCAGCCTCTGTTGTAGAATCATCAACTGTTCCCTGCTTGGAACTTTTCCAGCTTACCGCTCCTCCATTTAAACAAAACACAAACCCTGATTGCGATATGAAATCATCCTTGTCGGTTTGGAAGCTAGCATCGGCGTAACCATTTACGACCAGCTCTTCCTCACCACCAAATACAAGGAATGCATCCTTAGTCCTTCTTAAGTACTTGAGGATATTCTTGACTGCTATCAGTGACCTTCACCTGGATCTGACTGATATCTGCTCCTGACACTTAGAGCATACGACACATCTGGTCGTGTGCACAGCATGACATACATGATAGATCCGACAGCCAAAGCATATGAAATTCTACTCATTTTGTCTCGCTCATCAGCGGTCGTAGGGCACTGAGTCTTGCTAAGATTAACACCATGTGATATGGGCAAGAAACCCTTCTTGAAATCTTGCAAGTTGAACCGTCTCAACACCTTGTCAATGTACATGTCTTGGCTTAATACAATTAGCCTCTTAGATCTATCTCTATAGATCCTTATACCAAGAATATATGCTGCATCTCCTAAATCTTTCATTGAGAAACTATTCCTTAATGAAGTTTTAATAGATTCAAGCATTGGAATATCATTTCCGACCAGTAGTATGTCATCCACGTACAAGATCAAAAACACAAGCTTGCTCCTACTAGCCTTCTTGTAAACACAAGGTTCTTCTTCATTCTTGATGAAGTCAAACCCTTTGACCACTTCATCAAAACGAATGTTCCAACTCCGAGATGCTTGCTTTAATCCATAGATGGACTTCTTAAGCTTGCATACCTTTTTAGCTTCCTTTGGATCAACAAAACCCTCAGGCTGTGTCATGTACACATCCTCACTTAGGTTTCCATTTAGGAAAGCCATTTTGACATCCATCTGCCATATCTCATAATCGAAATATGCAGCAATAGTTAGAATGATCCGGATAGACTTAAGCATAGCGACAGGAGAGAAGGTTTCATAATAATCAACACCTTGAAATTTCTTGAAACCCTTCGCAACTAGTCGTGCCTTATGAATGTGAATATTTCCATCCATATCTATCTTTTTCTTAAAAATCCACTTGCACTCAATGGTTTTAACACCATCAGGTGCATCAACCAAGTTCCAAACTTGATTGTCATGCATGGACTTTATTTCGGATCTCATGGCCTCAAGCCATGACTCAGAGTCTGGGTCTACCATCGCTTCCGAATAAGTATTAGGCTCACTATTATTCATTAATAAAACGTCATGCCCATACCTTACAGGCAATTGACGTGGCCTTTTAGATCTACGTGGGGCTGATGCTTCATCTACAGGTTTAACAACATTTTGTTCATCCTGTAGAGGATCAGTAGGAGTTGAAACATTTTCGGATGTTTTCCAAATTTCTTCGAGTTGCACCTTACTCCCACTGACTCCTTTGGAAAGAAACCCTTTTTCCAAGAAGACACCATTACGGGCAACAAACACTTTGTTTTCATCCCGATTATAAAAGTAATATCTTTTAGTTTCCTTAGGATACCCCCACAAAGAAGCACTTATCAAACTTGGGTGTGAGTTTATCAGACGTTAAACGTCTGACATATGCCTCACAATCCCATACCTTGAGAAAAGACAAACCGGAACACTTCCCGGTCCATATCTCATATGGTATCTTCTCTACAGTTTTTGATGGAACCCTATTTAAAGTGAAAGCATTGTTTCTAGGCGTATCCCGAAGCGCAATGGAAGATCGATTGGCTCATCATTGACCGAACCATGTCCAACAATGTTCGGTTCCGTCGCTCAGACACCCCATTCCATTGAGGTGTTCCTGGCGGAGTGAGTTGTGGAACAATTCCACACTTCTTTAGATGATCACAAAACTCATGGCTCAAATATTCTCCTCCACGATCTGATCGTAGATACTTAATTGTCTTACCAAGTTGATTTTGTACCTCATTTTGAAACTCCTTGAACATTTCAAAGGATTCCGACTTATATCTCATCAAGTAAACATAGCCATATCTGTTGAAATCATCAGTAAAAGTTATGAAGTACAGAAAACCACCTCTGGCCGAAATGCTCATAGGTCCACATACATCCGAATGTACAAGGGCCAACAAGTCACTCGCCCTTTCACCTCTGGTCGTGAAAGGTGCCTTTGTCATCTTGCCAAGTAAACAAGATTCATATGTTTCAAATGATTCAAAATCAAATGAGGTTAGAAGACCATCTTTATGGAGCTTCATCATACGCTTCTCATTTATATGACCTAGTCGACAATACCAGATAAAAGTGGGATTCAATTCATTGGGTCGAAGTCTCTTAGCATTAACGTTGTAAATAGGCATATCCTAAAGATTCAAAACATACAATCCATTCACCAATGGAGCATGGCCATAAAGCATATCTTCAAAATAAATTGAACAACAATTGTTCTTTATTCTGAATTCATAACCTTCTGCTCCTAAACATGAAGCAGAAATAATATTTTTGCTTAAGGCTGGAACATAATAACAATTATTTAGTTCCATAACTAATCCTGAAGGTAAAGCTAATGGTAAAATGCCAACAGCTAATGCAGCAACTCTTGCTCCATTGCCTACACGAAGATCAACATCTCCTCTTGCCAAACTTCTACTCCTTATTAGTCCCTGCATCAATTGCAAATATGAGCAACCGATCCGGTATCAAATACCTAAGAAATGGTCGGAGAAGTGGCAAGATTAATTTGTATAACATTTATACCTGAACTGTAAGTTATACTTCCTTTGTTCTTTTCTGCCAAGTACTTCTTGCAATTTCTCTTCCAATGCCCAGTCTCATGACAATGGTAACATTCTGTGTCAGGCTTAGGACCCAGTTTAAGCTTCTTAAGCTTAGCCTTGAGACTCTCGATCTCATCTTTAGTCTTTCCTTTGCCTTTTCCCTTTCCCGACTTACCCTTCTTCTTGAACCATCATCACATGATTGAAACTTTTCTTGATGCTTTCCTCAGCACCCTTAAGCATACCATGTAACTTGGTCATTGATTTCTCCATGCCATTCATTTGAAAATTCAGTATGACGGGCTCAAAGCTCGCAGGGAGCGATTGGAGAATCACATCAGTAGCCAACTCTTGGTTAAGGGGAAAACCAAGCTTTTCCAAGCTCTCAATGAGACCAATCATTTTGATCACATGAGGACTGACCGGGTTGCCTTCTGACAGCCTGCAAGAAAACAATGCCTTAGAGGTGTTGAACCTCTCTGCCCTTGCTTGATCCCGAAACATACCCTTTAGACTCACAATCATATTGTAAGCATCCGTGGTCTCATATTGCTTCTGAAGCTCAGAGTTCATGGTTGCAAGCATTAGGCAGTGCACATCGACTGCGTCATTGCAATGCTTCTCATAAGCATTCTTTTCAGTTCGAGTAGCATAGCACTCGGTTCCTCAGATAGGGATTCTCTAGAACATATTCCTTCTTTTCTTGTTTGAGAACAATTCTCGATTCTGAAACCGATTAATAAAATTTGAACCATTCAACTTTTCCTTTTCAAGAATAGATCGCAAATTAAAGGTAGGTGCGAAGAAGTAGTAGGTGCCATGATCTACAACAGAAAATATATGCAAAGATTCAGCACTATGTTTATGAAAGATCTTCTATTAATCACTCATGTCAGTGGTTATGTTCAACCAGTCTACGACCTGCTCGTATTACCATACGACATGTCTGGACCTGGTCGTATCAACAGATGACCAGTGGTCGAACTCAACTTAACAATAGATAATAAAAGATACTCCCACTATAAACCATGTTTCCCTCAAACAACATATAGTGAGTTCAAGATCCGTAAGTCATTAAGTTCTAGTGAGCTTTGGCATCACTGCTAGAAACCTAGTGATTTAAGGTAGGCAACTTTTTGCCAATTATATCGCATATGACTCTTGTTTGTTGGATGACATCTTGATGCCCCGGCTATCAACACCATGCCTCAAGGCCCAAAACTATTTTGATAGCTTTGTCAAGTCAAACCAATACTATGCATGTGGGTGTCCGACACCCACCCCATCTTATTAAGATAGTTAATAGCACCCTACTTTGGTAGACCTGCTAATTAACGATCAAAATCGTGATAGGTGCAGCAATTGGAAAGGCATCAATTTTACTTAATTTTTCTTGAGGGATACTATTCTATCATGTCAAAACATGAATAAATAGCATAACAGGAATAAACACAAATATTCACAGATAATCAAATTGAACTGTGAAATAGTATGACCCTTAACATGTCGATCTCCATCAGCATGCTTCCTGTTCTTCGACCACCATGCTTGAAGTCTCCGACCACATTCATCTACTAAGCTTTTAGTCTTAAATGCTAGTAAAGAATTACATTGGATAATTTCAAGCATCACAAGTCGGTACGTAGGCCGTTATACAATAATATGTAGCTCGATGGCTATCTCACAGCATGACACGCAGGCCATGAAAATCCATTCATGCATCACATACACAATGGGCCATACTATTCACATTAAACCCTACAAAAACAAGTTATGCATAGAATCTAATTCTATCGGGCAACATGAACACATATTATCTATAACGCACGGTACGAAAACCCAATACGGCGGTCCCGAGACATGAATCTTATTCACATATCCGAGCCTTGGAAATCTTCGGATTAATCATATTAACCTTGTTCCGAACCAATCTGATCACTGCCTTGATACGACCACACACTGCGACGTACTCCGATGGAGGAACTCCGACCGGTAGGAGTATCATGCAAGATAGTCGAAAAACAAGTTGAGTGAATCATATGGTGCTCTTAATATGTGCCTTCTCGAAAATCCCATCTACTATCGCCGATCAACGATCGATCCTATCGACCAGTGCCTAGATCGTTTCATCCATATGAACCAATCTAGGTTATCAGACCAAACCAGTAATAGATCCAATCTACTACTGCCACATATCCAGTATATGCGACCCATCTAGATCAAAAACTATGCAGGATGACTCTGATACACTGTTGGGATACGGGTAGGCTACGCTAGCAACAATTCAAAAAATTCTACCACGTAAACCAGTATGCCAAGCAAGTTAGATGATCACAGATCATTACCACCAGACGCGCAGTGCAGCGGAAGTAGAGTCGGAGCAGCCTAGTCCGACGATGAACGCGTCGATGTAGTGGTCGTAGATGATCGTCCTCATAGTTGATCGTCTCCTCCAGTAACCTTCACAGTTCCTTGTAAAGATCGCAGATCGTCCTCAGCGCAACATCAACTGCAGTAGCGCCTGTACGGTATCCACACGTCCAGGGAAGGAACAACCGTACGCCGGTGTGCTAGCACCAAGTCGCACGGGAAGGCTCTCTCAAGAAGATGGCGGCTAGGGTTTCGGTGGAAACAACTCACGTGTCTCTCTCCAGCATTCTTCTCTGGCCTCAAGCATCTCCTTATATATAGTGCCCCGTGTCGGATCCTATCCGAAGACGTTTGACGAATCATATTCGTACTGGTTTGTTCCATCCCATTAAGTGTGTGACCCGTTAGGTTTATGTGTAATCGGTTGTGACTCGAAACCCTTTCCGACCACGAGTCGTGTGATCCCTAGCGGACATAACGATTCCGAATACATACAAATTATATCGAGCGAACCTTAATGCAATATGATCTACGACTAGGTCCTCATCACTTACGACCGTGTCCTATCTTTATACGACGATTCGCACTTTCGGTCATGACCAGTTCGTAACTCCTTAAGACCAGGTGTCGACCACTCTGTGATTTCGTTCGATCAGTCTACGACTTGCTCGTATCACCATACGACTTGTCTAGATCTGATTGAACTAAGCGACTTACTCTAGTATTCTCCCTTTGCCTCACGATATCTGGTTGAACTCCAGGTGAGATAAAGTGTCATCCATGGACTGTTCAATACTTTCTCGATCGAGTTGTCGGATAATCTTACGTGGCCGAACACTTCGACCACTAGTGGCATGGCCATGCACTTTCTTTTATCCGACCACTTCAAGGGGCCCAGAGACATCTCTCTCGTTATGTTAGGAGGGGCAAATCCCATATCCGACCAGTCATATCCCTCCGCATGTTTCATAGCATACCCGAAAGCTACCTTTATAACTACCCAGTTACGAGTAGCGTTTGGCAACCCCTAAGAGTGCTATTACACATGTAGGGAACCATGCTGATCTCAGGTCTAAGAATTATACATCATCATTGCTTGAGACCAACTAATGACACACAGGATCATAACAATCTCAATAGTGTCTCAAGGTGGGTCAATCCAACCCCATGTAACATCCCAAAGTTATGTTACCAAAATAAAATAAAATAAAGTTATTGTTCTAATTGGATTCTCTGAGAATTTGCCAGAGTTTGATTGCCTTATTTGAATCTCTGAAGTTTTGAAAGTCAAAAATTTAAAATTTATTTGAAGTCCTTGAAATTTCAGTTGGTTTGATCTGAAAAATAAGATTCTAAATAATTTATAGAATTTTCTGAGTTTTTAAAAGCCTTTTTATAAATATTTTAAAGCCAAAACAATTTATTTGCAAAAACTATAGCCAACCTTAAGTAGGAACTATTTTAATTAAGTCCAAAATGCTTCTGGGAATTTCTGTGAATTTTCCTAGAATTTTTGGATTTATTTTGCTATTTTCTAAAGCCATTTTGAATTTCTGGAAATAAATCAATTAAGAAATCCATTTAAAATCCCAAAATTTCCTTTGGGCCGAAACCCACTGGTCCGGCCCATCTCCACACGTTTCCGGCCCACTCCACGCCACCCGCACCGCTCTCTCTCCTCGCTCTCGTCCCCACCGCCCGATTTCCATCGGACGGCCGCTACCGCACCCACGCCACCTATCTTCCCAACACCGTCCGATGCGAATCCAATGCCCGCCGACCCCTTCTTCCTCCTCCCCTTTCTTCCCCGCGCGAAGACTCCGAACCGCCGCCATTAACACGCCGCGGGAGCTTCTACTCCGCCCGTTTCTCTCCCCCACTCTCCTCGCCATCAAGCGCAATAAAAAGCCCTCATCACGCCGCCCCACTTCCGGCCGTTTTCCCCTCTCCTCGCGCCACGATCGCCAAAACCGTCGCCATGACCGCCGCCGTACTCGCGCACACGATCTCCACCTTCCGGCTTCCTCCGACCCCTATAAAGAGCGCACCGGGACCGCCTACCTTCGCTCATCACCGCGACACCACCCACTCCTCCTCTCCGCCTCCAATATCGCCGGAATCGGCATTTCTTCACCGACGGTCGCCGCCGCTTCCGCAACCTCTAGCACGGCCGTCGACGATCCCTGAGCAACTCCGACCGTCTCTTCGCATCGCGCACCGAGACCTACCCGGCTCGCCGCCATCACCGGAATCCCACGGAGCACCGCCGCCGCCAAGCCGCACCGCGCCGCCGCTAACGCCGCCACCGGTGACCTTTCGCGTGCATTCGTGCAACTACGGTGAGCATCAACATCCTCACGTTCTCCACTTCTGTTGGCACCACCCATGTCCGCCGAGGCGCCGCCATCGCCGGCAAGCTCGACGCGTGACGCCGGTCCCGTGCCTCGTGGCACCGCCGTGGTCGCCACCTCGGCGCCACCTCATCATCTGCGCCATGTCACCGCGCGTGGCACCACATCACACCGCGTGGAAAGTCCACCACATCGCCTAGCTCTCGGCTCGGTGGAATCGGTCCACCGTGGGCCGAGTCAATGACGCGGGGGCCCCACTTGTCAGGGAAACAAATTATTTTCCTTTAGGAAAATAATTCGGCTGGAAAAAGAAAATCCTATGCTGACGTCATGCTTGCGCAATAATTAGATTTTTCTTTAGAAAAATAATTCAAGAAATTCAATAAAATCTGAAAATTAGGTTTTATTTAGATTTAGAACTTCCGAGGTTCGTTTCTCCTCATACGAACTCGATTTCGTCCATTCAAATTTCTATATTCCTATAAAATCAAGATCTAGCCATCTAAACCAAAATCATTTGATTTTGGGTTCATTTGACCTGTAATTCTTTTAAACCCTAATTTATCATTTCATGTAATTTCAATCTTCTAAAATTCATATCTTTTGCTCCCGAACTCCGTTTTAGTCCATTCAAGTTGGTAAATTCATATAAAATTATTATCTAGCTAACTAAAGTAAAATATTTCTATTTGGAGTTAATTTGATCTGTCCTTTTGAATTTATTTGAATTTGAGTTGAATTTGTTGTATTTGCACGATTAGAGTTCGACGACTTGGAGAATCGATTTGACACTGATCAAGAGCAACATAAGAGGATTGATTTTGACTGTATGATCATCGTGATCGCACCTTGGACTACACGAAGATAGTACTTGTGAGTACTAGGTGACTGTTAAGAAAACAACGTCACCTCAACACCAGAAGTTCTGTTAAGGCGATCTGTTAAGAAAAACAACGTTACCTCATCAAGCAAGGCAAGTTATACCCTTGATCATATTCATCCTACTATTTTAAATTATTTATATTCTGTTTTAAATTATTACTGCATGCTTATTTATATCGAGTAATCTTAAATTCTGTTTTAAATATATAGTTATGCCTAAAATCCTTTGTATGGCCAATGTTGATATTGAATCAAACACATTGTCACCCTAGATCAAACCTGGTTGATACGATAGTATGAACTGGGATCATTTAAACGTATTGCTTAGCCATGCTTTTAGACCAAACTTGTTTTTGGGGAATTTCAGCCATCAATCAATTATTGATTAAATTGTACCCTTGGCATCTGTGTGTCATGGGAGTTTTACAAATGACTTGGAAAATAAAATAAAATGATGGTTTGGACTTGGGCGAAATGGATGATTGGTGGGTGCAGGTTCATGCACGGGCTTAATCATGTTAGGGTTAAGGCCCATGGGTTTTATTGGAAAGTTGCCCAAGTCAGTTAAGGACCGGTCTTCGAGCGCATGATGCTACGCCTAACCGTACCACCACATGTCTCGTATGGGCGGGACTTGGCTAAATAATTTGTAATGTCTTAGTGTCGTTTGTGCTATGTTGTTGGTATGGGCGTTGGTCAGACATTAGAACCATCTGGCGCAAGAGGGGGCTTCCGGAGGATGGCCAGTCCAATGGTAGCGAAACCTTAGCGGGCACGAATACATTAAGATAGAACATTGAAAAGGCCTCGACACGTGCCTAGGCGCTACAAAGGTAGTGAGCGGTGGCATAGATATATGCCGGACAAACTAGAGAAGTCTTGTCATGTGGGTAAAGTGTACAACCTCTGCAGAGTGTAAAACTATTCGAATAGCCGTGTCGCGGTTATGGACATGCTAGCAGAACTACTCAAAGTTCGACTATGATTTTGTCGGAAAAGACTTCTTCAAAACTGGTTTATCCAATTGGGAATTAGGCAAACAACCATGTGATAGGAGGATATCCTTCACCATTCTTGTGTGAACGTTATTTGACTATAAAATTGAGAATTTTATAAACTTTAGTTATAGAATAAGCGCTTTGGAATCTAGTACCAGTATTTAAAGAAAATCTCGCTTTATGCAAATAACTTTATAAGCCATCCTTTGTTACATCCATATGCATGTCATTCATTACTTGACGGGTGTAACTTGCGAGCACGAAGTTGTGCTCATTCTTGCTTATGCAAACAAATTTCAGAGGAGAAGGACTTTGCTACCGATGTGGATCTCGACGACTAGGCCGCTTCCCCAGTCGATTGCCTGTGGCAGATTAATTGGACCCTACTACATCTTCGTCTTCCGCTGTGTTTATTTTATTGTGGGCCTGTAAGCCTCCTTTGTAATCAACTCTGTTATTATTTATTAATAAGGTTGTGATGTGAATTTGTTATCATTTTGTTTACTGTGTGAACTAGCCACTGATCATGGGACTAGTCCAGAAATGCACAGAGGATCTGGGTGTGTTAATACCCGAGTCTGACAAATTGGTATCAGAGCCATATCGACTGTAGGTCGTGACCTAGTTAGAATGGCCGTTAGTAGAATACTTCAAAACTTATTTTATATAATAAGAAAAATAAACTGTTCTCTCCTCATCTTGGTCATCTATCTATAGCTTCTTCATAGCAATTCTTCCTTACCCAATTCTATCTTCACCATTTTATAAGTTAAATGGATCATCTTTTCCTTGAAAATCTCTATAGATGGTCAACACGTTCTTAACCATTATGTTCAAGATCACAAGACATGAAGCTGTCAAGGAAACATCGTCATCGAAGACCGTAAACCGAAGATCGCGATGTTAGCCCAGCCATATAGCATAATTTTGCCAAGACTCATTCTGTGCATGGAGTCGCTTCACCAATTAAAAAGCCTAGATCGATAGAACGTCGTGCTAAGTTTCTTTGAAAGCTTTTTCAGTTGGTTCTTTCGTTTGGGAGTTTTGTTTCGCTCTATTCCCTTAGTTCCTCATATTTGTCTCTTCCCTATCCTTTGTTCTCCTTTCCTAAATCTTTGATGTAACCGGCAGATGAAGAACAACCGTCGTTCGGAAGATGATAGTAACACCAGCAAAGATATCCCTGCTGTAGGCAACCCACAACTGATAGCAGAAACCCTTCGGAATATGAACCAGTTTTTCATCACCCAGACTCAATTAATGCAACAGTTGATGCAACAAATGAGAAACAATAATGTCGCCTCAGCCACTGCTCCTACAACACAAGAACAACGTGATTGCACCAAGTGTTCCAAGAGGAAGATGGTGGATCAAGAACAACATGATGCAAGAAACCCCAAGGCTTGTGTGATTCAACCCCAACCCAACCAAGCACCAACGACGACCGTATTCAATACTCCAGGATCGGCACCACATCCACCAATGCAGACGTTCCGCAACATCATGGATGGCCAATTCCAGCAGAACAAGACATCAAAGGTAGGATTACAATGCTTTGCTTGTCAGGAGATGGGACATTATGCCAATCAATGCCCAAAAGGACGCTTAGAACTCACCCCGCGGCATTCCGAAGTCGCTCGATCGCAACAATAACACCGGGGGAAGAAAAGCCAACGCGAATTATGTCACAAGTACAAGAGTACAGAAGTTTGGGCTTACCAATACCCCAAAATGAAGCAGTGAACCATCAAGCTAGCCCTAGCACCTCCAAGTTATCTGCTCAAGGGCAATCTCAGAAGAAGTTTCTTTCTATTGCAAATGTCACTTGTTTTCCTTGCCAGGAGAAAGGACATTATGCCCACAATCGTCCAAAGAAACAACAGTGCAACTCCAAGCTCCAAAGGAAATCATTCAAGCAAACAAGAAGCGCAAAATTACGGACAAGGGTATCCATAAAATGTCACAATTCATGTCAGATGATGAGTAGGATTCATCCGACAACAAATCGATTGAGAACCTTGTATCCCGTTTTCTTTCTAGCCACTCCGAATCTCGGGGACGAGATTCCTTTTAAGGGGGGTAGTTTGTAACATCCCAAAGTTATGTTACCAAAATAAAATAAAATAAAGTTATTGTTCTAATTGGATTCTCTGAGAATTTGCCAGAGTTTGATTGCCTTATTTGAATCTCTGAAGTTTTGAAAGTCAAAAATTTAAAATTTATTTGAAGTCCTTGAAATTTCAGTTGGTTTGATCTGAAAAATAAGATTCTAAATAATTTATAGAATTTTCTGAGTTTTTAAAAACCTTTTTATAAATATTTTAAAGCCAAAACAATTTATTTGCAAAAACTATAGCCAACCTTAAGTAGGAACTATTTTAATTAAGTCCAAAATGCTTCTGGGAATTTCTGTGAATTTTCGTAGAATTTTTGGATTTATTTTGCTATTTTCTAAAGCCATTTTGAATTTCTGGAAATAAATCAATTAAGAAATCCATTTAAAATCCCAAAATTTCCTTTGGGTCGAAACCCACTCGTCCGGCCCATCTCCACACGTTTCCGGCCCACTCCACGCCACCCGCACCGCTCTCTCTCCTCGCTCTCGTCCCCACCGCCCGATTTCCATCGGACGGCCGCTACCGCACCCACGCCACCTATCTTCCCAACACCGTCCGATGCGAATCCAACGCCCGCCGACCCCTTCTTCCTCCTCCCCTTTCTTCCCCGCGCGAAGACTCCGAACCGCCACCATTAACACACCGCGGGAGCTTCTACTCCGCCCGTTTTTCTCCCCCACTCTCCTCGCCATCAAGCGCATTAAAAAGCCCTCATCACGCCGCCCCACTTCCAGCCGTTTTCCCCTCTCCTCGCGCCACGATCGCCAAAACCGTCGCCATGACCGCCGCCGCACTCGCGCACACGATCTCCACCTTCCAGCTTCCTCCGACCCCTATAAAGAGCGCACCGGGACCGCCTCATCGCTCATCACGCGACACCACCCACTCCTCCTCTCGCCTCCAATATCGCCGAATCGGCATTTCTTCACCGACGATCGCGCGCTTCGCAACATCTAGCGCCGCCGTCGGCGATCCCGAGCAACTCCGCCGTCTCTTCGGCATCGCGGCACCGAGACCTACCCGGGGCTCGCCTTCGCATCACCAGAATCCCACGGGAGCACCGCCGCCGCCACAAGCCGCATCGCGCCGCCGCTTAACGTCGTCACCGGTGACCCTTCCGCCGTGCATTCGTGCAACTACGGTGAGCATCAACATCCTCACGTTCTCCATTTCCTGTTGGCACCACCCATGTCCGCCGAGGCACCGCCCATCGCCGGCAAGCTCGACGCCGTGACGCCGCCGGTCCCGTGCCTACGTGGCACCGCCGCGTGGCTGCCACCTCGGCGCCACCTCATCATCCTGCGCCATGTCACCGCCGCGTGGCACCACATCACAGCCCGCGTGGCAAGTCCACCACATCGCCTAGCTCTCGGCTCGGTGGAATCGGTCCACCGTGGGCCGAGTCAATGACGCGGGGGCCCCACTTGTCAGTGAAACAAATTATTTCCCTTTAGGAAACTAATTCGGCTGGAAAAAGAAAATCCTATGCTGACATCATGCTTGCGCAATAATTAGATTTTTCTTTAGAAAAATAATTCAAGAAATTCAATAAAATCTGAAAATTAGGTTTTATTTAGATTTAGAACTTCCCGGGGTTCGTTCTCCCTCATACGAACTCCGATTTCGTCCATTCAAATTTCTATATTCCTATAAAATCAAGATCTAGCCATCTAAACCAAAATCATTTGATTTTGGGTTCATTTGACCTGTAATTCTTTTAAATCCTAATTTATCATTTCATGTAATTTCAATCTTCTAAAATTCATATCTTTTGCTCCCGAACTCCGTTTTAGTCCATTCAAGTTGGTAAATTCATATAAAATTATTATCTAGCTAACTAAAGTAAAATATTTCTATTTGGAGTTAATTTGATCTGTCCTTTTGAATTTATTTGAATTTGAGTTGAATTTGTTGTATTTGCACGATTAGAGTTCGACGACTTCGGAGAATCAGATTTCGACGCTGACTAAAGAGCAACATAAGAGGATTGATTTTGACTGTATGATCATCGTGATCGTACCCTTGGACTACCTGAAGATAGTACTTGTGAGTACTAGGTGACCTGTTAAGAAAAACAACGTCACCTCAACACCAGAAGTTCTGTTAAGGTGATCTGTTAAGAAAAACAACGTTACCTCATCAAGCAAGGCAAGTTATACCCTTGATCATATTCATCCTACTATTTTAAATTATTTATATTCTGTTTTAAATTATTACTGCATGCTTATTTATATCAGTAATCTTAAATTCCTGTTTTAAATATATAGTTATGCCTAAAATCCTTTGTATGGCCAATGTTGATATTGAATCAAACACATTGTCACCCTAGATCAAACCTGGTTGATACGATAGTATGAACTGGGATCATTTAAACGTATTGCTTAGCCATGCTTTTAGACCAAACTTGTTTTGGGAATTTCACCATCAATCAATTATTGATTAAATTGTACCCTTGGCATCGTGTGTCATGGGAGTTTTACAAATGACTTGGAAAATAAAATAAAATGATGGTTTGGACTTGGTGAAATGGATGATTGGTGGAGTGCGAGTTCATGCAGGCTTAATCTGGTTAGGGTTAAGGCCCATGGGTTTTATTGGAAAGTTGCCCAAGTTAGTTGGGACCGGTCTTGGCGCATGATGCTACGCCTAACCGTACCACCACATGTCTCGTATGGGCGGGACTTGGCTAAATAATTTGTAATGTCTTAGTGTCGTTTGTGCTATGTTGTTGGTATGGGCGTTGGTCAGACATTAGAACCATCTGGCGCAAGAGGGGGCTTCCGGAGGATGGCCAATCCAATGGTAGCGAAACCTTAGCGGGCACGAATACATTAAGATAGAACATTGAAAAGGCCTCGACACGTGCTCTAGACCGCTTACCAAAGGTAGTGAGCGGTGGCATAGATATATGCCGGACAAACTAGAGAAGTCTTGTCATGTGGGTAAAGCTGTACAACCTCTGCAGAGTGTAAAACTATTCGAATAGCCGTGTCCGCGGTTATGGACATGCTAGCAGAACTACTCAAAGTTAGACTATGATTTTGTCGGAAAAAGACTTCTTCAAAACTGGTTTATCCAATTGGGAATGAGGCAAACAACCATGTGATAGGAGGATATCCTTCACCATTCTTGTGTGAACGTTATCTGACTATAAAATTGAGAATTTTATAAACTTTAGTTATAGAATAACTGCTTTGGAATCTAGTACCAGTATTTAAAGAAAATGCTGCTTTATGCAAATAACTTTATAAGCCATCCTTTGTTACATCCATATGCATGTCATTCTGTTACTTGACGGGTGTAACTTGCGAGCACGGAAGTTGTGCTCATTCTTGCTTATGCAAACAAATTTCAGAGGAGAAGGACTTTGCTACCGATGTGGATCTCGACGACTAGGCCGCTTCCCCAGTCGATTGCCTGTGGCAAATTAATTGGACCCTACTACATCTTCGTCTTCCGCTATGTTTATTTTATTGTGGGTCTGTAAGCCTCCTTTGTAATCAACTCTGTTATTATTTATTAATAAGGTTGTGATGTGAATTTGTTATCATTTTGTTTACTGTGTGAACTAGCCACTGATCATGGGACTGGTCCAGAAATGCACAGAGGATCTGGGTGTATTAATACCCGGGTCTGACACCCCATGTTCTCTAACATGTGTTCACATTATTGATTCGATATCCCTATATCCATGACCGGTGAAACATGGTCATCAATCAATATATGCGCCGGTCGTGGAGTCACTGGTGTTCTGATCAGTGACATTCGACTAGGGATACTTTTAAGAACGACATCATACAAGTCGAAGAGTTTCACCAACAAGTCACATACTTGTTGATCTTCAGAACTAACGATTCATTCAAGGAACAGAATAACATTTATTCAAGAACTCATAAACATAGACGTGATACAGTCATTTTCATGATTGCCTCTAGGGCATATCACCAACAACCACTCCCTCAACTCCGGCTGACACTCACCGGATCTAGCCACCACCGGATCGGCGACACCGGCGCTGGTTGCCCCGACAACGCCATCCCTCGCTCGGATGCGGCAGCCATCAACTCCAGGCCGCCCCTCTACTTTGGATGGCTACCATCGGTGTCTCCTATGCCATCTCGCTCCCCTCTGTTCGGTTCGACGGGATGAACTTTCTGGAGTGGACTGTTCACCTGCAGATTCGCCTTAACAGCTAGTGCCTCTGGGGTCATCTCATTGGCGAGCACCCCTGTTCGCCTCGCCCTACGCCTCTGGTTCTGCCTACTCTTCCTGCTGGTGTGGATTAGACTGCTCAGGAGGTCGCCACTGTTGCTTTGGAGCAGGCCCTAGAGCTCTACCAGTCTGAGCCGCACGCATACGAGAGATGGTAGGATGCCGAAGCTCGTGCTACCACCATCCTGGTGGGAAGCATGCCAATGGTTATCTCCATGGATACGGTAGAGCTGTCAGTGACTCAGTTGATGTGGGAGCATCTTTGAGCTCACTACCAATCGACGAGTGATGCTATGTACCTTTCTGTCGTGCACTAGGCGTACTCCCTTCAGTAGGTTGATGCCACTATGGATGACTTCTACCAGTAGATGTCTGAGGTGTGGCGTTAACTCAACTCTCTAGGGTTGGATGTCCGCTGAACCTGTCCGTACTGTGTGTGGATCTGTGCTCACTAGGAAACTCAACATCTCTATGACTTCCTGACATGTCTCTAGCCTTATTTCGAGACCGTACGTGCTTAGCTCTTGACTCTCCACTCGCTCCAGATCTTGGTGGAGACCCCCACAGGTGTTCGTGTTGAGGACACTCATTTTCGTGGCATGGCTCCGATACAGGCTATCTTGTTTGCTTTAGCATCTGTTCCTTCAGCACCGACCATAGTCCCTCTAGCTCCCGTAGCTCCAGTGGTTGTTGCCTCTACTGCTCGTCTCTGCTGCATCTACTGTCAGTGTGATGGTCACAAGTACCCAGATTGATACAAGAGGAGGGACCAAGGTCGCAGAGGGGCATCCACCGAAGGGCTCTATAATTTCTTCCTACTCAAGAGCTGGCGACTCTCATTAGGGCTCCTCCAATGACGCCACATAGTAGATGCTCTCCCTCTCCAGCGCATCGGTGTAGACTCGTCCTTAGACTCCTTGGGCTTTGCTCATCTGGCTCTTACTTCTCAGTAGTTCCCTCGTTAGGTATCTTGTCTCTATGGACTTGGACCCTAGTGCTTCCTTTCACATGACACCAGATTCTACTCACCTCACTTTTGTGAGTTCCACAACTCTTCCTTCCACTGTTCAAACTACGGATGATACCTCTCTTCTTGTTGTAGGCCGAGACATCCTTTCCACTTCTTTCTTTCAATCAGACTCTTGTTTTGTCCAGGACCACCACACGGGGAATCTACTTGGTACTGGCCCTCGGCGTTGTGATTCGCAGCGTCTTTGGAAGCTCGACTGGCTGCACCTTTCTTCTGTTGTCTCCATCAGTTAGTCATCCACTACCACTACCTCTACTTTTGCTGCGTTATCTACTACTTCTTTCGCTCAGTGGCACCATCATTTGGGTCATCTCTATGGACCGTGTCTCTCATCACTAGTAGGTCGTGGTGTTCTTGTGTCTATTTCTAGTGACACCTCTTTATATTGTATGGGTTGCAAGCTTGGCAAGTAGCTACAGCTCTCCTATCCCTCTAGTGATTTTTTCTGCTCGTCCTTTTGACCTTGTTCACTCTGATGTTTGGGGTCCAACACCCTTCATTTCGAAAGAGGGTCATCGATACAATGTGATCTTTATTAATGATCATTCTCATCATACTTTGGTCTACTTCATATTCTCTCGTAGTCAGGTAATATCTATTTACCAGATGTTTGCCACCATGGTTTGTACTCAGTTTGATTTGGCCATTCGTGCTTTTCGTGTTGACTCTGCTAGAAAATACCTATCTGTTACTTTGCGTTGCTTTGTCACTAAGCAAGGTACTCTTCCCCAGTACTCTTTCCCTGGTGCTCATGCTCAGAATGGTGTCTCTAAGCGTAAGCATTGTCACTTGCTTGAGATAACTCCCGCTCTCATGCTATTGCCTCCTTTGTTCCACCCCACTTCTTGGCTGAGGTTGTCTTCACTACTGACTTCCTCATCAACATGCATCCTTCCACTGCTCTTCAGCGCTCTACTCCTGTCAAGCGTCTCTACGGTCAGGCTCTAGAGTACAGTCACCTTCGCTATTTTGGCTGTGTTTGCTTCATCCTTCTTCCACCTCGTGAGTGCACTAAGCTGACTGCCCAATCAGTTGAGTGTGTTTTTCTTGGCTACATTCTTGAGCATAAGGGTTATAGCTGCTATGACCATGTTTCTTGTCTAGTGAGGATCTCTCAAAATGTCACATTTGGTGAGTCCAGACCTTACTACCCTCATTCCCCCTACTGTCATTTCAGATTCTCTTGTTGAGTCGATCTCCTTTCTGACTTTTCTTGACCCTCAGCTTTCCACTTTCGTTTTGTTTCTGCCTCCACATTCTTCACTTCTCTCTCGTCTGGCTCCATCTGTTCCCTCTCAGTTGGAGGTTCCTTTCAGCTCTTTTGTTGAGATTTTGCCCTTTCCCCTGCACTACTCTTGCCGTCCTCAGACTATTCCTTCTTCTCCAGCTGAGCCTCCATCCTTGCTGGGTCCTATTCCCATCTCTTATTCTCCATCCTTACTGGGTCCTGTTCCTATCTTTCTTCTCCGTCCTTGTTGGGTCTTGCTCCACCTTCTCCTCACAGATACGATCTTTGCAATCATCGCACTGTCAAGCCTCCTGAGCGCTATGGCTTTGTAGCCATTGCTCTTTCTGAGCCTACAACCTATTATGAGGCTGTTGCTCACCCTGAGTGGCAGCTCGCGATGTCTGAGGAGATTGCTACTTTGGAGCGTACTAGCACTTGGGATCTTGTGCCCTTACCTGCGCATGTGCAAGTGGGTGTACAAGATCAAGACCCGCTTGGACGATTCTTTTGAGCGCTACAAGGCTCGTCTTGTGGTGTGTGGTTTTCAGTAGGAGCATTGTTGTGACTACAATGAGACCTTCGCTCATGTCGCCCACATGACCATTGTTCATACTCTCCTTGTTGTGGCCTCTGTTCGAAAGTGGTCCATCTCCCAGTTAGATGTCAAGAATGTCTTTCTCAATGGTGAGCTGTGTGAGGAGGTATGATTTGTCACCTTTTTCGCTCTCTCTATGGGCTTAAGCAAGCCCTTCGTCGCTCTCTCTATGGGTTTGCTTCGTCGCTCTTTCTATGGGCTCAAGCAAGCCCTTCGTGCCTTGTTTGACTACTTATTCTCTGTTGTCACTGCTACCCTCTTTGTACACACCTCTCCTTGGGGTTGGACGTTACTCCTTTTCTATGTGGATGATATGATCATTGCTGGGGATGATTCTCAGTACATTAATTTTGTGAAGGGGTGTCTCAATGAGCAATTCTTAATGTCTACTTTAGTTCCTCTTCGTTACTTCTTTGGGATTGAGGTCACTTCTACGCCTGAGGGCTACTACCTCTCCCAGGAAAACTACATTCAAGATATATTTGTTCACACTTGTCTCACTAATCAGCGTATGGTGGACACTCCTATGGAGCTTAGTGTTCACCTTCAGCACATTGATTGGGAGCCTCTTGAGGATCCCACTCGCTACCGCCACCTTGTTTAGAGCCTCATCTGGGATCAGTCGACTTGACATTTCTCATCCAGTTCACATTCTGAGTTAGTTTGTTTCTGCTCCCACTCAGCTCCACCACAATCACCTTCTTCGTATTCTGCGATATCTTTGCGGGACCATCAGTCGTCGCCTTTTCTTTCCTCGCTCCAGCTCTCTGCAACTTCAAGCATACTTTGGTGCATCCTAGGCTAGCTATTCTTCTGATCGTCGATATCTTCCTACCTATTGTGTTTTCCTTGGTTCCTCTCTAATTGCCTGAAAGATCATGAAGCATACTATCATTTGTCGTTCGAGTGCTGAGGCTCAGTTACGAGCTATGGCGGTGTTGACAGCTGAGATCACTTGGCTTCGGTGGCTACTTGAGGATTTCGGTGTTTTAGTTTTTGCACTGAGTCATCTCTTACCAGACAACACTGGTGCGATCATCATTGCTCGAGATCTAGTGAAGCATAAGCTCACCAAGCTCATTAGAGTAGATGTTCATACTTGAGATCGCAGGTGCAGGACCAAATTATGATATTCAGTGTGTGCATTTGGATCTTCAATTAACATATTTCTTCACCAAGGCACATACTACTTGTATATTTTGGCCTTTTGGCCCATTGGAATAGATCAAGAGTTCATTTCAACAGTATAAATCCTAATCCTATTAGGATTCGGATATGAATCCTTGTAGAGCAAATCTCCAAGTCCTAGTAGGTTAGGATGTCGGTCACCCATACTCAACATTTCTTGTAGGTTTTCTCCATTCCAAATGGGGCCTAAGGCTAAGCTATCAAAAAACCTGGTCCACTTGAGGGAAACAAGGCTAGGCCCGAGCTTGGGTGTACATGTTGGGCCGGGCTGTCCTACCATTGTGTATTTGAAAAGAACAACAATGCTTGTCCATAAATAACCTAAATTGTCCATCAAGCCTCAAATATGATGAAGATTGAACCTTGTAGGCATGATCACCGAAGTGTGGCTCGATCTTTCGTGGTGAAAGGTAGCAGAAGTAGTATAACTCCCTATTCACAAAAGATGCAAACCAAAGAATCAAGAGATAACTAGCTCGACAGCAACTTGGTGTAGATGCAACCAGAGCCAAAGTAGTCTCCAACCTGCACACAAAGTTGCACACGAATTAGTAGGGAAAGGATCCCGAAGATCAACTCACAAACTCTAATCTCAAGGATGGAACTCACGCGGAAAGAAGTAAACTCTAAATATTATCTCGACTGCTTAAAAATTAGAGTTGGTGGTTGTCCGTCCTCCCCTCCCCCACCCCATCGCTATGCGTTGCTACTAATCGTCCCAACCCATCCGCTCCTCTCCTCCTTGCACGTGCGGCCATGACCTGATGCCCCAACCGCCCATTTCTCCCTCCTCCTCCTCGAGTCGTCATGCTTCCTCCCCAATTTTTTCTCTGCCTTGGCTACCTTGCATTTCCTATTGTTGTGCACCCCCACCCCACGCCGCTGCACATCCATTGCTCCACCCCTTTTTATGGGTGCCAACACTCTACCGCTAGCGACCTCCCCTTGGGCACAAGAGGCCTCCTACTGTCCTCCCCCGACGCTGCCACCCAAGACATCGTTGCTATCAATGGATCCCTCACGCCTCACGCCATCGGTTCAGCCTGAGCCTCCATCAGTTTCGCTACCACCTTGGCTACTTCAACCATAGCGCGGGCTTACCTGACTCGGCCACCACACCAGCTCGCCGTTGATGCTACCTATTCCGGACACCACCGATCTCCACCACCTCCCTATCGATAGATCTAACGTGCCTCCCTCTCGGGTTCCCAATGGTGCTCCTCACCGATAGATCGACTGTGGCCACATCAGTTACTCCAACCATGGTGACGGTTCATTGTGGTTCTGCTGGTCACCGCATTCTCTGGTGCCAAGCTAATGGTGGTGTGGGGACCCCCGGTTATTGGAAATGTTACTAATTAAATTCATACTGTAGCACAATTATTAATGAAGGAACAGTGCTGCCCCTTTATTAATACCAGGCTAAAGATATAAATTTAACAAGTGACAAATCCAGTAAACAGGATTCCCGGATATATATGATTCTCAATGGTTCCCAGGATCAATGACCATTGCATATATATCCTTCATCAACATTGCATCAAACACATACTAGTCATACATTGATATAATTAAACATAAGGTTACATCATTCTGTTAATACTCAATATTAAGTGACTTGGTCACTTTAACGATATCTGTGGAAGCAAAATAAGCGGAAAAGGTCCACCAATGGCCCCATCCACCGCGAGCAATTGCGTGGAGGAAAGAAGTAGCGTTACTCGTTAGCGTCACCCGATCGGCGCTAACGGTACTTCATCTGAAAACCGTCCTCACCGCAACAATAGGTGGTAGCACCTTGAGTACGGAAGGTACTCGACAAGTCTTACTCAAAATAATAAAATAAAGTGGTGATTAGAGCCTAACCAAAGGAGTAGAGTTTTTACATGCATAAGGTTACAACAGAAGATATAAAGGTTCAAATTTGCATAAGCGATACATCTTAACCTACAAAGGCTAAATTTTGATAAGCGATTTAATAAATCAAAGTTTGCTTAAAACAGTAAGTAAATGGCTTAAAAGTAAACAGTACAGTGCATGATTCCCTCATGCCAGCCGAAAATAAACCAAAACCAGATTTTTGAACATCAAAACTTCTATCTGAGATGACATCAATTCAAGTTATCGTCCATGACCGTGGACACGGCTATTCGAACAGATTTATACCTGCAGGGTGTACATCTTTACCCACATGACTTAGTTAGCCGTTGCCTTCGGATGCCTCCGAATGATGACACACTTCCTTTGGTATGCCGACCGGGGAAACTAAGATTTGGTATTTTTCAACAAGCTAACACTATTGAGTTGGACCCCCATGTGTGAACTAATCCCATAGTGTAGGCTACACCACCCACTAACCACAGGGCACACATGTTGTGTCAGTAATGCCGATCCAAACAATTTAAAAACGAATTGGGCTCACCACCCATAATAGAATGCTATCGGCACCATTAAGGTATCGTATATGCGACGAGGCACATATACGCCCTCACCCTCCTAAGAACATCGACATCTTGACATACAAAGCTCACATGGCATAAGACACAGTCCTCGGACCTAAGCATCTATGCCATGCAAGGCCAATACACATATCCTTACTCTCCTGTTTCCAACTCAATAGTCTCAACATTTTACTTAACCAAACAGCGCCCATACTTCGCATGTGGAAATACGTGGGGACTTGAATTGAATAATCAGAGTTCGGTCCTTAATTAACCCGGACAAGTCCACCACAAAACCCAATCTCGTGCACGAAAGCACCATCACTAGCTTCCTCTTGTCCAGATCAATTTGAATTTCAAATACAAGACTGATTTAAAGAAACTGGACAAAGAGTTTGAAATTGACAACAGTTCAGTTGTGATTCCCATGTTTGACAAGATATGCTTGTCAAACTCTAAAATCTCTAGACTGCATATCTAAGCCAAATCTGAGAATAGACCATATATTATACAGTACTACACTAGAGTTGAGTGTATGGTCATAATCAAGGTAATCCACCAGTTCAGTCATAGCTAGCTATTACAAGTCACATTTTGTATTTTGGACAAATAGCATGCACAGATATCACTGGATTTGTAAAGACTATTGTACAAAATCTGGGTTCAATATGGTGCAAAGAGGATGCTTGCCTTGGTAATAATAAACTTCTGTTGCAGGTTCTGATTGCTCAGAAAAAGATTCAATTGCTTCAATAGAACCAGATTCTAAATGAAACAATAAGATCCAATAAATACCAAAACTGACAATAAGTCCAACATGGAAGAAATATGCATGATCAATCTAGAAATGCATGATTACAGTATGCTCAAGCCATAACTACCCATAATAATGATAATAACCCATTATCTAGCTCACTGTTTTCAAAAGACAGAAATTAGAGTTTATTGCAAAGTTCCAGTTTTCAGATTTGAAAAGAGCTGAAAACAGGACAGATTGCAATTTTTAGAAAGAGAAGTATAGATCATGCAAAAGTTCATAAATGAATCTTAGCATGATCTTTTAGGGTAATTAATATCCCAAACCAACCTTAGTCTAACCTAACTAGTTAGATTACAACGGCTAAAGCAAAACCTATTTTGTCGGTTGGTAGACAAGAAAGCAGAGATGATTTCAGCTAAGAGTCAAAATAGATGACGACAAGAATTGAAAGATCAACTTGTCATCTTTGCTAGGTTTAGTCAAAACCTAAATAAGATGATAGGTTGACAGGAAGAACCCTAAGTCTTGAAAATGACGGGAAAAACCGAAAGGCATAATATCAACTTTTCGGTTTGAAGCAAGATTAAGCTACGATGCTTAAGAGAATGATTAATGACAGCTCCTAAGGTCCTTAAGATGCTCGAGATGTCAAAGCTAGGGTTTTATCTTACAGAGAAAGGAAAACACCCAAGTTTACGAAACGGATGTTGATCAATAGAGAGTTAAACTACGATTTAACCTACAAAAGATACCAAATCTTTAATGCAGGTAACATCGGTGCTTAGGGATAGATAAGCAAATGATAGGAGCAAAATCCCTTTGGTGCAAGGAAGAAAATGAGCTCGAGTGGTCAACAATGGCTATGACTCAAAAGCTAGGGTTTATATATGTGGGAGTTTAGCTACTGAGGCAAGAAGGAAAGATCTAGAGTTGATGAGGTGTCCATTTAGCTAAACATCCAAAAATTAGTGTATAATCTTTGGATAAATCCTCTCCTCTGCTCACAAAAATGGTGCACAAGTGAGAGATAAGGAAGAAGAGAGGCCAAATATGACATGTGGGTCCATTGGCGATCCACGACAAGTGCGCCACACACGATCAAAAGAATATCGGCCGTTCGATTGTGAATGGGTGGTGTGATAAATAGAGGGATTAAATGATTTGAACGGTATCATTTAATATGGACCGCATCGATCTAGATCGGATGATCGAGATCCAATTGAAATCCGGAGGATCGCGGGGCTCCACTTTCAAAGATAGACGTTGGATCAAGATCCAACGATCAATTAAAAGATATACACGTCACTCTTCTTTTGATGCGGTGGCGCAGCACCGTTGGATTTAATTTCTACGGTCAGGATGTAAAATGGATCCGGATGGTCCGATTGCATACACCCATGTGGTCCGCACGATTGAAATCCAACGATCCACCGATTTTGGGCTTTAAAGGCCCACGGTCAAAATGGAGTGCCGTAGGATTGAAATCCAAAGGCCCACATTAACGCGCGCCTCGGGTTTCAAATAGAAATAAGCGATACCGCTGGATCAAGGATGGACGGCCACGATTGTGCGGGGATCCGGAGTCGTCCGAATGCATACACAAATCTGGGCCACACGATGAAGATCCAATGGTCCAGAGGAGTGCGAGCTTTATAACACGCGGGAAAAAGGGAAAAGCCGTAGGATTTGAATCTAACGGCTGAGATAAAAGCGCGCCTTTAGGTTTAAAACGAAAAGGGCGTCACGGTTGGATTAGAAACGAACGGTGGAGATTGAATAGGGATCCGGAGTTGTCCGGTTGCATACACTGATCACGCTCGTTGGATTAAGATCCAACGGCAGAGATTTAAGTGGACACGTGGACAGCTCGCGGGGCGTTATTGCTTCGCCCGTTCGATTGAAGATCGACGGCTCATGTCAATCGTGGAGTTCGCTCGCGCTCGAGCGTGACCGAGCAGACAAATTTGATTGGGTTGGACCGAGACACATGAGGTCGGGTCGCTTCTGATGCAAGGGTCGGGTTTGGACCGGTTTGGTTGACCAAACCTTATTCATATATTTAAAAGGTTTGGTGGGACTTTAAAAATAGCAAATAAATTTATAAAATCATGAAATTTTTTTGTAAGCTCTTTGGGATGATATATTTCCCAGATAAATTTCATAAACCACATTTTCACTTTATAAAATACATAAATATCTATTTCAGGCCGAAGATATTTATTTAAAGACCATAAATTTTCTTTAAGTCCAAATAATTTCTAAAAATGCAACAAAAATATTTTTAGCCAAGATAATTTATCTAGGCTTTAATAAAAATACTTCCCAGTCATAATACAAGTGTTACCTTGTATTCCTTTAAATATTCTAAGTAGGTTTTTGGACTTTGGCTAAAAGGAAGGTTTTATTTAGTAACAAACAACTCCCAATCGAGATTAAGAATAAGTAATGATATGAACAGTAGCCTATTACTGTTCATAATACAGATTATTACTGTTGATAAGATTGGGGCTGTTACAAACCTACCCCCCTTAAGGAAAATCTCGTCCCCGAGATTTGGAACAAGTTAAGATCAGGAAGAAGTGAAATGGAACTGATTTATGAGGAAACTCAACATCTGTTGCCTCGATTTCCTTCAAGGATAACAAAGAAGAACTTTACATAACAACATAATGTTATTATTACATTTTTGTTTACATTGTTTTGTTTAAACTTTCCTTTCTTGATCTAAAGGAAAGTACTAAACAACAAAGAGATGGGGGTGCTCAATCTGCATCAGATCTTGGCGCTCCCAAGTGGCTTCATCCTCGGAATGATTAGCCCATCGAATTTTCAAGAACTTGACGAAGACGATTTCTTGTCCTGCGTTCCATTGTGTCGAGGATACGTACTGGTTGCTCTGGATATGAAAGATCAGGTTGGAGATCAAGATGCTCATAAGCAGTTGCCTCAATAGGAACACGAAGGCATTTCTTCAATTGAGACACATGAAAAGTATCATGCTGCTGAAAGTGATTCGGTAGTTCCAATTGGTAAGCTCTGACTCCTCGCTTGGCAATGATTCGGAAGGGTCCGATATAACGAGTGCGAGCTTCCTTTTACACAAAACGATGAGTGCCCTTCATGGGTGACACTTTAAGATAGACATGGTCATCTACCTCAAAGCTTAATTCACGACGACGATGGTCAGCATAGCTCTTCTGACGAGACTGTGCAGCTTTTAGACAATCTCGAATCAGACGAACTTGCTCTTCTGCTTCCTTTACTAAGTCTGGACCATAGAATGATCTTTCACCAGACTCAGACCAATTCAATGGAGTCCTACAAGCTCTCCCATACAAGGCTTCAAAAGGTGACATTTGAATACTTGCTTGGTAGCTATTATTGTAGGAAAATTCCACATATGGCAAAGATTTCTCCCAGTCTTTGCTATAGGATAGCACATAGGCTCGAAGAAGATCTTCCATTATTTGATTCACTCTCTCAGTTTGACCACTAGTTTGAGGATGATAAGCAGTACTGAAAGAGAGTTCAGTCCCATAGCCTGATGAAGGCTATTCCAAAAATGGGAAGTGAACTGAGGACCACGGTCAGAAACAATGACCTTAGGAACACCATGAAGACAAACAATTCTAGCAATATAAAGCTCTGCTAATTGCTTGCCATTGAAATCAGTCCTGACCAGAATAAAATGAGCCACTTTGGTTAAACGATCAATGATCACCCAAATGGCATCAGATCCCTTGGAAGTTTTGGGAAGACCAGTAACGAAATCCATACCGATCTCTTCCCACTTCCATTGTGGAATAGGCAAAGGCTGAAGGGTACCGGCTGGCTTCAGATGTTCAGCTTTAACCCTTTGGCAAATATCACATGCAGCAACATATTGAGCAATTTGCCTCTTCATCTGGCTCCACCAAAATATTTTCTTCAAATCCTGGTACATCTTGGTACTCCCAGGATGCAAAGAAAACTTGGAATTATGAGCTTCTCTGAGAATTAGACTCTTCAATGGAGGATCCGCAGGTACTACCAAACGATTGCGATATCGAATCATACCGCGATCATCTTCAGAAAATTCGTTGGCTTTACCTGCTTTCATATTCTCCTTGATTTCGGCCACCTCGGCATCAGTTTTCTGGGCCTCCAGAATCTGAGATTCTAATGTCGGCTCCACATGTAATGCAGCGAGGAAACCTGCTCCCACCAATTCAAGACTTAAGCGCTGAAAATCAGCACACAAGTCTTTTTCGGCAGGAAGAGAAGATATGCAGTTGCATTGTGACTTTCTACTTAAAGCGTCTGCCACCACATTGGCTTTACCAGGATGATAATGAATACCCATGTCGTAGTCCTTGATCAGTTCAAGCCATCTTCTTTGTCTCATATTCAAATCAGATTGAGTGAATATGTACTTCAGGCTTTTATGATCAGTGTAGATCTCACAACGATTACCTAGAAGGTAATGTCGCCAAATCTTCAATGCATAGACCACGGCAGCCAATTCCAAATCATGAGTAGGATAATTAACTTCATGAGGCGAAGCGCGGGATGCATATGCCACAACTCGGCCTTCTTGCATAAGCACATAACCAAGTCCATGGCGAGATGCATCACAATAAATGTCGAAGCTCTTAAGAACATCCGGAAGAGTGAGAACTGGAGCTTTAGTCAAGAGAGTTCTCAAAGCCAAAACTCTCTTCACATTTAATGACCATTCAAATTTCTTCCCTTTTGCAAGAGCTGAGTCAAAGGTCTAGCAATCTTGGAGAAATTTTCAATGAACCTACGGTAATAACCCGCAAGTCCAAGAAAACTCCGAATCTCTGGGACATTCTTGGGAGGCTTCCAATTTAGTACATCTTGTACCTTGCTTGGATCGACAATGATACCTCCCTCGGATAACACATGCCCCAAAAATGCAACCTCTCGAGCCGAAAGCACATTTCTTGAACTTAGCATATAATCGATCTTGACGAAGTGTTTCCAGCACAAGTCGCAAATGTTGTTCATGATCCTTATCAGACTTGGAATAAATAAGGATGTCGTCAATGAACACGACAACGAACTTATCCAAGAATTCCATGAACACTGAATTCATAAGATTCATGAAATATGCTGGAGCATTGGTCAGACCAAAGGACATAACAGTATACTCGTACAACCCATAACGAGTAGAGAAAGCTGTTTTAGGAATGTCCTCAGCTCTAACCTTGATTTGATGATAGCCCGACCTCAAATCAATCTTTGAAAAGACGCGGGCACCAACCAACTGATCAAAAAGATCATCAATTCGAGGCAGAGGATATTTGTTCTTGATAGTGACTTCATTTAACGGACGGTAATCCACACACATCCGTAAAGTATTGTCTTTCTTTTTGACAAAGATTGCCGGGCATCCCCAAGGTGAGGAACTCGGTCGAATGAAACCTTTGTCAAGCAATTCTGCGAGTTGCTTCTTCAATTCAACCAACTCGTTGACAGGCATTCGATAAGGACTCCTGGATACAGGAGCAGTTCCAGGAACGAGTTCAATAACAAACTCCACTTCCCGATCTGGTGGTAAACCGGGAAGGTCTTCAGGAAAAACATCAGCATACTCACAGACAATTGGTACTGACTCCAAAGAAGGAGTGGTATCAACTTGGTGAGCACAAAGATGAGAGCCAAGTGTTTTGGAATGGTAAACAACGTGAATGCCGTCTGCATTGGTCATAGAAATAGACCGTTGGGGACAATTGATTTGACCCTGGTTCTTGGACAGCCAATCCATACCCAAAATGACGTCCAACCCTTTAGAGTCAATCACAATTAGATTTGCTAAAAACTTCACCCCAAGGATTGCTAGGTTGACCCCACAACAAATCTGATCGGTTTTAAAGACCGACCCAGGTGATTGAATAATAAAAGGTGGTTGGAGGGTATGCATGTCTAACTGATGTCGAGCAACAAATTGACTGCTAACAAAAGAATGAGATGCTCCAGAGTCAAATAAAGCGATGTGGACTGAAATTAACTAGGAGCATACCCATAACAACCAGTGTATCACCGCCTCTTGTGGTGATCGGTTCACATGCCCACTGTGGAGCGGATCGGCTTTAATAGGAGGCCTCTGCGAAGGGCTGGCCGCATGGCGCTGGATATGGTCGACAGAGGCAAGCCTTGTTGCTTTGCCACACACTTGTTGGCATAATGCCGGGACGACCACAATGATAACAGATAACCCCAGGTTAACATTGTTGACAGGACGGGCTGATTTCCACTTGGTCTGATCGATGGTGGGAGGAGATGGACGAGGAGCAAACACCGCCGGCCTTGGTGAAAATGGAGTGGTGCTCGTGGTGGTCTAGACAACCACATACGAGGCCTTGGTGAGCTGCCACGTGAATGAATCAGGAAGTCCGCCGCCATGCGTGACTCATCCAATGCCTTGCTCTTGCTTTCGCCACAATTGCTTTGTTGACCAAATGAGAGAAGTTCGGAAGTCATGCAAAGCTACGACCATCTGCGATTCTTGAGATAGCCCATTCAAGAACCGGTTTCACGACGAAGGTCGGTCGAAACATCATCGAGGGCATATCCGCAAGAAAGTTGAACTCATGCAGATATTCGGTCACGATTTCCGCCCTTGCTTAAGAGCGAAATTCCTGTTGCTTGATCATCATGACCCTTCAGAATGTGAGCTTGGAAAGCTTCCACGAACTCATCCCAAGTAGGACATGTCCGGCCGGTTGAATGGCAAGAAGATTATCCCACCATATGCTATTTGGTCCATCAAGTCGATAAGCGGCAAAGGACCTTTTCCTCTCGGAACATTGAGCAATCAAGAGCTTCTTCTCAATGGTCAAAGCCAATCTCGGCTTCCATGGGATCTCGAGAGCGGAGAACACCGGCGGGTTAGTCCGCGAAAGTCGCGAGACCGCCTCGCACATGGTGACTTCTGCTCTAACTGGCGCAACAGGAGAAGAAGTGTTGCGCGCAATCTGCTCCAGGATGCGCGTCTGGTCCATCCGGTTGCGCTCAATTTGCATGAGCACATCGGCCATCGAAGGTGGTGGAGGAAGCTCCTCTTCCTGGGGACCACCTTGCGGACCCTGAGAGCTGGAGGGTTCAGTTGGCCCTCCTTGAGAATGAGGCATGGGAGTCGACATGACCCTCCCTTGTTGCGCTTGCGCACGAGTAGTAGGTCCTGTCATCCTGTTACCACAACATGGTTAACAACACAACAAGGGCATACTCGGCAAACACAAACAAGGTTACTATTAGAAAAGAAACACATACTGTACATATAATGCATCATGTTATGTTATGCATTCAAGTTAACACCAAAACGAAACTTCATATATATACAACAAAATTTCGGTTCGATCTTACATCATAGTCGATCATAATGGTAGCATACAAACCGAAAGTTAAACTTACATACTTTGTACAAAATACTTACGCCTATTACATACAATTTATTTAAGGGCAACTAGTAGACTAGAAGACACTCAATCACGAGGATTCATCGTCGAGGTGCTAGCGTAAAGATCGGTTAAAGTTCACCGGAACTCATTCAAAAGATGAGCTCCGGGGAACCCGTGTCAACAGGATCCAAAGGGCTAATAAGGCGCCTCGGGAACCCAACGATGGTGATGACCTCGTGAGGTGCAGTCCGCAGAGTGCGAGGAAACTGCGATCATCCGGCTTGGCGCACTTGTCCATAAAGTGCGCGCACCGCCACTCGGAAGTCGATAAAGAGGTGGTGCGGCGGCGGGGAGATCTCGTTGTCACCATAAAGCACGTTGCGAGGAACGCGTTCATGTTGACTCAAGCGGCAGTACTCTGGGCCTCATTAAGGCGATGCCTAGTTTCCCATAACTCCTCACAATACTGATGGATTTGGTCCATGATACGGACCATCCTCGCCAAGCTCGCCGCACTCCGAGGATCTTCGCTAAAGCTGTATCTCGAACATGCTCACTTGCAGGTAGGGCCTTGATTCGGAAATGGTCGTAGGGTGGTTGAGACAATTCCGTCAAATCATGACGAAGAAGGCTCATCATCCTACTTGCCGCTTCTGAACCGCCATCGCCTCGAGGTGGCAAGTGCTTGGACACGATGAGAACACCGCCACTACATGCCTAGCGATGACGTTGATGAAGGCGCGATACTCCTCCATCCCTGGTCCTCGGTCTCGTCGATAGATGGCGTACTCCGGTTGGTAAGTGAAATTGGATCGCCACATCATGTCCCGAAGTAGGGCTGGGAATCCATCAACATCCTCTGCCCGGGTCTCCTTGACCAAATACCACCCACTCATCTATAGACAAAAGGACAAGGTAAGAGACAATAAACTTTTAAATAAACCAACAGAAAGTTGGGCAAGAATTGATATTAAGGAAGATAAGAAATAAAAGATGTCATACTTAAGCTTTCAAAATTATACTACTACTTGAAAATAGTTTTATCAGAAGACTCTCTAATAACTTCGGCCATGCTACTTCTAACCTACAGGCAATGCATGCTCTGATACCAACGCTGTGGGGACCCCCGGTTATTGGAAATGTTACTAATTAAATTCATACTGTAGCACAATTATTAATGAAGGAACAGTGCTGCCCCTTTATTAATACCAGGCTAAAGATATAAATTTAACAAGTGACAAATCCAGTAAACAGGATTCCCGGATATATATGATTCTCAATGGTTCCCAGGATCAATGACCATTGCATATATATCCTTCATCAACATTGCATCAAACACATACTAGTCATACATTGATATAATTAAACATAAGGTTACATCATTCTGTTAATACTCCAATATTAAGTGACTTAGTCACTTTAACAGTATACAGCGGAAGCAAAATAAACGGAAAAGGTCCACCAATGGCCCCATCCACCCGCAGGCAATTGCGTGGAGGAAAGAAGTAGCGTTACTCGTTAGCGTCACCCTGATCGGCGCTAACGGGTACTTCATACAGAAAACCGTCCTCACCTGCAACAATAGGTGGTAGCACCTTGAGTACGGAAGGTACTCAGCAAGTCTTACTCAAAATAATAAAATAAAGTGGTGATTAGAGCCTAACCAAAGGAGTAGAGTTTTTACATGCATAAGGTTACAACAGGAAGATATAAAGGTTCAAATTTGCATAAAGCGATACATCTTAACCTACAAAGGCTAAATTTTGATAAAGCGATTTAATAAATCAAAGTTTGCTTAAAACAGTAAGTAAATGGCTTATAAGTAAATGATGATGATGCATGATTCCTCATGCCAAATTAAAATAAACCAAAACCAGATTTTTGAACATCAAAACTTCTATACAGATGACATCAATTCAAGTTATCGCCCATGACCGTGGACACGGCTATTCGAACAGCTTTATACCCCGCAGGTGTACATCTTTACCCACATGACTTAGTTAGCCCGTTGCCTTGGATGCCTCCGAATGATGACACACTTCCTTTGGTATGCCGACCGGGAAACTAAGATTTGGTATTTTTCAACAAGCTAACACTATTGAGTTGGACCCCATGTGTGAACTAATCCCATAGTGTAGGCTACACCACCCACTAACCACGTGGCACACATGTTGTGTCGAGAATGCCGATCCAAACAATTTAAAACGAATTGGGCTCACCACCCATAATAGAATGCTATCGGCACCATTAAGGTATCGTATATGCGACGAGGCACATATACGCCCTCACCCTCCTAAGAACATCGATCATCGACATACAAAGCTCACATGGCATAAGACCTGGTCCTCGGACCTAAGCATCTATGCCATGCAAGGCCAATACACATATCCTTACTCTCTGTTTCCAACTCAATAGTCTCAACATTTTACTTAACCAAACAGCGCCCATACACCGCATGTGGAAATGCGTGGGGACTTGAATTGAATAATCGAGTTCGGTCCTTAATTAACCGGACAAGTCCACCACAAAACCCAATCTAGTGCACAAAAGCACCATCACTAGCTTCCTCTTGTCCAGATCAATTTGAATTTCAAATACAAGACTGATTTAAAGAAACTGGACAAAGAGTTTGAAATTGACAACAGATTCGATTGTGATTCCCATGTTTGACAAGATATGCTTGTCAAACTCTAAAATCTCTAGATCGCATATCTAAGCCAAATCGAGAATAGACCATATATTATACGATACTACACTAGAGTTGAGTGTATGGTCATAATCAAGGTAATCCACCATGTCAGGTCATAGCTAGCTATTACAAGTCACATTTTGTATTTTCAGACAAATAGCATGCACAGATATCACTGGATTTGTAAAGACTATTGTACAAAATCTGGGTTCAATATGGTGCAAAGAGGATGCTTGCCTTGGTAATAATAAACTTACATTGCGTGTTACGATTGCTCGAGAAAAGATTCAATTGCTTCAATAGAACCAGATTCTAAATGAAACAATAAGATCCAATAAATACCAAAACTGACAATAAGTCCAACATGGAAGAAATATGCATGATCAATCTAGAAATGCATGATTACAGTATGCTCAAGCCATAACTACCCATAATAATGATAATAACCCATTATCTAGCTCACTTTGCTTTCAAAAGAGAAATTAGAGTTTATTGCAAAGTTCGGTTTGATTTGAAAAGAGTCAAAACAGATGATTGCAATTTTTAGAAAGAGAAGTATAGATCATGCAAAAGTTCATAAATGAATCTTAGCATGATCTTTTAGGTAATTAATATCCCAAACCAACCTTAGTCTAACCTAACTAGTTAGATTACAACAGCTAAAGCAAAAACCTATTTTGTCGGCTGAGCCGACAAGAAAACAGAGATGATTTCAGCTAAGAGTCAAAATAGATGACGACAAGAATTGAAAGATCAACTTGTCATGCTGCTAGGGTTTAGTCAAAACCTAAATAAGATGATAGGTTGACAGAAGAACCCTAAGTCTTGAAAATGACAGAAAACCGAAAAGGCATAATATCAACTTTTGGTTTGAAGCAAGATTAAGCTATCGATGCTTAAGAGAATGATTAACAGACTCTAAGGTCCTTAAGATGCTCGAGATGTCAAAGCTAGGGTTTTATCTTACAGAGAAAGGAAAACACCCAAGTTTCAAATCGGATGTTGATCAACAGAGAGTTAAACTCGATTTAACCTACAAAAGATACCAAATCTTTAATGCGAGGGTAACATCGATTGCTTAGGATAGATAAGCAAATGATAGGAGCAAAATCCCACGGGTCGCAAGGAAGAAAATGAGCTCCCAGTGGTCAACAATGGCTGCGACTCCAAAAGCTAGGGTTTATATATGTGGGAGTTTAGCTACAGGCAAGAAGGAAAGATCTAGAGTTGATGAGGTGTCCATTTAGCTAAACATCCAAAAATTAGTGTATAATCTTTGGATAAATCCTCTCCTCTGCTCACAAAAATGGCTGCGCGCAGAGATAAGGAAGAAGAGAGGCCAAATATGACATGTGGGTCCCATTGGCGATCCACGTGCTGCGCATCACACACGATCAAAAGAATATCAGCCGTTCGATTGTGAATGGGTGGCTGTGATAAATAGAGGGATTAAATGATTTGAACCGGTATCATTTAATATGGACCGCACGATCTAGATCGGATGATCGAGATCCAATTGAAATCCCGGAGGACTGCGGGGCTCCACTTTCAAAGATAGACGTTGGATCAAGATCCAACGATCAATTAAAAGATATACACGTCACTCTTCTTTTGATGCGGTGGCGCGGCACCGTTGGATTTAATTTCTACGGTCAGGATGTAAAATGGATCCGGATGGTCCGATTGCATACACCCATGTGGTCCGCACGATTGAAATCCAACGATCCACCGATTTTGGGCTTTAAAGGCCCACGGTCAAAATGGAGTGCCGTAGGATTGAAATCCAAAGGCCCACATTAACGCGCGCCTCGGGTTTCAATTAGAAATAAGCGATACCGCTAGATCAAGGATGGACGGCCACGATTGTGCGGGGATCCGGAGTCGTCCGAATGCATACACAAATCTGGGCCACACGATGAAGATCCAATGGTCCAGAGGAGTGCGAGCTTTATAACACGCGGGAAAAAGGGAAAAGCCGTAGGATTTGAATCTAACGGCTGAGATAAAAGCGCGCCTTTAGGTTTAAAACGAAAAGGGCGTCACGGTTGGATTAGAAACGAACGGTGGAGATTGAATAGGGATCCGGAGTTGTCCGATTGCATACACTGATCACGCTCGTTGGATTAAGATCCAACGGCACAGATTTAAGTGGACACGTGGACAGCTCGCGGGGCGTTATTGCTTCGCCCGTTCGATGGAAGATCGACGGCTCATGTTAGTCGTGGAGTTCGGGCTCGCGCTCGAACGTGACCGAGCCAGACAAATTTGATTGGGTTGGACCGAGACACATGAGGCTGGGTCGCTACAGTGCAAGGGTCGGGTTTGGACCGGTTTGGTTGACCAAACCTTATTCATATATTTAAAAGGTTTGACTGGGACTTTAAAAATAGCAAATAAATTTATAAAATCATGAAATTTTTACTGTAAGCTACTGGGATGATATATTTCCCAGATAAATTTCATAAACCACATTTTCACTTTATAAAATACATAAATATCTATTTCAGGCCGAAGATATTTATTTAAAGACCATAAATTTTCTTTAAGTCCAAATAATTTCTAAAAATGCAACAAAAATATTTTTAGCCAAGATAATTTATCTAGGCTTTAATAAAAATACTTCCCAGTCATAATACAAGTGTTACCTTGTATTCCTTTAAATATTCTAAGTAGGTTTTTGGACTTTGGCTAAAAGGAAGGTTTTATTTAGTAACAAAGACAACTCCCAAGCGAGATTAAGAATAAGAATGATATGAACAGAGCCTATTACATGCTCATAATACAGATTATTACTGTTGATAAGATTGGGGCTGTTACAGGTGGCTTGCCGCACTACCTACGCACTGGCCACCCCCCTTCTCAGCCCTCCCCTAGGCCACATTCTATGGTACCAAACTGATGGTGGCTTGCCGCACTACCTACGCTGTGACCATGCCCTTGTGCCGCTTGCGATGAGGTGGACCAAGTGGCAAGACCACCCGTCACACCACGACGCTGCCACCGTTGTTGTCGGTCCAAGGTAGGTACGGGGATGGTCTTCTATTCATGATCAGTTCTTGCTCTATAACTTGTGCCTACAAAGCTTTCAATTTTTAGTCTGGACATCTGTGGATTAGTCTAGGTATGCATGCCAGATTGTATTTCATGATAGCAAACCTGAAGTGCCTCTGTATTCTAATATTGTCCGTGTGTTTTAATATGGTGATAATTCATGTGGTCTTGCTGTGTGTACAGTTTTTTTGTTTTTGAAATCTGGTGCGTGTACAGATTTTGATACTGGAATGGTCTGTTGTGCTACCTTTGCACTTTCTGAACGTTGAGCAGACATCATTTAGAGGTATGCATCCTGAAGCCACAAAATCCCCACTAAACAAAATTTTGTGGCCAATCAAGACCTTTGCCCATGACGCCGCCACTGTCGTTCGTCGGTCCAATGCAGGTACGACGATGGTCTTCTATTCATGATCATTTCTTGGTCCATAACTTGTGCCTGCAGAGCTTCCAATTTTAGTCCGGATGTCGGCGGATTAGTCCAAGCATGCATGTTAGATTGTATTTCATGATAGTAGACCTGAAGTGCCTCTGTACTATGATATTGCTCGTGTGTATTAATTTGGTGACAATTCATGTGGTCTTGCTATGTGTATAGATTTTTTCTTTTGAAATTTATGCGCTTTTTGAAAATGCTGCGTGTACATATTTTGATATTGGAATGGTTCGTTGTGCTACCTTTGCACTTTCTAAACGTTGAGCAGACAACATTCACAGGTATGCATCTTGAAGCCACACAATCCTCAATAAACAAAATTTTGTGGCCAATCAAGCCCTATTCGTGCGATCTTTAATGATAAGCCTCTGAACACTCCTTTTACTAACACTACTACAAAAATGCTAATACTGGACGCCTGATCACAGACAGTTCATCGAAACCGTCTGTATTAAACACAATCACAGATGGTTTTTGTGTAGCAACCGTATGTGTTACTTTTCGCGCTAAAAACCATCTGTGAAGAGGTAATATCACAGACAGTTTATGATGAAAACCATCTGTGAAGTTTCATAGACGGTTTGTAAAAATAACCGTCTGTGATATTTAGAACTATCACAGATAGTTTTCAATAAACAACTGTCTGTGATACTTTCTAGACGGTTCTTAACACGAATCATCTGTGATAATTAAATATTTCAGCTCCCGCACGATGCATCTCTTTGTCTCCTACGCTGACGGGCGATATGATGCGTCTCTTCATCTCGCGCGCTGACGTTACGTACGATGCGTCTCTTCGACGTTTTATAAGAATGATCATCGCGCGCCATGGTGAGCACGTATGGTATTGAATATGTACACCATGGTGAGCACGCAGAGCATGACTGCTAGGACCAAGCTCGCGAGGAGGTCGAGGATCACTGTCCTAGCTCTTCCTGACGATGTCGTCATCCACATCGTCGGCCTTCGTGGCCACGAGCTCTCCTCAGCCCATGGCTGACCTCTGTAGCCTACGAGCCATGTACGTGATGATTTCGTTTTGTGTTTAATATATATATATATATATATATATATATATATATATCAGTTCTGAACTGAATTTGACTAGCAACAATGACCTTCATTTGGCCTTTTAATTTTCTCTTATAGAGTAATTAGTTCTTTTATTAAGATTCTGTTGTCTTGAATTTTAGTTGCAAGGCCATGTACAAGGCATCCAAGAAGCGCACTGTGGGAAGGCGCGTGGAGCTGGAGCGGGAGGAGGCGATGAAGTGGCGGGACAACGAGCGCTACCTCACTGTCGTCAACCACCTGGCCGGCGCCAGCAACCCGGAGGTCAGCTTCATCGTCGGCCTCGCGCTTGTCTTCGCAGCCCAAGACATGCAGCACGGCCTCGTGTTCCTTGAACAGGTGGCCATCGCCGGTCACAAGGCCGTGGCCTATGTGCTCGGCCTCCTCCTCTACACGGCCGACGAGACACGCGACGTTGGGAAGCACTACATCAGGTAGGTCAAGGATGAGCCAACTGGCGGCGAGTACGAGATGACCAAGAGGACCAACCGAGAGTGTAGGTGGTGCCAGAGGCTTGCCGTGTACATGGTCCAGATGGCGGCGTGGAAGAAGATGACTAGGCCGCTGGGCTAGGTGTGGGCACTATCGGAGGACGGTCATTGGTGCACGAGCATCAGCTGCGGTGTGGAAGGGTGGGACGACTAAGCTGCCTTCTGCAGTGATGACTACAGGATTAGACATGAGTATGCCAATTTCTTTACAGAGGTGTTGAACTACTTGCCATAAAATTAGCGGTTTTAGCATAGTTTTAGCAAATATATATTACTAATATTTGAAAATGTGTCATATTCAATACATAGAAGTTGAGAATATATCTATCGGGACCCAAAAATGTATCTCAGGAACCCTCTATGTATTCTAAACTAGTCCCAGATCAGTTGCTAACTCACACAGGAAATAGTGATGAAATACCATCTATTTATTCGATTTCACTAAAAAGATCTCAAAGTAACAAATAATAATAATAACTAAACCTTATGGTCAATGTTTACTTAGCTTGCCACGCAGGGCTAAAGAAACAAATAAACTCTTGCAGCAAAACAAAACTCTTCAAATGGCCAATCAACATGCTCACAGGCAATCGAGTGGAGAACGCATCCTAATCCGCAAAACCTCCATAGTCCTCCTTCTGAAAGAACTCTTGAGCAGCTTGATACTCTTCAACTGAATCGCAGAAATTGAAGTCGTGAGTACATAAAGCACTCAGCGAGTCGTGGGGAAATGTATGCAAATAGTATTCATGTAAGGCTTAAGCAAAGGTTAGTTGTATGGTTCTTTTGCATAAAGCAGCATTGACGATAAATACAATAAATAAATTGAAATGCATAATTAAAAATAATAATAAGTAAACAACTTCTTTGAAACAACCAGTGAACTTCCCATTCACTTCTCAACCAAACCACTGATAAGTGAATCCCCCATTCACCAATCGACACAACCCACCAAGTGAATTATCTGTTCACCAAACAAACATTATATTCATTAAGTGAACTTCCCATCCACACTCCGACATATTTTATAAAGAAACTCCACCTACCGTGTGAAATCCCCAGGTATGTCCATAACCACGGATACAACTATTCAAATAGTTTTACACTCCGCAGAGGTTGTACAGCTTGACCCACAAGAGATTAATCAACTCAAAGAGTCTGACCACACTTCCTTAGGTGTGCGACTTAAGTGATCATCACAAGGCTTTTACAAAGCTCATTCTTAACCCAATTCTGCCCGCTAAGGTTTCAACATTGAATGTCTTTTCGACCAGATAGGGTCTCCCTCTTGCACCACCATGAGAATACGTTTCCCGTAACCACGCTTCCCACGATAGAACCAAAATTAAGATATTAATAATTAGTCAGCTAGGTCTATCCTATACTGGACATGTGGTTGTACGGTTAAGACCCAGTTCAATGGCGTACAAGATTAAGTCCTTGACAAGTTACTCAGGCGAGACTACCACAAATCCACAACATGCTAAATCCACACCCTCACTATCCACCATCCACTCGCCCAAGCGAAAACTATTTTGTTTAACCAAGACCAATGACAAACCCTGTCATGGTACACAAATTTTAACAAGAGTGGCTCACCACCACAGTTCCATATTTCATTAAGTCAAGATTAATCATTATGACACATGTGATGATGAACCCATCGTAACTAAGCTCAACTGAGCATCTGTATGATACCCATGTTGTTGATATGCATATGTCCAACTAAATTTATCCATACTAGGGTGACAAAAGATTCATAGCATTCAATTATTCAATGGAGGCATAATAACAACAGGAGATAGCTAATCCCAAAACAATTTGTATAAAGATAGCATGCAGTTGTATAAAACAATATACTTTTGAAATCATAGGTTCAATATGATCAAAAGACCATGACTTGCCTTAGAATAAATTCTGGGGTTGATCTTGATCTTGGTACACTTCTCCTTGTCTAAAACTTCCCGAAGTATCAACGTCTACTCGCAAACAAGCAAATAAATCAAATAAATAAATAAATAATAGAGAACAAAAAACTCTAAAAATTAAATAAAAATCTTAGGTAAATAGATCTAGAATTTAGATTAATTTAAAAATTTGAATGGACTCAATCGGAGTTTCGATGCAAAAGATATGGGCTCTGAAGATCAAACCCTAAGAAAAACCCTAAATTGGATTTTCTGGAATTGTCTGAATTATTTTCCTATTGAAAATTCTGGATTATGACACACTGACGTCAGCGGAGGATTTTCGGTGAAAAGAAATAAAAGAGAAAAGGTCTGACAAGTGGGACCCACTGGTCAGCGATGTGGCTCACGGTAGACCATGTTCATCGAACCAGGCTTAGGGTTAAGATTAGGGTATGTCGTGTCAGTTGACACGCATGTGTACACGTGGCTGACACGCAAGTAATCGTCTGATGTGGAGGCTGAGCTAGATGCCAACTCGGATGCACATGTCAACTGGTGATGTCATCCCCGGCGAGGTTTGTCGGTCACGTACGACAACGGCGGTATCGGCCACGGTGGCGACAACGGATGCTAGCGTTGGACTCCTCGCAACCTCGCGAGCCCGATGACACGATTGGTTGCTCCTGGCGGTGACCAAAAACACGGCGGTGTTCAAGGCTGGCGACGGAGCGGCACGGTCAAAGACGACAACGGGCTACGGGGGTTATTCGATGAAGCGAAGGCGCGTACCGTGTAGCTCGTGCGACGACGATGCTAGAACACCGATCGAAGATGGTGGAGCATTGATGGTGGTGACTGAATTGGTGGGGAGACAGCGGCGATCGTAAAACCCTAAAGCTCCAAATTGCAGCGGCGAAAGGGCTTGGGCGGAGTGGTTTGGGGTTTCAATATGCCGGGACCAAGGCGAACCCAAGGGCACCTTTTATAGGGCACAAGGGTGACCGAGAAGGGAAACCCTAAATGAAGTCCGAGCTGGCTATGAGTCAAACTCGGGATAGAGGGCGATACAGCTATAGATGTTACCAGATTTAGATGCGGAGAGATAAGGAGGATAAGATGACACAGATTACACAGGATTTTCTCGTTAGAAATCGCGTTGTCGGACGGGACTCTGAGGACCGACAATGGCGAAAGGGCAAGGTTGTGCGAGGACAAAGACAGAGGTCGACGATGCTAATGTGGCCAGAAGGTGGGTCCACAAGACATGGCGGCGGCTCAGGCGGAAACCGCGGAAGACACTGTTGGGTGGGACTAGCGAGGAAGGAGAGAGAATTGAGCGGGCTACGCAATTTTGGGCTGAAAGCGGAGGGAACGGGCGAGAGGCTAGGAATAGAAGTGGGCCAAGGCTTAGAGATTGAGCTCGAACAATTTTCTGAGATTTTAATAGGTTTTCTTTTTAGAAAATAGAAGAAAGTCAAATTGACAAATAGAAAATAGCAAATGTACTCAAAAAAATTCTAGAAAATATATCCAAGCACATAGAATCCAAATAAAATAGTTTTAATAATAGTTGGTGTTGAGATTATTCATATTAATTTTTTTGATCTCTAAAAATTCCAATTAAGCTTTAACTTTTACCAGAAAATCGAAATGGTTATTTTTCTTTTTGAAACTTCAAAACAGACCAATTTTTGGGATGTTACAATATCATAGACAGTTCTATTATAGAACTGTCTATGATATGAGACTATATCACGAAAAATTCTATAGTAGAACCGTTTGTGATATGTATCACTGACGGTTCCATAATAGAACCGTCTGGGATATGAGGCCATATCACTGACGGTTCTATTATGGAATCATCAGTGATACATATCACTATTTATTAGTAGGAGCCTTGCTAGGGTTTGTGCCCTATTTTCGTTAGTCCCCAGCGTCCTTACTCTTGCCCATTCTCCTCGCCCCTGACCTCGACGCTGCCGCCCCAAGCCTCCTCCCCGACCCCGTCGCCGACGGTTGTGACACCACGATTGCACAAGACACTCTCCCGGCTACCTCTCCACTGACCTCCCTCAACCAGATCTGCCAGGTTTGCGCATGGGGCTCTCCCTCTCTCCCTCCGGCGGCTCGCCTCCGGGCGGCTCAGCTCGGGCTCACCCGTGTGCCGGTGGCTCGTCCCTTGCTTGGCTATCGGTGCCACTCGCTTGCCTCTCCCGCGGTTTGATTTTTATGCTTGAGCATTGAGTGGTGTTCTAATGTTTGGTTGATTTATGCATAGTGGGAAGATGGATGTCGGTTGTGCTGGTGGTGGTGTTTGCCACCGTTGTTGTGTTGCACTGAGATAAACTATTTCTCTTTATTCTCTATCCCATTCCCTCCCCTTTGCTCTGTGATGGTGTTGGTGATGATATGGATGATACTTCTAGTGTGGCGCGCATGCCCTTGAGCCCCACTCCAAGTGATTTTTTGTGAGCTCATGAATTGCTCTATGATGAATTGATGTCACAAATACAATTGGATGTGATATTGTGTATAGATTGTGTCTTAAGCTGTTAGATTACCTACTGTTATGTATTGTTTCAAGCATACAATTTATACATTTTGATATACTTGTTGTCCTACATCACAGTTGATAGTATCTTGATAGATTTTGTTCCTGTGTACAACAAATAAGTTAATTTTTGATGATTTGCTTGAACGAGTCTGAATATATTAGCAAGTTTTAATCTTGTGCAATTAGCCTTTGAGAGCAATAATCAATCTTCTTAATCTTACCTTTGTATGTATAATCAACTAGCCTCTTGCCATTCAACTAGCCTCTCGCCATTCATTTCACCTTTGCCATGTACGTCCTACCATTCCATTCCCGATCTCTTCTCTATAAAGTCTCCAAGCAGTGGGTGCTTGTGCCTTTAAAACCGACATCATATGTATAATATATATATTGTTCGTAGTCCCTTAGCCACTTTGGGGGTCGTCCACGCAGCATGAGGAGGATGAGACAGCAGCCACGGGCAACTTCATCGAGCCCATGCAAGTTTAAGAAGCATGGTTGCTAGGAGAGCGTCAGGACATCCAATTACCTAGATGTCGTGGATAGGTAATTGGATGTCGCTATGTTCAAAAAGTGATGTGGACGCATAGGTACTCCGACTGGGAAGTGGCTTCATGTATTAGCAACCAACCATTCCTTGATCTAAGTTCTACGGTACGACTTGACATCAAGGAATGGTTGATTGCTGATACATGAAGCCACTACCCAGCCGGAGTACCTGCGCGTCCATGTCAATTTTTGAACATAGCGATGTCCAATTACCTATCGACGATATCCAGGTAATTGGATGTCTTGACGCTCTCTTGGCAGCCATGCTTCTTAAACTTGTATGGGCTCGATGAAGTTGCCTATGGCTACTATCTCATCCTCCTCATGCTGCGTGGATGACCCCCCAAAAGTGGCTAAGGGGCTACGAACAATATATATATATATATATATATATATATAATATGATACTGGTTTTAAAGGCACAAGCAACCACTGCTTAGAGACTTTATAGAGAAATATCATCACAGATGGTTTCAGGTATAAACCGTCTGTGATATACAACTACCACAGACGATTTTATCTTAAAACCGTCTGTGATACATCATCTATCACAGACGTTTCATCTACAAACCGTCTATGATAGTCAACTATCACAGACGGTTTTGAGTTAATAACCATCTGTGATAGTATGTATCACAGACGGTTCGAAAACTGTCTTGTGATAACCTCATGTTATTACAGACCCATAAACTCAGACGGCTCACAAAACCGTCTGTGATGATGTTTTTCAACCGTCTGTGAAGACCTTTTCTGTAGTAGTGTAAGATCTCTAACTGTGAACATTCACAGCAGACATAGGAGCTATATGTAGTAGGGAAGCTCAAGTAACTGGTTGGTACATCTCTTGAAGATTGCCCTGAGGGCTTGTTTGGAAGGGAGATATTAGAACCAATCTCTTCGGATTGGAATGTATTTTAGTTGAAATTCCCTATCAATCCGAAGGGATTGAGTCATATCACAGTGTATCCAAAAAAGCCCCGAGGAGAGAGTTCTGGTGATACATATGCATGGTTTTGACTTGGCAACCCCTAAGGCGCATGATGACATTCCAAATTTGAATTAAAATTGGTCATTTTCCACTATACCATATATATCCAACAAAGCTCAGGCATAAATGAACAACCTGCTGCCAAAAATCCTATTAAGCTCTGAATTCCAATTAGAAAAAAAGCATGTAAAAAATGTAAAGAAAACATGGGCATTAGCTCTCATTTATGGATCTCCAAGCAAGGAAAAGAAAAGAAAACTCCAGTATTCTTATAATGTATACATCATGCAATTGAAGTGAACATCAGAAAGCATTCTAGCAGACCGGTTTCCATTGTACATTACAAAAGATATTTAACAAATTTTGCTTCCCATATTTCATGGTACAATACAAAGATTCAATCAAATCCTATATTCTGCTTACTACCAAATATGTCGGGACACAAACTTACAAATTCGGACCCTCCCATGATCAGTAGCTAGCTCTCACAGTGACAACATCGATGTAAATCATATCTATACAATGAAATAGATAAGAAAGAAGCAATTTATTATTAAATAGAAGCAGCGGATCCCTTATGGTCAAATTTTACAAAGTTTGCCACGCAGGGCTTGAAAGACAAATGAAACTGTTGTAGCGGAAATAAGATAACTTATGGTGGCCATCCGACATGCACACAATCAATCGAGTGGGGAGCGCATCCTAGTTCGAATAATCTTCAAAATACTCCTCCTCATAGAACTCTGGATTTCCGGATTCTTGCTCAACAACTGATCAACAATGTGTTGGTGATATGCCCTAGAGGCAATCATGGAGATGATTGTATCACGTCTATGTTTATGAGTTCTTGAATAAATGTTATTCTGTTCCTTGAATGAATCATTAGTTCTGAAGATCAACGAGTATGTGACTTGTTGGTGAAACACTTCGACTTATATGATGTCGTTCTAAAAGTATCCACGGTCGAATGTCATTGATCGGAACACCGGTGACTCTACGACCGATTACATGTATTGATTGATGATCATGTTTCACCGGTCATGGATATGGGGATATCAAATCAATAATGTAAACACATGTTAGAGAACATGGGGTTGGAATGACCCACCTTGAGACACTATAGAGATTGTTATGATTCTATGTGTCATTAGTTGGTCTCAAGCAATGATGATGTATAATCCTTAGACACGAGATCGACATGGTTCCCTACATGTGTAATAGCACTCTTAGGGGTTGCCAAACGCTACTCAGAATCGGGTAGTTATAAAGGTAGCTTTGGGTATGCTATGAAACATGCGGAGGATGTGACTGGTCGATATGGGATTTGCCCTCCTAACATAACGGGAGAGATGTCTGGGCCTCAAGTAGTTGGATAAAGAAAGTGCATGGCGTGCCACTAGTGGTCGAAGAGTTCGACCACGTAAGGTTATCCGACAACTCGATCGAGAAAGTATTGAACAGTCCATGGATGACACACTATCTCACCGGAGTTCAAACCAGATATCGTGAGGCAAAAGGAGAATACCGGAGTACGTCGCAGTGTGTTGTCGTATCAAGGCGAGGATCGATTGGTTGGGACGAGGTTAATATGATTAATCCGATGATTTCCAAGGCTCGGATATATGAATGAGATTCATGTCTCGAAATTTTTCCGAGAGTGTCGCCTCGACGGCGAGGGCGCGCTCTTCGAGCCGACCCTCTAATCGGCTAGCGAGGACCGCCGTCTTTGGTTTTTCGTACCGTGCGTTATAGATAGTATGTGTTCATGTCGCCCGATAGAATTGGATTCTTTGCATAACTTGTTTTTGCAGGGTTTGATGTGAATAGTATGGCCCATTGTGTATGTGATGCATGAATGGATTTTCATGGCCTGCGCGTCATGCTTTGAGATAGCCATCATATTATTGTATAACGGCCTGCGTACCGACTTGTGATGCTTGAAATTATCCTATGTAATTCTTTACTAGTTTTTAGGAGTAAATGCTTAGTAGATGAATGTGATCGGAAACTTCAAGCATGGTGGTCGGAGAACAGGGAGCATGATGATGGAGATCGACATGTTAAGGGCCATACTATTTCACAGTTTAATTTGATTATCTGTGAATATTTATGTTTATTCCTGTTATGCTATTTTATCATTAGATGTTTTTGACATGATAGAATAGTCTCCCTCGAGAAAATTAAGTAAAATTGATGCCTTCCCAATTGCTGCACCTATCACGATTTTGATCGTTAATTGGCAGGTCTACCAAAGTAGGGTGCCATTAACTATCTTAATAAGATGGGGTGGGTGTCGGACACCCACATGCATAGTGTTGGTTTGACTTGACAAGGCTATCAAAATAGTTTTGGGCCTTGAGGCATGGTGTTGGAAGCCGGGGCATCATGATGCCATCCAACAAACAAGAGTCATATACGATATGATTGGCAAGAGGTTGCCTACCATAAATCACTAGGTTTCTAGCAGTGATGCCAAAGCTCACTAGAACTTAATGACTTATGGACCTTGGACTCACTATATGTTGTTTGAGGGAAACATGGTTTATAGTGGGAGTATCTTCTGTTATCCATTGTTAAGTTAAAATTAGACCATTGGTCGTATAGTGATCTGACAGAGTCCGCACATGTCGTATGGTGATACAAGGTGTCGTAGACTCGGTCGAACATAACCATCGACATATATGATTAATAGAAGATCTTTCATAAACATAGTCTTTGAATCTTTGCATATATTTTCATTTGTAGATCATGGCACCTACTACTTCTTCTACACCTACCTTTAATTTGCGATCTATTCTTGAAAAGGAAAAGTTGAATGGTTCAAATTTTATTGACTGGTTTCGTAATCTGAGAATTGTTCTCAAACAAGAAAAGAAGGAATATGTTCTAGAGAATCCCTATCCGAGGAACCAAGTCTTGATGCTACTCGAATCGAAAAGAATGCTTATGAGAAGCATTGCAGCGACCGATGATGTACAATCATCTAATGCTTGCAACCATGAACTCTGAGCTTCAGAAGCAATATGAGACCACGGATGCTTACAATATGATTGTGAGTCTGAAGGGTATGTTTCAGGATCAAGCAAGGGCAGAGAGGTTCAACACCTCTAAGGCATTGTTTTCTTGCAGGCTATCAGAAGGTAACCCGTCGATCCTCATGTGATCAAAATGATTGGTCTCATTGAGAGCTTAGAAAAGCTTGGTTTTCCCCTTAGTCAAGAGTTGGCTACTGATGTGATTCTCCAATCGCTCCCTGCGAGCTTTGAGCCTATCATACTGAATTTTCATATGAATGGCATGGAGAAATCAATGACCGAGTTACATGGTATGCTTAAGGGTGCTGAGGAGAGCATCAAGAAAAGTTCCAATCATGTGATGATGGTTCAAAAGACTACAACCTTCAAGAAGAAGGGTAAGTCGGGAAAGGGAAAAGGCAAAGGAAAGACTAAAGATGAGATCGAGAGTCTCAAGGCTAAGCTTAGAAGCTTAAAGCGGGTCCTAAGCCCGACACGAATGTTACCATTGTCATGAGATCGGGCATTGGAAGAGAAATTGCAAGAAGTACTTGGCGAGAAAAGAACAAAGGAAGTATAACTTCGATTCGTATAAATGTTATACAAATTAATCTTGCCACTTCTCACCAGTTCTTGGGTATTTGATACTGGATCGGTTGCTCATATTTGCAATTCGATGCGAGGACTAATAAGGAGTAGAATTTTGATAAGAGGAGATGTTGATCTTGGCGTAGGCAATGGAGCAAGAGTTCTTGCATTAGCTATTGAACTTTACCATTAGCTTTACCTTGAGATTAGTTATGGAACTAAATAATTGTTATTATGTTCCGACCTTAAGCAAAACATTATTTCTGCGTCATGTTTAGGAGCGAAGGTTATGAATTCAGAATAAAGAACAATTGTTGTTCAATCTATTTTGAAGATATGCTTTATGGCCATGCTCCATTGATGAATGGATTGTATGTTTTGAATCTTGAGGATATTCCTATCTATAACGTTAATGCTAAGAGACTTGACCCAATGAAATGAATCCCACTTTTATCCGGCATTGTCGACTTGGTCATATAAAGCGCATGATAAAGCTCCATAAAGATGGTCTTCTAACCTCATTTGATTTTGAATCATTTGAAACATGTGAATCTTGTTTACTTGGCAAAATGACAAAGTCACCTTTCACGACCAGAGGTGAAAGGGCGAGTGACTTGTTGGCCCTTGTACATTCGGATGTATGTGGACCTATGAGCACTTCGGCCAGAGGTGGTTTTCAGTACTTCATAACTTTTACTGATGATTTCAGTAGATATGGCTATGTCTACTTGATGAGACATAAGTCGGAATCCTTTGAAATGTTCAAGGAATTTCAAAATGAGGTACAAAATCAACTTGGCAAGACAATCAAATGTCTACGATCAGATCGTGGAGGTGAATATTTGAGCCATGAGTTTGGTGATCATCTAAAGAAATGTGGAATTGTTCCACAACTCACTCCACCGGGAACGCCTCAATGGAATGGGGTGTCTGAACGACGGAACCGAACATTGTTGGACATGGTTCGGTCAATGATGAGCCAATCTGATCTTCCATTGCAATTCTGGGGATACGCTCTAGAAACCGCAACTTTCACATTAAATAGGGTTCCATCAAAAACAGTAGAGAAGACACCATATGAGATATGGACCGCGAAGTGTCGGCTTGTCTTTTCTCAAGGTATGGGGTTGTGAGGCGTATGTCAAACGTTTGACGTCTGACAAACTCACACCCAAGTCTGATAAGTGCTTCTTTGTGGGGTATCCTAAGGAAACTAAAGGATATTACTTTTACAAGCGGGAAGAAAACAAAGTGTTTGTTGCTGTAATGGTGTCTTCTTGGAGAAAGAGTTTCTTTCCAAAGGAGTCAGTGGGAGTAAGGTGCAACTCGAAGAAATTCGGAAAACATCCGAAAATATTTCAACTCCTACTGAGTCTCTACAGGATGAACAAAATGTTGTTAGACCTGTAGATGAGGCATCAGCCCCACGTAGATCTAAAAGGCCACGTCAATTGCCTATAAGGTATGGGCATGACGTTTTATTAGTGAATAATGATGAGCCTAATACTTATTCTAAGCGATGGTAGACCAGATTTCGAGTCATGGCTTGAGGCCATGAGATCCGAAATAAAGTCCATGCATGACAATCAAGTTTGGAACTTGGTTGATGCACTGATGATGTTAAAACCATTGAGTGCAAGTGGATTTTTAAGAAAAAGATAGATATGGATGGAAAGGTTCACATTCATAAGGCACGACTGGTTGCGAAGGGTTTCAAACAAATTCAAGGTGTTGATTATGATGAAACCTTCTCTCCTGTCGCTATGCTTAAGTCTATCAGGATCATTCTAGCTATTCTTTGCATATTTCGATTATGAGATATGGCAGATGGATGTCAAAACGGCTTTCCTAAATGGAAACCTAAGTGAGGATGTGTACATGACACAACCTGAGGGTTTTGTCGATCCAAAGGAAGCTAGAAAGGTATGCAAACTTAAGAAGTCCATCTATGGATTAAAGCAAGCATCTCGGAGTTGGAACATTCGTTTTGATGAGGTGGTCAAAGGTTTGACTTCGTCAAGAATGAAGAAGAACCTTGTGTTTACAAGAAGGTTAGTGGGAGCAAGCTTGTGTTTCTGATCTTGTATGTGGATGAGATACTACTGGTCGGAAATGATATTCCAATGCTTGAATCTATTAAAACTTCATTAAGAAATAGTTTCTCAATGAAAGATTTAGGAGATGCAGCATATATTCTTGGTATAAGAATCTATAGAGATAGATCTAAGAGGCTAATTGGATTAAGCCAAGACATGTACATTGACAAGGTGTTGAAACGGTTCAACTTGCAAGATTCCAAAAGGGGTTTCTTGCCCATGTCACATGGTATTAATCTTAGCAAGACTCAGTGCCCTTCGACCACTGATGAGCAAGACAAAATGAGTAGAATTCCATATGCTTCGGCTATCGGATCTATCATGTATGCCATGCTGTGCACACGACCAGATGTGTCGTATGCTCTAAGTGTTACGAGCAGATATCAGTCAGATCCAGGTGAATGTCACTGGATAGCAGTCAAGAATATCCTTAAGTACTTAAGAAGGACTAAGGATGCATTCCTTGTATATGGTGGTGAGGAAGAGCTGGTCGTAAATGGTTACACCGATGCTAGTTTCCAAACCGACAAGGATGATTTCAGATCGCAATCAGGGTTTGTGTTTTGTTTAAATGGAGGAGCAATAAGCTGGAAAAGTTCCAAGCAGGGAACGGTTGCTGATTCCACGACAGAGGCTGAATACATTGCGGCCGAAGCCGCAAAAGAGGCCGTATGGATTAAAAAGTTCATTAGTGAGTGGGTGTGGTTTGAGTGCTTCTGTCCAATGGATCTCTATTATGATAATAGTGGAGCCATTGCACAAGCTAAGGAGCCTAGATCGCATCAAAGTCCAAGCACATACTTCGGCGATACCACATTATTCGTGAGATCGTTGAGAGAGGTGATGTGAAAATATGCAAAGTGCACACGGATTTGAATATTGCTGATCCGTTGACAAAGCCTCTCCCGCAACCTAAGCATGAGGCGCACACAAGAGCTATGGGTATCACGATACCTATACGATTGACTCTAGTGCAAGTGGGAGATTGTTGGTGATATGCCCTAGAGGCAATCATGGAGATGATTGTATCACGTCTATGTTTATGAGTTCTTGAATAAATGTTATTCTGTTCCTTGAATGAATCATTAGTTCTGAAGATCAACGAGTATGTGACTTGTTGGTGAAACACTTCGACTTATATGATGTCGTTCTAAAAGTATCCCTGGTCGAATGTCATTGATCGAACACCAGTGACTCTACGACCAGTACATGTATTGATTGATGATCATGTTTCACCGGTCATGGATATGGGGATATCAAATCAATAATGTAAACACATGTTAGAGAACATGGGGTTGGAATGACCCACCTTGAGACACTATAGAGATTGTTATGATTCTATGTGTCATTAGTTGGTCTCAAGCAATGATGATGTATAATCCTTAGACTCGAGATCGAAGCATGGTTCCCTACATGTGTAATAGCACTCTTAGGGGTTGCCAAACGCTACTCGTGAATCGGGTAGTTATAAAGGTAGCTTTGGGTATGCTATGAAACATGCGGAGGATGTGTTGGTCGGATATGGGATTTGCCCCTCCTAACATAACGGAGAGATGTCTGGCCCTCAAGTAGTCGGATAAAGAAAGTGCATGGCGTGCCACTAGTGGTCGAAGAGTTCGACCACGTAAGGTTATCCGACAACTCGACCGAGAAAGTATTGAACAGTCCATGGATGATACACTATCTCACCGGAGTTCAAACCGATATCGTGAGGCAAAGGAGAATCTTTCGAGTAAAGTCGCTTAGTTCGATCAGATCCAGACAAGTCGTATGGTGATACGAGCAAGTCGTAGACTGATCGAACGAAATCACAGAGTGGTCGAAACTTGGTCGTAAGGGTTTACGAACTGGTCGTGACCGAGTACGAACTGGTCGTATAAAGATAATACCTGGTCGTAAGTGATGAGGACCTAGTCATAGATCATATTGCATTAAGGTTCGTTCGATATAATTTGTGTGTATTCGGGAATCGTTATGTCCTGCTAGGGACCGCTACGACTCGTGATCGGAAAGGTTTTCCGAGTCACAACCGATTACACATAAACCTAATGGGTCACACACTTAATGGGATGGAACAAACCAGAACGAATACGATTCGTTAAAAGTGTTCGGATAGGATCCGACACAGGGCACTATATAAGGAGATGCTTGAGGCTAGCTTTGGGGGACGAGAGAGACACGTGAGTTGTTTCCACCAAAACCCTAACCGCCATCTTCTTGAGAGAGCCTTCCCGTGCGACTTGGTGCTAGCACACCGGCGTACGGTTGTTCCTTCTCTGGACGTGTGGATACCGTAGAGGCGCTACTGCGGTCGCTGTTGTGCTGAGGACGATCCGTGATCTTCACAAGGAACTGTGGAAGCCGCCGGAGGAGACGATCGACTACGAGAACGTTGGACGATCATCTACGACCACTACATCGGCGCGTTCATCGTCGGACTAGGCTACTCCGACTCTACTTCCGCTGCACCGCGTGCCTAGTGGTAATGATCTGTGATCATATATCTTGCTTGGCATCCTGGTTTACATGGTAGAAATTTTGATTTGTGGCTTGCGTAGCCTACCCGTATCCCAACACAATGGCATAAAGCCGTGAATACATAAAGTACTCAGCAAGTCGTAGGGAATAGTATACAATTAATATTTATGCAAAGCTTGAACAAGGAATAGCTGTATGGTTATTTTGAAGAAAGCAATATTGATAGTAAATACAGTAAATATATTAAAAAGGCATAGTTAAAAAGATTAAATACATAAGTAAATAAGTGCTTTGAAACAAACAGTGAACTACCCGTTCACTTCCCAACCAACAACCAGTGAACTACCCGTTCACTTCCCAACCAACAACCAGTGAACTACCTGTTCACTTCCCATCAGTACCACCATCCAAATATTTTATGAAAACTCTATACCTCGTGTAAAATCCCTGGCATTGTCCATAACCTGGGACACGGCTATTCAAAAAGTTTAACACTTTGCAGATGTTGTACAGCTTTAGCCACAAGAGACAATCAACTTGTAATGTCGGCCATGACACGCTTCCGTATGCGTGCAACTAAGTGATTATCACATTGCCTTTACAAAGCTCTATCTTAACCTAGTTCTGCTCACTAAGGTTTCACCACCGAATGAACCTCGCTCTCATTCGGGCTCCCTCTTGCGCCATTGTGAATATCTCTCGTAGAATTCACGCTTCTAAAAACAGAACTAAAATCAAGACATTGCTAATTAATTAGCCAAGTCCATCTCATACTGGACATGTGGTTGTACGATAAGGCTCAGATCAATGACGCACAAAGTTAAGTCCTTAGTGATTACTCAGGCAAGACTACCTCGTCCAAAACAATATGCCTCATGCACCCCCTTTACTACACGTTCACTCGCCCGAGCATAAATAATTTTGTTCACCCAAACCAATGACAATCTCTACCATGGAAATTTTTTTATAACAGCGGCATCGCACCACAATCAGCAGAACAGTGACCTCGCACCACAGTTGCATGACAATAGCATCACACCATAATTCCATATATCATTAAGTCAAATTTAACATTATAGAACATGTGATCATAAGCCCATCATAACTAAGCATGACTAAGTATATTATGCCACCAATGTTGGTATTACTATTATATCCAACTAATATCAACCATTCCTATGGTGTCCAAGGATTTATGTCATTCACAATTATTCAAGATGACATAATGTCAAATAGGTAATTAGCTACTCCGAAAATAATTGATATAAAAAATTAGCATGCATGTTGATATAAAAGCAATATAATTTTGTAAAAATGGGTACAACATGATCAAAATTCTATGACTTGTCTTCGTCGAAGATTGGAGTTACTACCGCAGACTGGTCCAAGCTAGATTCGGCAACACTATATTCTATACGCGTAAAACGAGATGAGAAAATAATGATAAATCCAAATAAAATCCAAAAATCATAAAATATGTACTGATGGGAGATATTGAATTTAGATGAATTTAGGAACAAGAATCGATGGAATTGGAGTTCATATGAAAGAGAACGAACACCATAAGTTTTTTAGAAAAGGAAATTGCTGAAAATTGAGAAGGAGGGGAATATTCTAGAGAATATTCCTTTTCAGAATTAAAGGATTAAAAGAATTTGCTGCTATTTGGTTCCCACTTGTAAGTAAGATGAAGAGAATAGAAGAAGGAAACAGAGCAGAGGCAGAGGAGGCAGGTGGTGGTTCTGGGTGCCGGTGATGCCAACGAACGACGTTGCGGCGGCGCCGGGCGACCGGCAAAATGGGTTGGGATGGGGCAGTTGAGATGGTAGGAGGTGGAGGCGGCGATGATGGTGGCTAGAGGTCGCACCGGTGTAGGTCGAGGCGCACGAGAGGCGCGGGGCGGCAGCCCTCCAGTGGCGGCAGGCAAGGGTGGTGCGAGCATGAGCTACACAGTGGTGAGGTGATGTAGTCGGCAGGGTCGGGGTGGGCCAGGGTTGGTCGAGGCGGTGTGGCGGTGGGGATGAAGGAGTGGCGGTGGCGACATGCTCCGACGATAGGAAAAACCAAATTGCGGTGGGAGATGGGTAGAAGAGGACCGAGAACAAGATATGACACGGTCAATTTGGTGGAAAGCTCACCGGAGAAGAAGATCAATGTGTTGGCGACATGATCCGACTTGAGGAAGAAGAAGAATGGCGTCGCGCGTTCTGGCCAAACGGAGGGGAGTTAAACGTTAATGTTTGGGGCGAATCGAAGAGGGGAGCAAGGGACACACATTGCTTATAGGGTAGAGGCGGTACTCAGATCGACAGGGAACACCCGCGGGAACAGGGCGATGGTTTTGTTTGAGATTGTCCATCAACGGGAAATGGCAAAATTGAATGCGAGGGATGATGGTAGTGTGCAATTGAAGGTAGCACAACGTGGGCAACGGAAGTGGGAACGTGGTGCCACCAACGGAAATGGAAATGGCACATTGTGCGTGACGGGAAGGGCTGCGACGTACGAGCGACGGCTCGGGTACGGGCTAGGCGCGAGCTGGCCGCAAGGTTTAGTTGGGGCTAGCACGGCCGGGGTGGCTCGGGTGCAAGCTGGGTCCGAGAGGCGGTACTCGATGCGCTGGGCCGAAGGCGGCGCATGGTGTGGTCGGTTGAGGATAGAGAAAGAAATAGGGGCAGATGAGCCAATACAAAGAAGAAATGGAGAAGAAAGGAAGGAAAAAGAAAGAAAAAGGGGGAAAATGGGTCGGAGAAAAAGAATTGGGCTCATCCCAAAGATAATTCGCGGAAACAAATTCAAATTACGAAATATGAATTTGTATTTACGAATTTGAATTTGGATTTGGTAACGAGATTTGAATTGAGTATTGGAATTTGGATTTGAATTACTGACTAGGATTAAATAATTACAAAAACTCCTAATGAAATCCAACTCTTTGAAAATAGTTAATTTAAAATAAATTTTACAACAAAGAAAAGAAATTTTGGGAAAACAGAAAAGAAATAAATTAAATTGAAATCCAAGAAATAACAAAAGTACATGGAAAATCCAAAAAATCCAAAGGATGAAATAAACCAGTTCTGAATTTAATTGAAGTTTGATTTATTCAGATTAATTTTTTAATTTGTAAAATTTTAAATTAAGCTTTAATTATTTTAAGAAAAATTTAACTAGTTCTTTTTATTTTGAAATTTTCAAAAAGACCCAAAAATTGGGATGTTACAAACCTACCCCCTTAAACAGAATCTTGACTCTCAGATTTGGGCTGGCTAGAGAATATGTGCGAAAATTCGGACTTTGCTCACTCTTCTAAGCAACTTTCTCTTTTGAGTGAGACAAAATTGCAATAGACGCTGAACTGACTAGGGACTTACCTGGTGTGATGCCCTAAGCTGATTGGGATGGCTCTGTGACGACATGACTCACTGGTCCTCTTGCATAAGGAAGTGGAGTCCTGGTGGCTTGACTTGGAGTCTAAGGTGTTCCTCGGCCTGCTCCTACTGTAGGGGTTCTGGTTGGTGTGCTCTCAAGTTGAATGGAATTGGCGTTGGGCTTTCTTTCATGGGCAACTGTGGGCATATTGACATGTCTCGTGGTAGTTGTAACAGGTGACTCCTGGAGCTGGATTGTTGCTTCTCTGAGGTTGGTTGGTTGGTTGTTGTTGTTGAAGTTGTGGAATCTTGAAACAGTTGGGCGAGGTATCTGTGCAGGGGTCCTGAATGCAGCAGGAGGAGTGAAGCAGACAGGATGCTGCACATTCATTCTAGCTCTCTGCGGATGATTTTGATGAGCACCATGCTACATCATCTTCCTCTTGCAAGATTCTTCAAGCTCACGACGACTCTTCTATGAGCATAGCTTTATCAACCATATATTGGAAATCTACATAGTCATTGCCAACAACTTGTACTTTTAAGCTAGGGTTGAGTCCATGCTTGAAACGCTTCTGATGAGCATTATCTGAGGCAACGTCCTCTAGAGCATAAAGAGAAAGTTGAGTGAACTTGTTGATATATTCACTCACCGACATGCTTCCTTGTTGTAGATCATGGGACTCATTCTTCATCTCTACTATGCCATCTGGGACATGAGAGTGGCGGAAAGCTGCTGAAAACTTGGCCTAGGTAATAGCTTGTGGATTCTCATGGGCTGCACTGTACTTTTCCCACTATTCTACTGTCGTGCCCTCCAGCTGATGTGTGGCATAAAGAATTTTTTTCACGATCATTACACTGAGCAATGGTGAGCTTCTTCTCAATGGGGTGTAACCAATCATCGTCATCAAGGGTTGGAGGAGTTAGAGAATGTAGGTGGACATGTCCTCATGAACTCTACCAACTTTGATTGCGGATGAGCTGGTGGTGGTGGTGGTATGGCAGCTGCTTGCTTATTCTAGTTTGGCATATTGACTAAAGCAACAACATTCTGGTTTTGTTGATTCATCATTTGACTCATATTCTGCATCATGCTATTCATTAGCTGGGTCTGAGCTGCCATAAACTGACCCAAGTTCTGCTCTTTTATTGCGGCCGGTGGGGATGGTGCATTGGGATTAGCACTAGCATTGGGGTCCACTGGTCCACCTTGACTTGCGTTGAGGTACATGTTTGATCCATCTGCAACCATTCTTCATAGTTTTAATAGATGAGAGGAAGAAAGCATGATAGGTGAGAGGAAAAAGCACAATAGACGAGAGAGAACAAGGAAAAGACATAAACAAATTAGCTGAGGAAAGTTGGTTAAACCCAAAGAACAAATAGCCGGAAAGATATTAAGATGCATCAAAACTCAAGCAAAAGATCCTATTGCACGGACTAAATGACACTAAAACTGAGAAGGGAAACATCTGCTAAAGCACTACTAATTTAACTTATGTGGACAGTCAACTTGAAACCCTTGGCAGATCTTGAAACTTCTGGACCAACCGTCGCCTTGATCACAGAAGACTTGATCCTATAGAGATTCCTGAGGTGGGGAAGATCAATTTAAATTCGAAAATAAAGTTTTCAGAGAAGACAAGAGATAAAGACCTAAGAATGATATGAGAAGAATAGAATAGGATGAGAAAAGAATAGAATAAAATGAGAGAAGAAAACTATTTATGTCAATTGGTTGCTTTGATTTATAAATAAATTTGAAATTTTTGGACTAAAACAACCATGTTGGCTTCGGCAACATCGGATTCTATACGCGCAAAATGAGACAAATAAATAATGACAAATCCAAATAAAATCCAAAAATTATAAAATAGGTACTGATAGAGACATATTGAATTTAGATGAATTTAGGAATGGGAATCAATGGAATCAGAGTTCGTATGAAGGAGAACGAACACCCAGATGTTTTTCAAAAAAGGAAATTACTAAAAATTAAGAAAGAGTGGAATATTCCAGAGAATATTATTTTCAGAATTAAAGGATTAAAATAATTTGCTAACATTTGGGTCCCACTTGTAAGTGAGACAAGAGAATAGAAGGAGGAAACAAAGCAAAAGCAGAAGAGGCAGGTGGCGGTTCTGGGCGTCGGTGGTGCGACGGCTCTGGGCTACCCGCAAAATGGGCCGAGACGGAGAGCTAGAGAAGATAGGAGCTGGCGGCGATGGCGGCACCAGCACGGGTGAAGGCGCATGGGCAGTGGCGCTCCAGTAGCGGCCGGGCAAGGGTGGTGCAAGCATGAGCTACACAGTGGCGAGGGGAAGCAGCTGGCGGGGTCGGGGTGGCCCAGGGTTGGCCGAGGTGGCGGTGGCCCGGGTGGCGGTGGCCGGTGGCAAGGATGAAGGAGTGGCGGCGACGACATGCTCCGATGACAGGAAAAACCAAATTGAGGTGGGGATGGGTAGAAGAGGATTGGGAACATGACGTGATGTGGTCAATTTGGTGGAAAGCCCACCAGAGAAGAAGAACAATGCGTTTGCGATGTGACCGAACTTGAGATGAAGAAGAATGGCGTCGTGCTTTTCGGCCAAATGGGGGCAGTTAGACGCTGAGGTTTTGGGCGAATCAAATAGGGGAGCAAAGGACATGCAGTGCCCCCTTTATAGTATGGAGGCGGTACTCAGATCGACGGGGAACGCCTACAGGAAAAGGGCGACAGTTTGATTTGACATTGAACATCGATGGGAAATGGCAAAGTTGAATGCTAGGGGTGATGGTGGCGTGCAACGGAAGGTAGCATGACGTGGGCGATGGAAGTGGGAACGTGGTGCCAACGACGAAAATGGAAATGGCACACTATGCGCGATGGCACGGGAGGCGGTTCGGGTGCGCGCTGCGCGGTGGCTGCAAGGTGAGGTAGGGGCTGGAGCGGTCGAGGTGGCTTGTGTGCGGGCAGGCGTAGGCAAGGGACCAGAAGGCGACGCTCGGTGCGGCCAGGTCGAAGGCGGCGCACAACGCAGCCGATCAGGACAGAGAAAGAAACCAGGGGCAGAGGAGCCCGCAGAAAGAAGAAAGAAAGAAGAAAGGAAGGGAAAAGAAAGAAAAAAAAGGGGGGGAATAGGTCCTGAGAAAAATAATTGGGCTCAACCCAAATATAATTTGCGGAAACAAAATCAAATTCGAAAATTTGAATTTGGATTTGGAAATGAGATTTGAATTAAGAATTGGAATTTGGATTTGAATTACGGACTATGATTAAATAATTGTAGAAACTCCAAATGAAATCCAACTCTTTCAAAATCATTAATTTAATTTAAATTTTACAACAAAGAAAAGAAAATGTGGGAAAACAGAAAAGAAATAAATTAAATTGAACTCCAGGAAATAACAAAAGAACTTGGAGAATCCCAAAATCAAATAAACTAGTTTTGAATTTAATTGAAGTTTGATTTATACAGATTAAATTGTTTGAATTTTTAAAATTTCAAATTAAGCTTTAATTATTTCAAGAAAATTTCAATTGGTTCTTTTTATTTTAAAATTTTCAAAAAGTCTAAAAAATTGGGATGTTACAATTTGTCAGGACCCAAACCTGCAAATCCTGACCCTCTGTGTATTTTGAACTAGCCCCATGACCAGTTGCTAGCTTACACAGTGACAACATCAATGTAAATCGTATCCATACAATGAAATAGCTAAGAAAGAAGCAATTTATTAATAAATAGAAGCAGCGGACCTTATGGTCAAAGTTTACAAAGTTTGCCATGCAGGGTTTGAAATACAAATAGAATAATTGCAGCAGAAATAAGATAACTTGTGGTGGCCATCCGACATGCCCACAGTCAATCGAGTGGGGAGCGTATCCTAGTTTGCATAGTCTTCAAAATACTCCTCCTCATAGAACTCTAGATTTCGGATTCTTCCTCAACAACTGATCAATAATGGCATAAAGCCGTGAGTACATAAAGCACTCAGCAAGTCGTAGGGAATAATATGTAATTAATATTTATGTAAGGCTTGAACAAGGAATAACTGTATGGTTATTTTGCAAAAAGTAATATTGATAGTAAATACAGTAAATTGATTAAAAGGCATAGTTGAAAAGATTAAATACATAAGTAAACAAGTGCTTTGAAACAATCAGTGAACTACCCGTTCACTTCCCAACCAACAACCAGTGAACTATCTATTCACTTCCCATCCGTACCACCATCCAAACATTTCCCCATGACTTGCTGAGTGCTTTATGTACTCATGACTTCAATTTCTGCGATTTAGTGGAAGAGTATCAGGCTGCCCAAGAGTTCTTCGCCCAGGAGCACTATGAAGGTTTTACGGATTAGGATGCGTTCTCCACTCGATTGCTTGTGGGCATGTTGATTGGCCTTTTCAAGAGTTTCGTTCCGCTGCAAGAGTTTATTTGTTTCTTTAGCCCTGCGTGACAACTTAAGTAAACGTTGACCATAAGGTCTAGTTACTATTATTATTTGTTATTTTGAGATCTTTTTAGTTAAATTGAATAAATAGATGGTATTTCATCACTGTTTCCTGTGTGAGCTAGCTACTGATCTGGGATTAGTTCAGAATACACAGAGGATTTCTAAGATGCATTTTGGGTCCCGACAGAGGTGGTACGAGCCATATCAACTGTAGAACGCAATCTTAGTTAGCATGGTCATTTTAGCTAAAAGCTTCAAAATTTATTTTTGAAATCAAATTAGCTCAATTTGATTTAAGTAGTTGTTCTTCTCTCTCTCCTCTATTCTGATTCTTTTCTTATCTTAGTCTATTCTATTCTCAACTTACTCTATGTCTTTCTCAACTTGTTCTAGAAATCTTGTTCCTTATCTTTGCTAAATGTTGTTTTATAATCTTAAATTGAGTTCCTCGCCCCATCAATTTCTCTAGTTCGGAAGAAGGAGTCAAGTCATCGGCAATCGTTAAGAGTATCTTCGTCGCTTCATCCCAGTTGCTTTTTGAAGAGTTTCCATTGTCTAGTCCAGATTAGGTGCCATTAGATTAGAGTTGTTAGTAGCGTGTTTAGATCGTTGTTGCATAGGTCTTTATTTGGGTTGTGTGTAAGTAGGAGTTGCAGTTTTGTTGTTAGGCATTATGTTGCAGTCGCAATAAGGCTTTAATTTGAAGAGCTTATTTGTTCTTTCATAGCGTTTCAGCTATGTCTTCTTTGTCTTTTGCATTTGGGTATACTCTATTTTCCCCTTGTAAAGTTGTGTCCATCTTCTCCATCCTGCTCTATCTCGTCTACTGTGCTATTCCCTCTCATCTATATTGCTTTCCTGCCTTACCTACTAAACCTATGGAGAATCGTCGCAGATGGTTGACACTCACAACACCTCAAGCTGCTCTCAGTCAGATGATGCCAATGCCAATGCCAATGCCAATGTCAATGCAAGTGACCAGTCCCCAGTCCTTGGAGCAGCAGATCCAAGCATGGCCCAACTTCTAGCAGCTCAGACTCAATTCATGAGTACAATGATGCAAAATATGGACAATATGATGACCCAGCAAAGTCAGAACGCCACTGCAATAGTCAACTTGTTGAATCAGAATATTCAGAATAATCAAGCAACAACTGTTCCACCGTGTAACATCCCAATTTTCTGAGCTTTAAAAATCCTTTAAATAGTTAGTAGGGAAAAAGGTCACCATTTGGATTTGTTTGAATTTAAATTCAAAAGCTTAATATTGGACTTTACAATTAAAAATATTTAATGTGAATAATCCCAACATGAAAATTAGCCAAAACTATTTTATTTGGGTTCTATGTGCTCAGATGTATTTTCTAGATTTTTCTAGAATTTTTCTGAGTTCATTTGCTCTTTTCTATTGCTTATTGGAATTTCTGGTATTTTTTAAAATAGAAAATCTATTTAAAATCTCAGATTTTCCTTCGGGCCGAATCCCTTGGCTCCGGCCCAATCTAACCCAACCCCGGCCCATTTCCCCGCCGCCGCCAGCCCAACTCCCGAGCCGCAGCCCGCGTCCCTCTCTCCTCCCGCGCACACTCCCGGTCCTACCTGTCGGTGTCCACGGAGCCGTGTGCGACGCAGCCTGGTCCGAGCCACACCCGCCGCCATGTGAACCCCACTTGCCACGCCAGCGTCGTCAACCTCCCGGACACCTCCTTCCTTATCCATGCCGCCGCACGGATTCGTCTTCGCCGTCTCCGCCACGGACTCCTCCTGGCGGCCGTGTATAAAAGGAGGGGCACCCCTTGGCTTCCGCATCCCTTCCCCAACCGCCAGCGCCCAAGATCGAAGCCCTAGCCACCGAAAATCGTCGAAGGAAGCTTTGTGCCACCGCAACTCCGTTGAGCTCGTTCGTCGCCGTCAAAGCCGCTCAAGCCTCGCCGCCGCCTCCTTCGTGTTCGCAAGATCGAGGGCTACCTCCCGGTGACCTCGGTTTCGCCGCAAGCCCACCGGAGCTCCAGATCCGTCGCACCCGTGGTCCAACCTCCACCTAATCGTCGCCGCCAGTCATCTGGGTTGTCCCCAAGCACACGTGAGGCCACCGTTGTGATCCCCATCTCACCCTCTACCTCCTTGTGCCACCCGTCGCCGCCGGCGAGCCGCCGTTCGCCGAGACTGTCGGGATCCGAGCGCCGCCGCTCTTGCTGTCGTCCACGTCACTGCCACCTCCGCTAGCCACCTCAGCTCGACGCCCTCGTGTCGCCCGCGTGGAGCCCAGTCAACACTGCCACGTGGCGACCCAGATCCAATCCCAACCGCCTAGCTCGGTGGACCAAGTCCACCGTGAGCCATCTCACTGACATGTGGGTCCCACATGTTAGTAAATTCTTTTATTTATTTTATTTCTAAAATTCCTTGCTGACGTCAGCATTGTGCAATAATCCGATTTTTCTTCAGAGAAATAATTCGGAAATTCTGGAAAATCCAATTTAGGGTTTTTCTTTTAGATTTAAACTTCCAGAGCTCATAACTTTTTGCGTCCTAACTCCGATTAAGCCCATTCAAATTTCTAAATTTATCTAAATTCAAGCTCTATTTATCTGAGATTTTTATTTAATTTTTGGAGCTTGTTTTGCCTCTGTTATTTATTTGTTTTGTTTATTTGTGTCGCGTTTGCGATTAGACGTCGATTCGTCGGGGAACTTTGGAGAAGAAGGAGCACCCCAAGATCAAGACCAGTACATAGAACTTTTCCAAGGCAAGTCATACCTTTGATCATCTTGAACCCAGTTTTCAAATTACTTTGTTTCAAAGTATTGCATTCTACTTTAATTATTTATTTAAATACTTTGTGCATAGTTATTATCCAATTTGATATCACCCCTTGACTTTGTATGCCATAATTCCTTGTCACCCTAGATTGGTTTATTAGTTGGTAATAGTATAGCACGAACGTGGGTTGGTTAGATGCGAGTACAATTGCTTAGCCATGCTACGAGTCTCACAGCTCATGTAAGTTGCAAATATTAAAAGTGACTAAGTGACTATGGAACTTTGTGTAAGACTGTGTGCTGTATGTTATTACTTCGTGATAGCATGTGTTGCACTAAAAAAACCAACTGGGCGGGAAAGGATTTAGACTGAGGCAAGTGGTGGGTACTGTGTGATATGGTGGAAGCTATGTGCATGAGAATAATAATCTGTGTGACAGAGTTAGAAATTGGAAGTCTTGTCTTGGTCAATTAAGGACTTAACTTTGTGCGTCATTGAACTGAGCCTTACTATACAACCACATGCCTGGTATGGGACGGGCCTAACTTAGTAAGTTATGGATTCTCGGCATTGATGTCCAGGTGGATAGGTTAGGTTTTGTGATAGGGTGGAGGTGTTACTACTTGGTAGTTGCATCACGGGACGGTTCGCCGCATCCCTGTCCAGCGGTGTGTGTTATACTAGTTCTTTGTGAGCAGTCTAGCGGGAAAGCACATCGGGGATGTCAATGCTTGAGATGAAGTTTCCGAACTGTTTTGTTATGATTAGTGCTTGCTACACTAGTTGTATCTTGTGGGTAAAGTGTACAACCTCTGCATAGTGTTAAATCAATCTATTCGAATAGCCGCGTCCGCGGTCATGGACATGCTCGGGGATTTCACACGAGGGGTAGTTTTCATAAAATGTTTGGGATGGGAGCTATGTGACCTCAATCATATGGCTATGTGAAATAATTTGTTTAGCTTTGTGTCTTTGTGAAAACCACCGTTAAATTAATATTGTATATTTGTTTTGAACTGCATTTCAATCTATTATTGTATTCAATTGCAAATGTTGCGTTTATGCAAAAGAACCACAGAAGCCTTTTCTTTTGGAATAAGCCTGCATCTATAAATCGCATTCTGTGGTATGATTTGAGAGTACGGTTGTGTACTCACTCTTGTTGTAAAACTTGTGCCCAAACCTACAGAAGAGGAGGAGTCTACGCCTGCTTTCGAGGAGGAGTTTGCCGAAGGTTGCTGATCGTTAAGGTCTGGATCCCAGTCGGTTGCCTGTGGTGAATTGATGGGATCTACGCTAAAGTTATTTCCGTTCCGCTGCCTTTTATTCTCTTGTTAGCCCTGCGTGGCGTATTAAGTGTAAACTCGACCATAAGGTCAAAACCTTTATTTGTTATTCAAACTAATCTTTTACTTTATTTATCGTTTGTGTGGATTGGTATTCACCTATGTTGACACTGTGTGCACTAGCGTGATCTTGGACTAGTGCACTATACACAGAGGGTTCCATAATCGTAATTTTGGGTCCCATCACACTCGCCAGCTCATCATCATTCCAAGTTATTAGAGTATATGAGGGCTCGTCCGCCTACTTTCTCTCATTCAGTGAAACCTTTGGACACAGAAGATTGGCTTCGTTCAGTTGAGAAAAAGGTCGCCATTATCCAGTGCAATGATCGTGAGAAAGTTCTCTATGCTTCACATCAATTGGAAGGTACAGCCGCAGAATGGTAGGAGAACTACACCGTAGCTCATGAGAATTCGCAAGCCATTACTTGGGAGGAATTTTCAACAGCTTTTCGTCAAGCACATGTTCCTAATGGTATAGTGGAAATGAAGAAGAATGAGTTTCATGAACTAAAGCAAGGAAACATGTCTTTGGGTGAATATCTCAACAAGTTCACTCAACTTTCCTGCTATGCTCCAGAAGATGTTGCTACAGATATCGCACGTCAGAAGCGATTCAAGCGTGGACTTAACCCCAGTTTAAAGTTGCAAGTTGTCGAAATGACCATGTGGATTTTTAGCATATGGTGGATAAAGCCGTACTCATAGAAGATTCTCGTCATGAGCTAGACGAATCTCGCAAAAGGAAGATGATACAACATGGTGTTCATCAGAATTAGCTATAGAGAGCCAGAACTAATGCTCAACAGCCTTTTCGTTATAGTAATTCATCTGCCGGATTTAGAACCCCTGCACCAGTGTCTCATGCAGGTAATACAGGCATTCCCAGTATCAATAACCGCAGCAATAATCAAGCCTCATAAAACTAACGATCGTGCCGTAGGCATTCAATGTTACAACTGCCGTGAGACAGGTCATTATGCTAACAAGTGTCCGCAGAAGCAAGGGTTGACACCAATTCCTTTCAATTTGGGACCTACACCAGCTAGGACTTCGTTACCAGGAGCGGGAAGAGGGATGCCTTAGACTCCAAATCAAGCTACCAGGACTTCATCAACTGCCGCAAGAGGAAGGCTGAACCACATTACTGCAAAAGAAGTTCAACTTGTTCAGAACATTGCTTCTGGTAAGTCTTTTAGACCTGCGATAGAACATATTCTTTAGCCGGTGAATCTCGTGGATGAGATTCCCTTTTAAGGGGGGTAGGTTTGTAATATCCCAAAATTTGGTTTATTTTGAAGTTTTAAAAATAAAAATAACCATTTGAATTTTTCCTATTAAAGTTAAAGCTTAATTGGAATTTTCAGAGTTCAAAAATAATTTAATATGATTAATCCCAATAGCAACTATTATCAAAATTATTTTATTTGGATTCTATGTGCTTGGATATATTTTCTAGAATTTTTTCGAGTGCATTTGCTATTTTCTATTTGTTATTTGGTTTTTTTGCTATTTTCTAAATAGGAAAACTATTAAAATCTTGGTTTAATCCTTTGGGATGAATTTTCCTTCCTTGGCCCAGTCCATTTCGCTTTCCAACCCATCTCCTTGTCCCGCTTGTTTTTTCACCGAAGCCCAGCTCATCGTTTCTTTTCTCCGCGTGAAGCCCAGCCGAGCCTTTCCTTTCCCTCTCTTATGTCTCTGCCGGTGGGCCCCGCGCCATCGTCTTCTACCTCCCACCTCCCTTTTCTCGTGTGACGCCCCGACAATGCCATTCTTCTTCTTGTTCGAGCTCTGTCCAACAACGGACTTACAAACCTGAGAATCCGTTGCCGATACGACCGTTTAAATTCTCTTTCTGCTCACAACCAATTTGGATTCTTATCTGCCCAAATCGCAGGCGAATCCCCTTTTAATCGCATTGGCTCCGAGATGGACTCCAATGCCGATACGCCACCTTTGCCATGCTCTCACCCTATAAAGGCGCCCCAGGACCCCTCGTAACCCCCTCGTTCCAATGCCCCAACCCATCTAGCTCTACAAGCCCTAGCGCCGGCGAGATTCGAGTTCTAGGGTTTCAAGCCGCAACTCCAATCTTCAAAATATGTCGCTGTTGGCCGTGCTCCACCTCTGTGGACTACACCATCGTCTTCCTCATTGCAGCCGCTACCTATAGCCTCTCTCTAGGACCCCGAAATGCCTTAGAGCTCGTCGCTGACAAAGCCGTACTCCGTCCTCTGCTTCGTCGCCAACTTCGGCCATCTCTAGTGACCATCAGAGCCAAGATCAGTATCAGGTTGTGCGCAATAGCGAGACCTATTTGTAGTGAGCCCTATCTGTTGCATGCACTCACCATCGCCGCTGTGCCCAGGTTCGCCGTTGTCGGCTGCGGCCGAAAATGTCACCAGAAGATGACGTTATCACTACTACAGAAATGGTCTTCACAGACGGTTCAAAAACGCCATCATAGACGGTTTCGTGAGCCGTCTGAGTCTATGGGTCAGTGATGACATGATTCATCACAGGCGGTTTTAAAACCGTCTGTGATAGTCGACTATCACAGATGTTTATTAACTCAGAACTGTCTGTGATAGTTGACTATCACAGACGGTTTGTAGATGAAACCGTCTGTGATATCGGGTGCATCACAGACGGTTTGTATATTCAACCGTCTGGGACACCTGATGCATCAAAGACAGTTTGTAGATTAAACCATCTATGAGAGATGATGCATCACAGACGGTATGTCCTAAGGAACCGTCTGTGATATTCTTTCCAGAAACAAGCTAGCACATCCAATTCACATTCATTTCATAAACAAGCTAACACATCCAATTCACATTCATTTCAGAAACAATCATATCCAATTCACAAATCAATTAACTAAAATTAATCATTCATGTACATTTACACACATGTATGGTTAAGTTCAATATCTTATCCCAATCAAGTTCAATCTACATTGTGGAACTTCCCATTTGGATTTATAACCTCATGGTTCAAGAATGCAGCAAGGTGTCCTCGAATTTTTATGTGATGGCTCTGTTCCAACGCAGTTTCCATGATGGTCGCAGCCTGTCGCTACGAAGATTAAATTCCTGCATATATAAATTGATAAGTATGAAATAATTATTGCATTAAGATTGACAAACCTAAGGATCATTGGTTATTGCGGAACCGATGAGTAGTTCCATGTTGTGGCAAACATAGAATCCACAGAGGTTGCAGGCCCACGGCTGCTGGTGGCACTGCAAAAATAGAATTGGTTGGTTCGAGGGGCATTACTATGAAGTGTTATATACGATTAATGTGTACTAGGAATACCGAAAAATTTAGATCGTGTCGCAGGGTCCCTCCCTTGCATATCCCTCCTTTTGGATAATACGTCTTGAACAACCTACATTATTCTAAAAACTTAGCCTTAACCATTGCAAAGGAAGGAAAGACTGTACAATAGAGTTATCTATGGAGAAAATGTGTTTACCTGTTGATTAATTCTCGGATAACTGTGAAGTTGTGTGTGGCCCTCTTTAGGGAATCTAGGTATATTACCAAGTTCCGTTTTGGTATAATTACAATTAGAATCCAGTGGAACCTACACAGGTATATCTCCATGGTCATTAAACCTAAGTTGGTGTTGCTTATAAAGTACAAATCAACAAGTATAGCTACTAGTTCAACACTTACTCCTGGTTGTAGGGCAAAAGTATGAATTGCTTGTTGCGGTGAGTCAGCAATGAGTCCACCACGTAATCCTTGACGAATTGTGCATTCTCCTTGATGGTTTGCTCGCAGACCATGTGTGGGTCGAGGAAACCTACCGGTGAATGCCTTACTTCGGCTTCAGAAATCATGTATATATATATATATACATAAGCAAGGAGTTATATATAACATTTATCGGTATTACACGGACATTGACCGTGATTGTACACACTTACAGTGTCCAGCATCGCATGAGTGAGACATTGAAGGAGTCGAGGTTGAAGAGATTGAACAAGTCATCGAACATCACCGTGAAGACACAGTCTAGAGCCTCGTGGTTAAATGATCCTTCTTGAACTTGACGGTGACACCCGAGCGTCGTTGTTCATCCGTCTTGTTGGCCTGTTCCATGTACCATGTGTGCAATCTCGTGCAAGCCAATCCTATGGTAGGACTGTCTAACCTCTCGACCAACGGCTCGCCTAGCACGAATTTTCAGGCCAATGGCAAGAAGGGTATATCAGAACAGGAGTCGACCATCTTCGATTTGCCCTTGCTACCTCGCTTTGTATAGGTCGACTTCACGAGAGTTGACCGAGCATGAGGTGTAGATGCACCTGATGCACCGGACCCTTGCCACTTCAGTGTAGTCAGCTCTGGTACAGATACTTCCTGTGAAGTTGGCACTGGTGCAGGTAGCTCCAGGCAGATGTCTCTCTTGGGCCACTGGATGAATGCTCCAATGGCTTGCCCTAAAGTCACGACCTCGTCATTTGGGGGCTTCTCCAGCTGGACGACATCAAAATTGGCATAAACACCATCCACATTAACTTTTGCGAAACCCGGCGCTCTATGTACACCGTGCAGCAAGACCCTGACACCAGATGGATACGCCTGGCCCCAAGCAGCATCCAGGGCAATGGAGCCACATCTCACTTGGAGCTTGCACATCGTAGCCCCCTACATAACGATACAAAATTAGCTACTCCAACAGGCCTATCAATGGATCAAGCATTCCAGTGATAATAATTATTACCAGGATGTTATCAACAGGAAATCTGTTATCGATTTCTAAGTTATGGTTGGATGAACAGCTACTCAGACGTTTGGGGGGGCTAGCTAGCACAGTAGCGGCGGGGGCTTCCAACTGATTTGTGAGGGATGCACGAATCTCCTCTCGTATGACATCCCGCATCTCTTTTCTAAGGGATGCACGAATCTCCTCTCGTATCTCTGCTTCGCGCCCGGCTTTGGCTCTCTTCCTACTCCGGTACGTCTCAGAGTCCTTTGAGAATCGTTTGTTCCAATCAACATAAAGACCAATGCCTCTCGTGCGACCCGGATGCTCCTTGTTTCCCAGGGCCGCGGAGAGTATATCTCTCCCTATCTGCCTGGAAAGAGCCTTGGGAAGATTGTGCAGTACTCAGCTCTTCCTGCAAGAGCCCGACATGTTATTTCACTTCCTATGAAGTTATCGAGTAATTAAAAACTAGGTAGTTCAATATCTTACCATGTGCCGTAACACTTCCACGTCTGCGGGGTTTGGAAAGGAGACGGCCCCCGAAGACAAGGTAGATAACCTCGCCCTTAGTCACTGTTGGGAACGCTCATCAGTGATGCTGGCAAATGGCGGGGAGGCGTCCAACTGGCGTGCACGCTCGTTCTGATCCCACCATTGCGCGATTTTACCCGCATACCCAACAGTGCCGAGTTTGTGGGGGTGTGCGTTTTTTGCCTGGAGGGCCCTGTGCGCCTCACTTTGAATCCTAAAATCATTTGTCTTCTTCGCCACAAAGTCTTCCCAGTACTCCTCCATGAACGGATACTTCTGGAAGGGCGCAAATCCTTCTCTATGTAATCCTTGATAAGCGTGCTCTTGAAGTTCCTCCACGCCGCGCAACCGAGCCGCGCTTGGAGCTCACGCCCGCAACGACCGCCCCGCGCTTGTAGCGTCGCCTCCGCCCCGAGCTGTCGCCTCCGATCGCCCGTAGTCGCCACCGCACGGCGCCCATGGAGTCAAAACTCACGCCGTCGCCTCGGATGTTGTGGCCACCTCCAGCGCCACTAGTTTAACCGGCTCGGCCACACGCGCGCGTAGCGCTCCGATGACCGCGTGCGCCGCGAAGCTCGAAGCGTGCAGCGAGCGCGGCAGCCCGCTTGGAGCAGGGGTAGGGAAACCCTACCCCGTGGCAATTAGGAGCCGACCGAAGGGCCCCTTTGGGCCGGGCACGATGGGCCTCGAAAGGCCCAATTGAGTTCTGAGAAAAAAAGGGGCTCGGCCGAGTGAAGGCCGAAAAAGAAAAAAGGAGGAAAAAAATCCTGATTTTGCGAAAAGGACCCTCGGAATTCTGCAAATACCGAGATTTTTCGTGAATAAGGAAATTTTGCGGAAAGCCCCTTGAAAATTCTGAAATTTACGCGAAAATTTTCTCTGAACTGAAATTTTGCGTTTTAACCCCTGAAAATTACAGATTTCGCCGAAAAGTCACTTTTCCAGCAGAAGAGGACCTCGGGAATTCAATTTTTTTTTGCATATTTTTGAACTTCGAAGAATATTTAACTTTGTTATTGTTATTTCTATGCAATTTATTTACTGTATTCACTGTTTTGATTATCTATGATTGTTTATATTGCTTTTAATCACTGAAAATAGCAGTAAATCTTGTAAATGCATAGAAAAATATAGGATCACGAACCGGGAGTTCGATGAGAATTATGAGAATTTTGCAACCATTTTATGCAGATTACTAGCAGTAATCCTAGGAATTTTTGCATGAATATGAATATGACTCGCATCACAAACCAAAGATTTCAAGAATCGACCAAAGATGGCGTAATTTGTACAAGTCTTCAACTCTGTGATAAGGTAATCATGAATGAGTAGAAGATTGAGAAGACTCTCTACCTTTTACCGAAGGTAATCTGCACGCAACTATCATCAAGACGGCTACATGCAGTATACCGAATTAATTGACATCATACAAGTTGCGGAAGCTCAAGATGTTGTTCTAAGAAAGAACTACATCTCGCAGCCACCTAGTAGTAATGTTGGCCATGAAGCCACTACTAGCAGCTACAAGGTGATGAAGTCTCTCACGAATGAGAGGAGCAAGAAGGGTAAGGTCGTGCGTCGCACGTTATTGATGCTTTCCAGTCTAAGAAGAAGGGCAAAGAACAGCATGAGGCATACCTCGCCATTACAGGCACAGAGGATCCACATCCATTAGTTGCACTTATGAATGTGAATAGCCCAGTAGCAGCCCCATCATCCCTCATTTGGACATCGCAGCGGCCGCAACCATAGTTGCCCAAGAGGAGAAGATCGTCATAGAGCAGATTGAGGCAGAAGTTCCTGAATACTTCACAGATTCGATCTAGTGCACGCACTGCACTTGGACCTTTTATAGTAACCTGCAGTTTGTAATTGAAGCAGAATTTTGAATTATTGAATAATGGTTGCAAGCTCTAGGAGAGCAAAGCATTAAATTCTTATTATGAGTCCTGCAAGACTTATTTTCCCGTCTTTATAATAGCAAGTTACGTTCTGATATCTGAAGTATTTTATTTATGTGTTGCTTGCTTTCTGCTACATATTAATAAAGTACATTATATTAGAACGCGTGTGGCGTCCTATGGAGGAAGTGTGCTTAGCATGTAGCGGCACAACGAATACCATCCTGAGAGAAATGAAATTTTTTTAGTCGATCAGCAAGAATGTTGGTAGTCTTACGATAATCGCGGCAGCGATACTTGTATAATAGGCTCAGGAAGGGCCATAATTATACTTCCAATGGACACAACTTTGGTTATTAAAGAAGACTTGTTGTACCCAGAATCGACTAGAACTCTCAAAGATATTTGCGCTAACAATTTCCACGTAGAGGCCAAAAAAGAGTATGGTACAAAATACCTGCTCATTACAAAGCGTGAAGAAAGTGAAAAATAGCATTAGAATGTCTTCCTTCATATGAAACTGGGCTATACTACACTAATATTAAGGCACCTGCAGCCTATACTGCCTTGAAAACTGTATTTAGAAGCTCTGAACTACCTATCTCTGGCATGATAAATTATGCCACCTAGGTCTTAGGATGATGAGAGATATAATTAATAATTCAAAGGGACGTAACATCAATGTAAAAACTTTCCCGAATCAGAAAGATTTTGTGTGCCCTGCATGTGCCACCGGAAAATTAATTACTGGACCTTCTGCTCTGAAAGCGAAGGATGAAGTCCCTACATTTCTGGACCGTATCCAGGGAGACATTTGCGGTCCTATACAACCCCTGTAAGGGTCATTTAGGTATTTTATAGTGCTCATCGATGCTTCCTCGGAATGGTTGCACGTATGTTTATTGTCTACGAGAAATCATGTTTTTGCAAAGCTAATCTCGCAGATAATTAAATTAGAAATATTTTTTCCCTGATCATCATGTGAAGTCCACCTGAATGGACAACACCGAAGAATTTACTTTGAAAGCATTTGATGATTATTGTATGAAAATAGGAATTAAAAGTTGAGCATTCTGTACCGCATGTCCGCATCTAGAATGGACTAGCAAAATTTTAAAGAATTGTAATTTACCAACTACATGTTGGGGACACGCGGTCCTACTCGCAGCAGCTCTCATCATTTTAGACCATCGGCCTATAACATCCATTCACCTATGCAACTAGCGAAAGGGTCAGCACCGAAAACTACTCATCTTCACAGCTTTGGTTGTAAGGTTTATATACCTATACCACCACCGCAGTGAACTGCAATGGGTCTTCTCCGAAAGTCTGGGATATACATTAGTTATGAGACAACATCCATAATCAAGTATTTGGACCCTATGACTAGAGATTTGCATAATGCCCGATTCGCTGATAGTACATTAGATGAGGTTAGTTTCCCATTATTAGGGGGAGGAAATCAACCCTTGATGATAATATCGAGAAATAATTGAAGTCTAGAAGACAATTGAAATCTATGCATATGACCCGCACACTAGTGAAGCAAATAGAGAAGTCCAGAAGATAATTGCAGTCCAGAAGATAATTGAATTGAAGTCCAGAAGATAATTGATTTGCAAGCATTAGCGAATCAACTGCCTAACCGCTTTAGTGATTTGAAGAGCGTGACCAAGTAGCATATGCCTACACGCAATGCACCGGAGAGGGTTGAAATACCAATGAAGGTATCCCTAATCCCGTCCAGAGGCCTCAGAAAAGGACGAGAACTCCGGCCCCTCGAATCCGAAGTAACCGGGGACGCATGGTGAAAAAGGATGAGAGGGACTTGACACAGCCAATCACCGAAGTGCCCCAGAATCAAAAGGGGAGCCAGTTGAGACCTGGTATCGGTATGGAACCTTCAGAAAAGGCATACCAAAATTGAAAATCCTCATGAAAGGAGACATCAGCATGAATGTGTGAGCACACATCGGAGCTGAAAAACTAAAGGGACTTGCCCCGCAATTGGAAGCAGCGGTGAGCAAGTAGAAGCATTAGAAGAACCGCCCCTTGAAGAAATAGCTATAAGCTTTATGACCTCGGGAGAATCTTTGAATATGACAACAGCCCATGTCGACATTTACTTTGCAAAGAAACTTACCACAATCATCAATCTTGATTTAGAGCCCGCATCACTCGCTGAATGAAAGAAAAGATTAGATTGGAAAAAGGCAATAGAAACTGAATTATTCTCTCCGAATAAAAGAAGAGTGTTTGGGCCTGTAAGCCGCAAGTCTCCCCTTGTGCACCCCGTAGGGTATAAATGGGTATTTGTTCAAAAGAGAAATGAAAAGGAGCAAGGCTTGTTGCACAAGGTTTCACTGAATGTCCAAGAGATGATTATGAAGAAACCTATTCCCCAGTCATGGGCGGAACACCCTTTAGACATTTATCTCAATGGCAGTGAACTTGAAGTTAGAAGTGAAATTGATGGATGGGGTACCAGCATATCTTTATGAAATATTGGATTAGGACATTTATATGAAGATACCTGAATGTATCAACGTCCCGAACCAAAACAGGGCAAATAGAAATATGTACAGCAGAAACTCGAAAGTCATTATGCGAACTTAAGCAATCGAGCGAATGTGGTATAATCGCTTGAAGCGACTTTCTATGCAAGAAAGGCTACACGAACAATGAGAATAATCTCTGTGTATTTATACGACGATCCCAGAATGGATTTTGTATAATCTCAGTGTATGAAAAATGATCTAAATATCATCGGAACCCTGAAGGATATTAAGAAAGCAAGCTCTTACCTGGAGTCGGAGTTCGAAATGAAAGGTTTGGGTAAAACCAAATATTGCATAGGCTTGCAGCTTGAGCATGCCCTTGAAGGGATATTAGTGCATCAGTCAGCCTACACTTAGAAGGTGTTAGAAAGGTTCGACTTTGGAAAGGCATACCGTTTGAAAGTGCCAATGGTCAGGAGATCTTTGCAGCAAGACATAGACCCGTACAGACCTAAAGAAGAGGGGGAGGAAGTCCTGGGACCGAAATTCCCACACTGAAGTGCAATAGAAGCACTAATGTATTTAGCAAACTGTACTAGAATGAACATTGTATTTGCCGGGAACCTACTAGCAAAGTATAGTGCAGAACCTACCAAAGGCATTGGCAGAGAATAAAGGACATCTTCCGATACCTCCAAGGAAGCAAAGAACTTGGTCTGTTTTACAGAAAGAACCAAGACTTAACTATGAATGGCAATGCAGATAACGGGTACTTGTAGGACCCGCATACAGCCATATAGCAAACAGGCTATGTATTCCTATGTGGTGGAACCGTAATTTCATGAAATTCGTCTAAGCAGAGTCTTGTACCGACTTCGACGAACCACTCGGAAACAATAGAACTGTACGAGTCCTCACGAGAATGTGCTTGGCTTCGGCGGATGATTCACCACATCCAGTAGTCGTGTGGATTGAATACCGCGCAAACCCCCACTATTTTCTATGAAGATAATGCAGCTTGTGTTGCACAAGTACAGATGGGATATGTGAAGTATCATCTCACAAAGCATATCAACCCCAAGTTCTTCTATGCTCATGAATTGCAAAAGATGAACGTAATCAAAGTACTGCATACTAAGTCATGTGAGAATCTTGCAGATTTATTCACTAAGTCACTTCCAGCGTCTAGCTTTCAAAGATGCATACGTGAATTGGAATGATGAGACTTAGAGAAGTGCAAAATTCAAGGGGAGAACCTTCACGAACTCATTATTAAAGCTTGATCATGAAGATAGAGTACCCAAAGAATAAATCCAGGAGATTAAATAAAATTGGGTGGATTGTACTCTTTTTCCCTTGATGAGTTTTCCTGAAGTTTCTCGGCTAAAGTTTTTAATGAGGCAATTCGTGCATCACAGCAGAACGTGTATCATGTACTCTTTCTCCAAAATTTTTCCACTTGGTTTTTATGGAGTTTTGACGAGACATGGACATGAAGGGTGAGTGCCCAAGGGGGAGTGTTAAGAAACCGGGCCCAGGCCGGCAGACCTGGCCCAAGGTGGGCTCCTCATCCCAAACTCTTGCAGGGTCGTAGCCTACAAATAGAGGGTGCTATTCATTGTAAAGGATTGATCGCTTGATGAAGGAATAAAGAGAAGCAAGAAGTCCCCCTACATCTCTGTGTTTATCTCTTAATTCTGTTCTTGTGCTTTGCATTGTTCTTACGATTCTGAGTATTGTCTACGAGGTAATCGCTCGGACTGGACTCGCCAGCGACGGTTCCTCAACATAGCTAACTAACACTTGCAACTGTAACTAACTAACAAACCAATAGTATTTTATTGGTCTACATTTCAAGCATGGATTTTTGGCTGCACTGATTTTTTAAATTATTATTTTTAACTATTCCTCCATCTACTCAGATATGGATGACACTCTCTACCCACTGAGCTTAGGAATCAACTTAGCTTGCCACAAGAACATACAAGGTAAGTGACATTTTTTATATTGGTCTTCAGGTTTCATGCTGTAAAATTTGTTTGTTCTACAGTTGGCATTACCAAATTGCAGACTACATGCGGAACAAGCTTCAGATTGAAGAGAGCCTGGTTCCGAAGAAGTGCCTAGATTTGTACAAGGAATATGGAACTACAATGGCTTGTCTGAAGGTTTGTTTGGGTACTCTTAAGAGTCTTAGTTTGCCACTCTTCTTGTTCAAGCTTCTTTTTCACAGTATTTGAAGAAAGATGTTTCCCATTTTTCATTTTTCTATCGTAGGTTTTGGGCTATGATATCAACTATGATGAATTCCACGCTTGTATTCATGGTACATTGTCATATGAGAAGTTGAAGCCTTACTCGGTCTTGAGGCAACTACTACTTTCACTGCCACAGAGGAAAATAATAAGTTCTTTCCTTGCATCCAAATTTCTGATATTTTTGCTATATCAACAAGGAATAGGATGGTAGTTACATGCATTTGCATTTGCTTCCCAACACTGAAATTGTTGTAACTGTTATTTCTTGTTCCATTTCATATATTCACAAACTCGGACAAAGCGCATGCTGCGACGTGTTAGAAATAATGCACGGATCAATAAAGACAAGAGACATGAATTTTTACGTGGAAAACCATTGCGGAAAAAAAACCACGGGCGCCAATCGGCGATGATCACTATATGAGGAGCGATTACAAAACACAGGGGATTACAATAAGGCGTTAGGCGTCGACTCTCCCCATATGGCTTACAAGAGGTATATAAAGAGGTAAACAGATTTGGAGTCCAAGTAAGAAACTTATCCGCTAATATGGCAACTAATCTGGATCCTTTCATATTAAAAATTTGGATCATAAATATCCCATATATCAACAATCTCCACCTTAAGACGAATTTCCTCTTGTAGCAAAATAAAGAATCATCAATGACCAAAAACACTCCATAATAAGATAAAAATCATCGTGCGCCAATTAATCTCTAGGACTAAACTATAACACCAACTAAGCTTGAGCAAAACTCAAACTTAGTAGCAGGAACTGGCTTTATCATCATGTCAACTGGATTATTACGAGTACTTATCTTGCACACTTTGATATCACCTTGAGCAATAACACATCGAATAAAGTGATATCTCACATCAATGTGCTTTGTTCTCTCATAGAACATCTGATCATTTGTAAGGCATATAACACCCTGACTATCACAAAATATAGTAGTGTAAGAATTATCTCCATAAAGCTCAGTGTACAAACCTCTCAACCAAATAGCTTCTTTACAAGCTTCGGAAATAACCATATATTCCGCTTCAGTGGTAGATAAGGCAACAGTAGCTTGTAAACTTGCCTTCCAACTAACAGAACAATCACCAATGGTGAAAACATAACCTGTGAGAGGCCTCCTTTTGTCCAAATCACCAGCATAATCAGAGTCAAAATAACCAACAAGTTCATCCCTAGAATTCCCAAACTGCAAACAAGCATTAGAAGTGCCACACAAATATCTGAAAATCCACTGAACTGCTTTCCAATACTCTTTTTAGGATTAGCTATGTATTTACTAACAACACTCAGTGCATAAGATAAATCAGGACGAGAACAAACTATGGTATATATACGAGAACCGACTGCACTGGAATATGGAACTCTAGACATGTACTCAATATCATAATCTGACTTAGGACATAAGGTTGAAGATAATCTGAAATGCGAAGCTAATGGATTATTTACTAGTTTTGCATCATGCATATTAAAACGACGAATGATCTTCTCAATATAAGCTTTTTAGCTAAGGTATAACTTGCCAGATTGTCTCTCTCTAATAATCTCCATGCTAAGAATTTTCTTTGCTGTACCTAGATCCTTCATCTCAAATTCATTACTCAATTGTGCTTTCAGTTTTACTATTTCTAACTTATCTTTTGCAGCAATCAACATATCATCAACATAGAGAAGCAAATAAATAGCTGAACCATTAACAGTCTTTAAATAAACACAGTTATCATAATCAGACCACTTAAAATTATGAGAGAGCATAAAGGAGTCAAATCTCTTGTACCACTACCTAGGAGATTGCTTCAAACCATAAAGAGATTTCTTTAATCTACAAACAATGTGTTCTTTTTCAGGAATAACAAAACTCTCAGGTTGGTCCATATAAATGTCTTCTTCCAACTCCCCTTGCAAGAATGCAGTTTTAACATCTAATTGCTCAAGTTCATAATCATGCATAGCAACAATACTGAGTAAAGTACGAATAGAACTATGCTTCACAATTGGGGAAAAAACATCATTAAAATCAATACCTTGAATCTGGCTATAAACTTTAGCAACCAACCTTGCTTTATACCTGGCTGGTTCAGTAGAAGAAATACCTTCCTTTCTTTTGAAGATCCACTTGTAATGAACAGGCTTCTTCTCCTTTGGCAATTTCACTAATTCCCAAGTTCCATTCTTTTCAAGTGACTTCATCTCATCATACATAGCAGTTATCCACTTATTACAATCAGTGGAGCTAATAGCCTTAGAGTATGATGAAGGTTATGTGTTACCTTCAATTTCTTCTGCCACACTCAAAGCATAAGCAACAATATTAGCTTCTTCAATCAACCTCTTGGGTGGATTAATCTCCCTCCTAGGCCTGTCAACTGCAATAGACCGTTGTGATGGCTACTCAACAATAGGTGCATCATGAACAACAATATTTTTCTTATCTGATGTGCCACCTGAACCAACAGAGTGCTCCACCTGAACATTTGAATTCTGCTCACTCTCAGCAGGAATATTAGTGGGCAGTTTATCATGAAGCATAGCAGATTCATTAAAAGATAATGTTTCTGCTAATCACAACCTTCTTTGTTTCAGGATTCCACAATTTATATCCTTTAAAACTAGATTTATTACAAAAAAGATGCACTTAACAGTTTTAGGCTCTAATTTTCCATTATCAACATGAGTATAAGCAGTACAACAAAAAACTCTTAATTCTGAATAATTTACTGGGGAACCAGACCATACCTCAATTGGAGTCTTCTTGTCAATTGCATGCAATAGAGGGTGACCGATTAATAAGATAGCAAGCAGTGGAAGCGGCTTCAGCCCAAAAACGCCTATGCAAACTTGCATTATACAACATGCAACGGGCCTTGGAAATGATGGTCCTGTTCATACGCTCAGCTACACTATTTTGTTGAGGAGTACCGGGAACAATGTAATGCCTAACAATGCCTTCAGTCTTGTAATATGATTCAAATTCGTCATAACAGAATTCCATCCCATTATCAGTGCGAAGTTTCTTTACCTTCTTTTCAGTTTGCCTTTCAATCATAGTCTTCCACTCTTTAAATGCTGAAAATGCTTCTGATTTATGCTTCAAGAAATAAGACCACACTCTTCTAGAGTAATTATCCCTAATTGTTAACATATAACGAGCACCTCCTGGAGATATCTTGCGAGATGCCCCCCATAAATCAGAATGCACATAATCCAAAATACCTTATGTAGTATGAACTGAGGTATTAAATCTCACCCTCTTGTGTTTGCCAAACATGCAATGCTCACAAAATTTTAGCTTATCGATGCTATGTCCATCAAGAAGTACTCTCTTACTTAATTCTGCCAACCAATTTCACTTATATGCCCAAGACGCATATGCCAAAGATTAGTAGTATCAAAATCAGATAATGAACTTGAAATTACATGTCAGAACTGGATTTCATAATCCAGAATCCTCTGTGAAAACACTGTGCTATTCCCTGGATCAGTAGATAGTACTCACAGATATATTACTGAATCAACTCATACATAGCGTAAAACCATACCATTCATTAATTATCATATCAGAGTTTACACAGACTGCATCGGGTCAGATTTTACACTAGTTAATCCCAACAAGAATAGCTTCCATACGACTTACCAATTTGAACAATCTTCAACAATTCTTCACAGGTTTCATAGATGAGAGAAAGAAAGCACGATAGGAAAGAGGGAAAAGCACACTAAACGAGGGAAATCAAGGGGGGGAGATAGAAGCATCTTTTGCGACTGGCATCACCTCCTTGGGCTGTTGCTCTCTTTGGTGCCATCTGAAGTGAACAAAAGAGGTTAAGAACAAAGAGGGGATATATGAGGGTTTACTGGCCCTCTAGAGCACACATAGAAAAACTTCAAGCCAACGAGGAGAAAGAATGGGATACAATACAAAGCCTAGGGTGGCCGTATTACATTAAGGGAGTTAGGTGTTACATGACTCCTGAAGCACAGCATATAAGCTATGCTAAGCCACGACACAAGATACAAACATAACGTCTACAAAAGGACAAAGCACTTGCAACCAAAAGATTACCTAGCAAGCACTGCTATCTAACCTAGACTAGCCTGACTACTCCAACAGTGGGTACTGGCCACCATAAGCGGTGCAGTTGCCTAGGGAGCGGGGGCAATAACGGTTGCGACTAAAGTCGGGCGACCGAGAACAAGAGCGATAACGAGAAAGGCTGCGTCCTCAACTGGAGTCTTCGATGTTAATGATGGGCGGTGGACTGGGATGTCGCACGCTCTTGCGCGCAGTCATCCTAGTGCGGGCTCCTCTGGATCGGAGTGGTTGATCTGGCGTCTGGTTGCTGGAGGCGACGGCTGGCGGGGGAGGAAGTGGGGCAGAGATTGCAGTAGCTGCTGTGAAGTGTGCCAACTCTGCGACAGCGACGTCTCTCTCCTGTAATGCAATAAAGTAGGCTTCATCACTCTTGATCAGCTGGTTGCGAAGGGTATCGGAGTGGGTGTAGCTGCTGGTGAGAAGCATCCAGAGTTGTCCAATCTCATACATGGCGGTGACGATGGAAGCTGTCAAGGCCTGAGTGAGCTGCACCTGGTGGGACAGGCGTGGGTCATCCACCCTGACGTCGAAGATGTCGGGGTAGCGCAATCCTTCCTGAAGAGATGGATAGAAGCGAAATGGAGATCCCAGTAGGTCGTCTTCGTACATCTAGCACAGACGGGTTGAGGCGATATGAGCTACGTCCTGAATTGCATCCGAACAACGGCTTGGGGTGCTCGATTCTGAAGGTGTGGGTGGGGATCTCGCCTTCCCTCGGGTAGAGGTACACCTCCATAGACTAAGATTTGCAGGTCATGATCTGAGTCTTTCGGCCCCTGAAGATGGGCTGGTGACGGTAGTCAAGGTACTGCATCAGCTGGCGAAGGATGTCCGCGAACCCTCCTTCATTCTCTCCATGAGAGAATGTCCCATGGGGCATCGGATGACTGTGCAGCCATCTACAATTTTTTGAAATAAGAGAGAGGGTCAGAACTGAGTAAAAACTCAAGTGAAGTCAAGGTAAGTTAAGAACTAAGAGGGATGAGTAAGAGCAATAATTACGTTATATTTTAACAAAAGCCTTTTTTTAGTTTTTAAAAATAAGACTCAAATCCTCAGGCTCGACCAGTCTAGCTAAGGCTCCTACAGTCGTATGCTCTGATACCAGCTCTGTCGGACTCGGATTTTGTGATCTAGAATCCTCTAGGAAAACACTGTGCTATTCCCTGGATCAGTAGATAGCACTCACAGATATATTATTGAATCAATTCATACATGGCGTAAAACCATACCATTCATTAATTATCACATCAGAGTTTACATAGACTGCATCGGGTTAGATTTTACAATAAGGGCCGAATAGCCCAAAAGATTACATTACAAAAGACAGCGGTAACTACAGCGAAAGCAAAAGGGTGAGAACACATTTCTCCACAGGCAAGCGACTGGGGAAACCCATGTGCATCCGATATTACCCAAAGACTCAGATAATATAGGATGCACGCAAGCACTGACGGAGTCAGCTGGACCGAGGCGAGACCTAGACTACAAGAACTAAACTACTCCTCATCATTATCTTGCCCACTGACTTTTGGATCCTCGTAGTACGCATAATCTCCTTCATTTACAGCCTCTGAGGGTTTTGGGGAAAAGAGCGATGATGAGTACAACTACCGTGCTCGTGAGCCAACACACAATGCAATAATATACATGCAAGGTTAAACAAGGATGGCTCGGGTTATTTTATTTGCTTAAAGCAATATTTTCAATTATCATAATTATAAATTCCTATCACTTAGCATTTTAACAAATTGTATTTTTGTTAAAGAGAGTAATTGTGCAATATTTGTATCAGCAGGGTTCCCTCCACCTTATGCTTATTTTGATTGGAGCTACCTCCATTTATTACCATCGCTAAATCTGACGACCAGGAAAAATCCAAACTCGTGGTTAGGTGAGCCACATTTATCATACCACCCACAAGGTTTTGGAATAGAACTAACTTAAGTTAAGTTTCCATGTCCTTTAACTGCAGAGCGCTACTGTTTAAATAGTTTATAACTCTGCAGAGATTGTACACTTTACCCACAAGAGACGATTAACTCGTTGCCCTACATAATTCCTTGGTCATGTAGTCGAGAGGTCGTCACAATAACCTTTCTAAATATCTCGCCCCTTCCATCATCACACCCATATGGGGTTGTGCCCATACGTTGCACGGGATGTTCACCTCAGCGACTGGCGTAGCGTGGCTACACCTCAGCGACCGGCGAAATTCACCCTTGACTCGGTGTCCCATTTATCCCTCCAGTGAGATGACTTTCAGGGTTTGATAAATTTACTAAGCCAAGTCGCAATTTTTGTAGACTTGTGGTTGTACTTGTTTTACACGGGAGGTCATGACAAGATTAAGTCCTTAATCCATCCGAGCGGTTCATACCACACACCCACCATTCTCGTGCTACGTTAGCACCCACCACCTTACCATCCGCCCAGATGTGGTAAAAGCAAGTTATTAGGGTTTTTAAAGAGTAAAACCAAATTACCACATTTATCCCAGTCATGGACCACCAATGACTGCCTAAACCATTTTTGTGTATGAAGAGATGATGATTGGGACATTTTAATGTCCCGGTACTCAAGCAAGACTAGCATGTCGCTTAAGTACAACCTATAGCTAGTATTACCATATAGTTACTAGGGTGACAAAGATTAAGGAATTCAAGTTGTCAAGGATGGCATACTAATTAATTAATCATCAAATGGGTATCTAACTACCTTAAGCTTTAACATATATTTGCTTAAAGAATTAAAGCATGCAATTTGCTATTTTAAAAGAATATAATTTGCATAAAATGTAGGCTCAATATGATCAAAGTATTGACCCACCTGGATTAAAGGTAAGAGAGTCTTGGAGGTCTTGTGTTTGGTCGAAAAGGAGATCCTCCGCGTCTTCGAATCCTAATCGGACAAACCTACCGGAAAAAGGCACAAACAAGCAAATAGAGCAAATAAATACTAAAGCAATAACAAATAAACTCCAAAATGAGCAAGATCAGTGCCATTAGCAAGATCTTGATTTTACAAATTTTTAGAAACAAGTTTCATAATTTTTGGAGTTACGACGAGAAAGAAATGAATTTTTGAAGTCTTTCTTTTGAATTAAAACAGAAAAGAAAAAGAAAAAGGAAACAAAAAAAAAGAAAAACCGGCGGCGGCCCACGGCTACGTTTTGGCCTAGCCCATCGCTCGGCCAAAGCTGATGCATGGGCGCCCGCGGACGGGAGAGGGGCGGCCTCCGGTACCCTAAAGAAAAGGGGAGGGGAGGGGCGCCGAACGGGAGGGGGAGACGGAGGGGCGGGGTGGCGGCGTGGGAGGAGGAAGAGGCAGCGCCGCACGGGGAGAAGAAGGGAGGGGGACAGGGCGTTGGGGAGAGGGAGGTGGCGGCGCCGGCGGCGATAGGAAGCAAATCAGGTTGCTCTACCCGTGGCGGTGGCGATGGAGACAGTGAGGAGGCCACCAAGGCAGCGAGGGCGCGGCCAAGGTGGGTCCTTTGCCCTTCTCCTTGCTTGGTTCTTCTTGCTCGGGAAGAAGGGATAAGGTGGGGAGGGTGAGACGGGGACAGGGCCGAATGGGAGGGGGAGTGGGGCTCTTATAGCCGGAGGGGGAGGGGACAAAGGGGTCGTGGAGGTTCAGGGCGCACGACGGGGTGTCGGCGGGAGCTACGGGCATGGGGAGCTAGGACGGGGATGGGGAAAGGCGCAGCGTGCCGGGACGGGACGCGCAACGGGCGTTGACGCGGAGAGGGCGGGATGAGACGGGGGCAGGTGGGGTAGGGCGTGGCGCTGCAGGCATTGTCGCGGGCGGGACATGCGACGGGCGACGGACGTGCACTGGAGGTGGGTCCTGGCGAGGACCGCAGGTGGAGGAGGCGACGCTTTGGCATGGCGCTGTCGGTGCCAGCGTCAATGCTAGATGGGGGGAGAGAGAGAGGGGAGAAGAGAGGGTGACGGGAGGGTTTTACATTACCTGATATTGTAGTACCTCGCAGATGGAACAGATTGGCAGATTTAATATCAGCTTTCATCACAACAAGAGAGTCTTTTGATACCTTCAAAACATCACCTTTACCAGAATACTTGTACCCTTTAGCATCAAGAGTACTCAAAGAGATGAGATTCATTTTCAAATATGGAATGTGCCTCACATTTGTCAAAGTTCTGACAATGCCATCAAATATCTTGATCTGAATTGAACTAATTCCTGTAACCTTACAGGATGAATTATCCCCCATCAACACAATACTACCTTCAATAGGTTCATAGGTGGCAAACCAATCCTTATTAGGACACATATGAAAGGTACAAACAGAATCAAGAATCCATTCATCATTGGTCTTAGCACATCCAACAAAGGCAACAAGGATTTCTCCATCAGGACTATCATCAGCAGCAAGAGATGCTTTACCTTCATCATCTGATTTACCTTTTGGCTTATAATAGCTAGTTCTCTTTCTTTATTCTACAGCTTCCAACATTCAGATATGTCGTACTCACTTTTCTTGTAATATTTGCACGACTTGTACTTGCCTCTAGATTTCGAGCGGTTCTTGTAGCCGTTCGAACTTTTGCCTCAAGGTCCATTATTTGAGTTTTTCTCCTTTTGCCTGCCACGAACAAACAAATCTTCTCCTTTCGAGCTTGAATTTTCAGAAGGTACCATCTGTTTCATCTTCTCCTTAGCATACAAAGCTTCATAAACTTCATTAAGAGTGAGAGTATCTCTACTATATAATATGGTATCTCTGAAATTTGAAAAAGAACTAGGCAGGAACACAAAAGAATAAGACCCAAATTCTCATCCTCATATTTTACCTCAATCGACTCTAGGTCGGCAACAATCTCCTTAAACACTGAAAGATGATCAAGCACAAATTCTTCTTCTTACAATTTGTGATAGTACAACTCTTGCTTGAGATGTATCTTGCTGGTGAGATCCTTTGTTATGCAAATTTGTTCCAGCTTCAGCCATAATGCAGCAGATGTTTTCTCCTTCAAAACCTCCTGTAAGATATTATTTGATAGATGAAGGTGAATATGAGATAAAGCTTTACAGTCTTTACGCTTCTCATCTGCGGTCCATGTGGTAGGTTGTTTCGTAAATCCTTCCAATGCATCATCCAAATCTATCTAAATCCTTCCAATGCATCATCCAAATCTATCTGTGCCAACACAGCTCTCATCTTTACTTACCACAGCGAAAATGTTGTGTCTCGATTCAGGAGTAGAAGATCATACTTCAAAATCGCTATAAGGAATAAATCCTAAAAATTGCTGGTACTAATCTGCGTAAACTTAGTAAAAATCACGACCTCTTTGGTACACCTTCTATGTACACGAATCAAAGATTTAAAAATATCCTGGTACCATTCTCGTGTGTACGAAACAAAAATCTCCAAAACTTGATGAAGCAACAGGACTACCTTGCTTTATCTGAATTTTTTTATTATTTAATCTTTTTTTAATTTAATTTTAAAGTTAACCCCTCGCAAACTTTATTTCCAATTCTGACCCTTTTGGTCACGCCACCACCCGTGGCGTGACAAAACAACACTGTCACGCCACAGGATAAATCCCCAAAATCGCACTTTTTATCACACCACTAGTGGTGGCGTGACCAAACCACACTGTCACGTCACCACCAGTGGCGTGACAAGACTGACCAAAATGGGTTGGCGTGACGGTGTTGTTTTGTCACGCCGTGGTGGCGTGACCAACGGGTCGACTGGAAATAAAGTTTGCGATGGGTTAACTTTAAAATTAAATTAAAAAAGAATTAAATAATAAAAAAATCGCTTTATCTTCACGTGAAACAAAAAAAGGCCTTGCTTGGAGATTTAATATAAAGAAAGATTGATGAGACCTGTGGACTTGATGGCTATCGCTTTTTTGGTTTTAATCTGCCGACTTTGGCTCGGAAGACCGAACAGCTTGGGGAGTTGCTGGCGCTGTTTGACCGAGGCGCCGCAGGACGACGCGATGCGCGGACGTGCTGGCGCCGCGTGGACGATGCTGGTGCCTCGGGACCGAAGACCGAAGCCGACGCGAGACGGCTGCGCCGAATAGATCTGCTAATTTTCTCGTATATCCTTCTAAACCTTAATCTTTTATATCTGATATCACTTGTTAAAAATAATATATATAGATCAATAGAGATAAAAGATACAAATTTTTACGTAGAAAATCCTTACTAATCGGCGATGATCACTATATAAGGAGCGATTACAAAATACTGAGGATTACAATGAGGCATCAGACATCGATTCTCCTCACGCGACTTACAAGAGGTATATAAAAGGATAAGCGGACTTAGAATCTAAGTAAGAAACTTATCCGCTAATATGACAACTAATTCAGATCCTTTCATATTAAAAATTCGAATCACAAATATCCCATATATCAATACGACGGTGCTGAAGAAGCTTATGCTGTAGCACTGCTTTGAAGGGGTCATATGCTTCGAGACTCTGAACCCGTCAACAATAGCAAAGTTTGGTTTTTCACCTATTACGGCGTGGATGTTGCTCTTGCGAGGGTGCCCGTACATTTTATTTTATTTTATTTTATTTTATTATTTTATTTTTTTTTGCGGTGAGCTCTATTTGTACATGATATATAGCTTTGTCAATTGATTGACATTTTCTTTGTTTCCGCTTATACATATGTTAGATCTATATGTTGACATTAGTAAACAATGTTGTATATACAGAGCTAGCAGACGCAGTATTCAAATCTAATTTTCAGAGCCACGTAGAAATCTCCTTTCATTGAATTGGATTTCAATGGAAGAATGATTCACGAATGGCAAGAACAAATTATTCTTCCACTGAAATCTCCCATGTTAAAGCAATTTACTAATTGCTTCTTTACACTAAAAGAAGCTATCTTGCAATCTAGGCTATTAATTAGGAAAAGGTTGTTGCCATTTGATCTCAAAGATAGCCTCTTACGTGTTAATCAGATATGACTAGGAGGAGCTCACATACAGGAACCGGAGAATTATTAAGAGGTAGGTCAGGTTTTTTAATGCTCTTGCAGGTGATTATACCTTCAGGTTTTGTATTGCGAGCACTTAACTAGGAGATTGCTGAGTGATTACGGGTTGTTATTGCGAGCTATATATGTGTTTGTATTTTGTGTGGAAGGCTTGGCAAAGTTGGGTCACGGCGAGGTCTTGTTTTCACTTGCTTTAGATCCTCCCCCAAATTAGTTGTCTTTGTTTTGTTTGGGCATGCTTCCTTGCTTGGTTTGGTCAGGTCATTTCCTTAAGCTAGATTATGATGGATTACGTGGTCTTCATGTTGAAAATAATACCATGTCTTTCTATTGCTTTTAATCACTTTTCATGACAATTTAACTTATGTAAAAATATAATATAAATGTTTTATGGCTACTGAAGATGGCTAAGAGCGATTGGAGAGAGAAGAGAGCAAGCTGGTAGCAATAGTGATTAGGGGAAGGATGCGCCAAGCAGGGTGGATGGCTAGGATCGGCCGGGAGGAGTGTCATTGTGAACTTTATGAGAAAAGTGGTTGTTTCATAAGTAAACTTATAGGGACATGTGTTATAAGGTGTATAAAATTGCATCTTATTTTATTGATCCTTTCGAACAAAACTTATACAAATTTAAAAATGTTGTATGTGCATGCCTATAGTGTGATGGAACAAATGTACTGCACATGTGTTTTTGGACTTGTTCATTTTATAATTTGTACACGGGAAAAATATGCAATACTGCAAATTTATGAGTTCTTTGTCTCGAAGAACATTTCATTATTTTAGGGGGATTTTTACCATGTCATCTGTTGCATTAGTGTCGGACCCGGATTTCGTAATCCGGAATCCTCTGTGATAACACCGTGCTATTCCCTGGATCAGTAGCTAGCACTCACAGATACATCACTGAATCAATTCATACATGACGTAAAACCATACCATTCATTAATTTAACACATCAGAGTTTATATAGACCACGTCGGGTCAGGTTTTACAATAAGAGCCGAACAGGTCAATATTGATTACATTACAAAAGCGGAAGCGACAACGGAAGCAAAAGAGTGAGAGAGCACATCACTCCACAGGCAAGCAACTGGAGAAACCCGTGTGTGTCCGATATTACCCGATGACTCAGATAATATAGGATGCACGCAAGTATCTATTGAATCAGGTGGACTGAGACGAGACTAGAACAACTAAAGACTACACTACGCTTCATCATCTCTTGGGCCTTCAACTTCTGGATCCCCGTAGTAGTCGTAATCTCCAAGATTTTCTCCTTCTGAGGGTTTTGGGGGAGAGAGAGCGAGGACGAGCACAAATTCCGTGCTCACGAGCCAGCACACAATGCAATAATATACATGCAAGGTTTAACAAAGATGGCTCTGGTTCTTTTATTTGCTAAAATAATATTTTCAATTATCATAGTTACAAATTTCTATCACTTAGCATTTTAACCAAATTGCATTTTGATAAAGAGAATAATTGTGCAGTATTTAATAGCAGCAGAGGTTCTCTCCGTCGAAAACTCTACCTTATGCTTCTTTTTGATTGGGTCCGTACCCAATTACTAACATCACTGAGTTCGAACACTCAGGGAAAAAAATCCAACATCGGGGCTAGGTGAGCCTACACACTTTTCATCCCACCCAAAAAGTTTTTTTCTTTGAAATAGAACTAACTCAAGTTAAGTTTTCATGTCCGCCTTTGACCATAGGCACGACTGTTTAAACAGTATAGACTCTGCAGAGATTATACACTTTACCCACAAAGAGATAATCATCTTAATATGTACACACGTTTCTGTAGACATGTGAATCAAGGGGAGATCATCACAAGGCCTTTACAATGCATCCCTCAGTATTAGTTACACTTCGCTAAGGTTTCGTCTGCGAAGGGTTACGCTTTTTTAGATCCGTTAACTCTTACTTAGACCCCCTCTTGCGCCATCGAACGACTTACGTCGCGCACCCCGACACCGTTCGCCACAAAGGCTTACGGTGTCACGGATCATCTATCTGATGCAACTCGTACTGGTGGATACAAATTATTTAGCCAGATTGTCCATTACAAACTTGTGGTTGCACTTATTTTACACGGGAGGTCGTGACAAGATTAAGTCCTTATGGTTGTCTAGGCGGTTCATTCCACATTTCAATCCACAAAACAACAGTTCTTGGGCTATATTAGCACCTACTGTCGTACCATCCACCTTACCGTCCACCCGGACAGGGTAATAGCAATTTAAGGTTTTGAGGAGTAAAATCAACTTATCTCATTTTCTTTAGTCATGGACCACCAATGACTACTCAAACCATTTCATGTTTAAAGAGATGGTGATTAAGACATTTTAATGTCCCGGTACTTGAGCAAGACTAGGATGTCGCTTAAGTACAACCTATAGCTAGTATTTACCATATAGTTACTAGGGTGACAAGGATTAATGGATTCAAATGTCAAGGATGGCGTATTAAATAGTTAACCAACAGATAGGTATTTAACTATCTTAAGTTTTAACATACATTTGCTTAAAGAATTAAAGCATGCAATTTGCTATTTTAAAGAATATAATTTGCATAAAATGTAGGCTCAATATGATCAAAGTATTGACTCGCCTTGGTTATAGGCAAGAGGATTTTGATAATCTTGTGCTCGATCAACTTGGAGGTCGTCCGCATCTTCAAATCCTAATCGGACGATCGTACTGGAAAAAGGCACAAACAAGCAAAGGGAGCAAATAAGTATACAAGACTCAATAAATGAACTCCAAGTAAATCAAAACCACTGCCATTAGTAAGATCTTGATTTTACAAAATTTTAGAAACAAATTTTATAATTTTCAGAGATAAAATGAGGGAGAAATGAATATTTGAAGTTTTACTCTCAAAATGAAATTAAAAAAAAGAAAAATAGGAAAAAGGGATGGGTCGTCGGCATTACATTTCAGCAGTTTAGGCCCAACCCAAAGCACGGCTCGAAAATAACATCATGGCCCAAGGGGTGCTTTGCCTTAAAGAAAAGGGGAAAGGGGCGCTGGGCGGACATAAAGGAGAGGAGGGGAGATGGAAGGGCGGTGGCGCACGGGGAAGAAGGGGGGTCCCGGGGGGGCGCGGTGGCGGCGGTGACCGAAGGGAGCAATGACGGTGCGGCAGGAGGGAGCGGCGGCGGCGCGGCTAAGGTGAGTTCCCCTTTTTTGGTGGCTTCTCCTTTGCTCGGTTCTTCTTGCTCGGGAAGAAGGGAGGGGGAAATAGGGGAAGGGACGAACGGTGTGGGGACCCCGGTAATTATCTCCATAAGATCGAGATTAGGCAAGGTCTTAGGGACATAATTATGGGTCTCCGGTAAATGAATTCCAATTTAACTCTATCCAAGTGAGAGGCTTAGCCGAATACTAGAGCCTCAACGATCATGCGCGCTGCTCCCTTGCGAGCGCTACATGATTGTTGATTCTCCCTCGATTCGAAGTACTACACTTAGTGAGTTGAATGGGAATTCATCAACAACGAGTATGACTTATATTGGCTCCCAAGATCAACGACCAATATACTCATACCCTCATCCAACGTTGATTGCATCCATACAACACATACAACAAGAGATTAAAAAGACATACTGCATAATAGATAAAGTCTACAGTTTATTACATACGGCCGACCGGCCAAATTCAAAGTAAAGTATCAAGTAGCAGCGGAAGTAAATAGATAAAACAAAAGACCAGCAGTGGTATACCCATCACCCATCGGCAACCGACTGGGGGTTAAATGGTAGCACCCTACTCATTAGTGTCACCCAAGTCAACACTAGCGAGATCATCATAATCATAACCTTCCTCACCTGAAAAGGCCAACAAACATCTGGCTGAGTACAAGTGTACTCGCAAGTCTTACACAAATAAAAATAGTTATGCATAAGGGTCATTCAAAGGATGGCTCATATTGGTTTAGTTTTGCGAAAGAGACGCAACAATTAACATCCTACACATACTAGTTTTTCATGTGCCCATTTAAAATCAGATTTGAAGTAGAAGTAAAACATGTAGTAAAGCATTTCAGTAATAAACAATTGAATCATACAAAGACCAAAGTGGCAGCCCACTTTGATGTACTAAACACATGAACATCCCGTCCATGACGAATACCAAGTTCAACCACAATTTTAATTAAAAGTCTAACAATAAGCAGCCACAAATTTCAAGCGGTCGTCCATAACTGTGGACACGGCTATTCGAATAGATTAATACCTGCTGGGGTGTACTACTTTACCACACGACTTGATTAGCCGTAAGCCTCCGGAGGCCTCGAAATAGCACACTTCCTATGGTATGCAGTGGGTAAATCAAGATACAATCATTTTCAAGAAGAAAGCCCTATTGAGCTAAGTCCCCTTGTGAGATGGTTCCTTGCAAAGTACAAGCGTCGATAGCCCTTGCTAGGGCTCACAAGTTATATTGGAAATCTGATGCAATCAAAACAAAAGAATTGGTGCTCCTTGCACACTATAAAGGATTACATCGGCTCCTCAAAGAACATAGGATTTCACGGTCTTTGTGCCCCTTACACCACCAAGGACTTAACACAATAAAACCCTCCCCTACTTAACCATCGGCACCCATACACGTGTGGCAAGACGAGTGTTGCTTGAGCGATAGGTACCCAAAGTTCGGTCCTCAATTGTCGGACAAGTCCTTCCACTTACCCAATGCTCATGCACAAAGCACCATCACTAACCAACACTTGTCGGACCAAATCTCATTTAAAAATGACAAAGCTTAACTCATAAAACAACTACAAAGATCTGAAGTAAAAACATAAAGTAAGAGTTGTGTGTATCCCAAAACCGTCAGGTTATTCAGACGATCGAACTCCGTATCTAGACTTGCATGGCTAAACAATTCTACAACCCATAATTCACACATCCTATCTTAAGCATATAGGAGTTGGCATAATTCAAGATTAACCTCAAGCATAGGACATATCCAAACTACACATCACAAAAATATTGACATAATCAAAATAGCATGCAAGCAATTATCATTGCACTATCTTAACAAAGCGGGATCAAATATGATGCAAAAGAAAGTTCAAATGATGCTTGCCTTGCTGGTACTGATAGCTGCCCGCTCTTAGTAGCGTAAGTGTCGATATCAATATGCTCGGGATCTATATAATTATAACATCAAATAAATACCGAGAAGAACAACTCAAAAACCAAAATGCTCAAAAATGCATGATTTTTCTACAGTAGTTAGGTCATGATTTTAATTGATTTTTAGTGAAAGAATTGTTTCATTTTGATTTAGTATATGAAAGTTATAATGGTTTGAATTTCAGATTTCAATAAGCCGTCATTATGTAATTTAATTATGAAGCGAAATTTTGTATAACAGTGGCGAGTACATGGATTATATAGATAAATAGGCAATATTATTATAAGTTAAAAACAGTTGAGTTTGTCCTTTTTGGAGTTTTTATGATTTAGTTATGTATTTTCAAAGTTATCAGCCTTTTATAGTATAAAAATAATGGAGTTAAGGAGTATATTCTCCCAAAATAGTTTCTGTGACAGAGGTAACATGGAGACCATTTTAGAATTAAGTTCACTGAAAATGAAAATTATCAAAAGTGGTCTCACTTGTTTTTGGAGGTTCAATAATTACTTATGCATTTTTGGAGTTATCAGTCCTTTTCCTATTGCAAAATAATGGTTTCAAATGGATTAACCTCCAAATAAATCTCTCTGCTACAGAGACATGTATGAAACTAATTTTGATAGGAAGTACATTAAGAATATAAATTTCCAGAAGTGGTTTCAGTCAATTTGGAGTTGAAATGATTTAGTTATGCATTTTAGAAGTTATACATATTTTTCAGTATGTAAATAACTGATCTCGAATTTACTAAAGTGATTATTACTTTTCTTACCGAGGTATACGCTAGCCGCAGTCAATGACTAGCGGACCGTGAATAGTGCACTTTCTATTTAACTCAGATTAAAGAAAGCGGCGAGGTGGGTTCCATCGTCGCGACACGCTCATGGAACTTGGTCCACGCGCCACAGCGCGCGTCACGGGTTAATGGGCTAGGCCCACTCGTCGACCTCTCACTCACCTCTCTCACCCAGCGGCTTTTGTGCATGGCCCCAGCGTTAATGACTCAACTACTAGCGGCTAAAGACTGACCATTGAATGCTAATCATTGGTGCTTAGTGCCTAATGGCGTGCTCGATCTTTGGTCCGCGTGCGGCATGGCAATCGCGTTACGCCGCTTGCCGGCTCGCGCCGGCGCTACGCGCATACGGCCGAAACGCGCGTGGTCGCGTTAACAGCAATAGCTTTGCGCGGCTGGGGAGGTGGTCCGCAGTGAGGGTGGTGCTCATGCTTGGCGGCTAGTCGGAGAGCAGCGGCGGCGGGTTATCGGCAAATGGGCATGCAGCTAAACCGAGCTCCTCGGTACACAACAGCGATTGCTAAGCTACCTAAAGGTTCGGGAGGTCACTGGAGCTGTAGGAAGCTTGGGAAGTCGGAGGTTGGCTGAGCATGCTGGAGCCGGAGAAGACAAAGGCAGCCAACTCGGTTTCACGGGGACAGGAGGTTACGAGCAAACAACCAGAGAGGATGGTCAAGATGACTTAAAGATCATCGGAGGAAGCTATAGAAGCGAGAATTTTACAATATCTTACCGGACCTAAGTGGGAGGCGAAAAGACTCCTCACTTTGCCGAAAATGAGCTTTCTTCAAATCCTCACAGATCTGTCATGTAATGACCAAATTGATTGAGGAAAACTTAGTTAGATCCTAAGACATAACGTGGCGTGAGAGAGATGAGAGGAGCTCACGGAGTTGAGGATGACAAGGTGAGGCCCTTGGGCGTGCTCTAGAGCTCAGAGAGCACGATGATGGACGCGAGCTACAAGCGACAAGAGAGGCTCGCGTAGCAAAAATGGATAGAGCATTGAACAAGAAGGAGGGAGGAATCACGCGGTTGGAGCTTGCAGAGAAGCGAGCTCCGGCTAGCTTCCCCCTCCTCTGTCAACCGAGGAGAAGTGAGGGAGAAGGAAGGGCTTGAGGGGTGATAAAGCGAGAGAGGCGTTGGGGTGGGTGCGGTGTGCGAGAGGGGACCTCGAGGATAGGCCAGCAGCGCGGTGAGGTGATGGCGGCTCGGGGCGAAGCGGCCGCGTGGCGAGGAGGCTCTGCGCGAGCTGTCGCGAGGAGGAAGAAGGCTCGGCCAGCGTGGGTCCGCGGTCGAGCGGCGAGAAGGCGCGGCGCGGTGCGTAGCAATAGATTTGATCGGCAGCCGTTGGATCGCGAAAGGGCGGGCGAGATGAGTGGGGTTGGACGGTCGGCGGGGTGGCGAGATGCGGACGCGGAGGCTTGATCCAACGGTCGCATGTGAGGTGCGATTAGGCGGTTGGGTTGAGTCGATCGCCGAGTCGGACTCGAGTCAGAGAACGATGCTAGCGATTAGGGTTGAGTTTGGTGAGAATTAAATTAGATTTACTACTTTGACGAGCTTTATAAATAGAAATAAATTTCATAAAATCCTCAAATAATTTGTGGGGGTTCCTGGCAGTATATAGTTCCCATAAAAATTATAAAACCCTATTGTTCATAATATAATTTGTGATATTTAAATTCAAACATGTTGTATGTCTATAAATGTTGTTTGAATTTTAATGAGGTTCAAACTAGTCCCAAAAATTTGGAAAAAATTATATAAATTCCTAATAATTAGTGTAGTATTTAAATAAATTGATTTCAGATGATGATCACAACTTGTTATCTCTGATTTGAATTAAAAATTGAATTTTGATGTGTATGTTTACCTCAAATTAGATTTTCCAAGTACAATATATTATGAAATGATTTGAATTTGATAATGCAGGTTAGTGAAATACATATTAATCCAATTTAATTAGTTGGGGTTGTGACAAACCTCCCCCTTACAAAAGATCTCGACCGAGATCGGGTGGAAGAAAGAATTAGAAAGTTTTCATTAGAAGTTATAATTTATGTTGTCTTGATTTCCTTCAAAGATAGTGTTGTGGTTATAATTTACATTAATATGTTTTACCTTTCCTTTCTTGATACGAAGGCACTTCATGCGAGAGAAGAGTTCGGATATCTTTGCTCGCATCCGGTCTTCACGTTCCCAAGTTGCTTCATTCTCCGTGTGTTTGCTCCATTGAACCTTGGCGAACTTGATGTTACGATTCCTAGTCTTACGCTCGGTTTCCTCAAGGATACGAATCGGGCTCTCTCGATAAGATAGATCGGGTTGCAAGTCGAGTTTATCCAACTCGGTTGCTTCATTGGGACTCGAAGGCATTTCTTGAGTTGGGAGACATGGAAGGCGTTATGCACGTCGAGGCGATGGTGGCAACTCCAGCTGGTATGCCACCGATCCCAACTTAGCTAGAATACGGAAAGGTCAATATAGCGAGGTGCTAATTTGTCTTTGATTTGGAAGCGCGAACTCCTTTCATAGGAGAGACTTTAAGATAAACATGATCGTCCACTTGAAACTCAACTCGCGGCGGCGGCGGTCGGCATAAGACTTCGGCGTGATTGAGCCGTCCTAAGTCGTTCACGAATGACACGAACTTGTTCTTGACATCTTCCACCAAGGTTGGGCCATAGAATGGCCTCTCCGACCGGACCAGTTCAAGGGTGTTCTACAAAGCTCTCCCATACAATGCTTGAAAGGTGACATTTGAATGCTTGATTGGAAACTATTGTTGTAGGAGAACTCCATAAGCGGTAAACATTTTCCCAACTATCGATGTAGGACAATACGCAAGCCCGGAGAAGGTCTTCCAAAACTTGGTTTACCCTCTCAGTTTGTCCATCCGTTTGCGGGTGATAAGCGGAGCTAAAAGATAGACTGGTCCCCATTGCTTTATGTAAGCATTCCCAGAAATAGGATGTGAATTGAGGGCCTCTATCAGAAACTATCACCTTTGGAACACCGTGGAGACAAACAATTCTTGCAATGTAAAGCTCCGCTAACTTGTCCCCACGGTAGATGGTCTTGACAGGAATGAAGTGAGCAACTTTCGTCAAACGGTCCACAATTACCCATATAGAATCAAATCCAGCTTTAGTTCTAGGAAGGCCGGTGATAAAATCCATGCCAACTTCTTCCCATTTCCACTAGGGAATGGGCAGGGGATCTAGAGTACCGGTGGCTTCAAGTGCTCACCTTAACTCTTTGACATAGATCGCACTTTCGGCCACATCTTGCATAGCGTTTTGCTTCATTCGGCTCCACCACGTTTCTTTTTCAAATCTTGATACATTTTTGTACTCCGGGGTGGATAGAGAATTTTGAGTTATGAGCCTCCTTGAGAATCAATCCTCTCAAGTGGTGATCAAGCGGTACCACCATACGGTTTCCAAACCATAGAGTACCTTGTGCATCTTGCTTAAAACATTTAGCCTTGCCTTGTTTCATTAGTTCTAAAATTTTAGCCACCTCGCATCGGTTTACAGGCTTCCTAATCTGGTCCTCAAGTGTGCAAGTCACACCGAGGGCTCAGCGAACCATCTTCAACTATCTCCGGTGTAGGCTTTGTAGTGCGGCACATAGGCTGCGAGAAAAAGTAATTCTGACAAGCGGTTGCATTGAGATTTTACGCTCAATCGTCGCCACTACATTAGCCTTCCTGGATGATAATGAAGTCACATATCGTAATCTTTAATCAACTCAAGCCATCTTCTTTGTCTCAAGTTCAAGTCGGCTTGGGTGAAAATATATTTAAGGCTCTTATGGTCGATGTAGATCTATAGCGATTACCGATGAGGTAATGTCGCCAAATCTTCAAGGCATGAACTACAGTGCGAGCTCTAGGTCGTGTGTGGGATAATTGGTCTCATGGGGCCTCAATTGCCTTGCGCGTAGGCCACCACTCGGCCGTCTTGCATAAGCACACAACCGAGCCCATGGCGAGATGCATCCTGATGAATATCAAAGCTCTTGTAAATGTGCAGCGAACAAGCACGGGAGCCATCGGGCATCCTTTCAAGGTTTGGAAGCTTTGCTCGCATTCTGCTTTGTCCACTCAAATTTCTTTTCTTTCTTTAGAAGTTGGGTCATAGGCTTGCGATTTTTGAGAAATTCTGATGAACCTACGGTACTATCCGCAAGTCCAAGAAAACTACGAATGTCGGTGGCGCTCTTGGGTTGCTTCCATTCAAGGACATCTCGTACCTTACTAGGATCGGCAATGACACCGCCTTTAGATAGGATATGTCCCAAGAAACTAACCTCTCGAAGCCAAAATTCACATTTCTTTGAATTTGGCGTCACAGTGATAATTAGTGAAGCTTTTCTAACACTAGTCTCAAATGTTGCTCGTGCTCAAGATCATACTTAGAGTAGATAAGGATATCATCAATGAAAACCACTACAAACCGATCTAAGTATTCCATGAACACGAATTCATGAGGTTCATGAAATAGGTGAGGGCATTGGTCAAACCAAAGGACATATTGTGTACTCATTATAAACCGTAGCAGTAGAGAAGGCGGTCTTGGAATGTCCTCGGTTCTAACTTTAATCTGGTGGTAGCCTAACCTCAAGTCAATTTTGGAGAACACTTGAGCTCCACTAAGCTGGTCAAATAGGTCATCGATCCGGGGCGGATACTTATTCTTGATGGTGACCTCATTCAGCGGACGGTAGTCAACACACATCCGTAGACTCTTGTCTTTCTTCTTGACAAAGAGAGCCGGGCATCCCCAAGGCGAGGAGCTAGACTGATGAAACCCTTGTCTTGCAACTCCTTAAGTTGTTCTTTCGGTTCAGCTAGCTCATTGGGCGGCATCCGATCTGACCTTTTCGAGATGGGCGCGATCACGGTGCAAGCTCAATGACAAACTCTACCTCTCGGTCGGGGCCATGCAGAAGCTCTTCGAGGAACACATCGGATACTCCTCACTATTGGTACCTCCTCTAGCGCGAGAGGTACTCGCCTCTAAAGCATATAGGTGAGAACTACCCACTAAAGGCGCAAAGACGACACGGATGTCGTCCTCGCTAGTCACGAGATAGACCGTGGGCACAATCAATCTTCCCGATTCTTAGATAACCAATCCATCCCTAAGATAACATCGATGCCCACTGAACTTATCACTATTAAGTTTCTTTGAAAAGTTAACATTTTGTATTTTAATTTTCGTCCTGCGGACTTGATCGGCGTAGAAAACCGACCACGGGACTGAATATGATAAGGTGGGTGTAGTGTATGTATCTTGAATTGGTTAATTTCAGCATACTCGTTTTAATAAATGAATGAGATCCTCCGAATCAAATAAAACCGATGCGAGGACATGAATTAACAAGTAATGTACCTAGCACAACGTCAGTCGTCGGTCGCCTCCTCTGCTGAGGCGTGGTTGACACGACCACGTGCATCTTTGAGGTGGAGTAGGTCTGCTCTCTGTGGTGGTGGCGGTGGCCTCATTTGGAGCTGGGGCTGGTGGTCTTTGGGCGAGTACGTTCGGGGCATCCTCATTGCTTGGCGAGGCACTGCGGCATAGTGGCCACAGCGGCCACGATGGAAACAAATGACGCCGGGCTTGTATGCCCGCTTGATCTGGTCTCGGCCCCATTGTCTTCTTTGAGCTGCCGGTAGAGAAGGTCGTGGAGGTGCCACAGGAGACCTCGATGGTGCTGGAGCTGGGGCACGGGGTGCCTGAGGTAGTCTTGGGCGTGGCCTGGGAAAACTGCCACTCGCCACTGCCGTCTGAAAGGCCTTCCTCCTCTTCCTCGACTCATCCACTGTCATGCTCTCATGCTCCACCACTATCGCCTTGTTGACCAGATGCTGGAAACTCCTAAAATCATGTGCGCTAAAACAAGCCGCAACTCTCTCGCGATCCATGGAAGAACACATTCGGCGACGAGCGTGCATCGAGGCGTCGTCCGAGCATACCAGCCAAGTAGTTGAAATCATGCGGTACTCGGTGGTTGTCCTCCGCCTGTCTCAAGGCAGGAGGCTGCTGCGCTTGATAAGCGGCCTCCCTCTAGTATATGGGCCTCTCGGGCGCGTCCACGAGTCGTCCCAAGTCGGAGCGTGACCAGCGGGCTGCATGGCGGAATAACTATCCCACCTGCGCGCGCACGCACCGCCAACCGATAGGCGGCAAACAAGACTCTCTCAACTCGGTACAACTGCGCAATGTTCAGCTTCTTCTCAATGTTGTGCGGCCGGTCCTCTGCCTCCATCGGGTCCTTGCCGCGCAAATGTCGGAGGGTTGGTCGCTGGAACTCAGCCGAGACCTCGGGCGCTCGGTGCGAGGCAGCCCCTCTGTCGGAGCAGGAGCTGGAGCGGTGTTGCGCACGATCGCCTCAAGCATCCGGTGCGTCCATCCGGTTGCGCTCAATCATCATCATAAACTCGACCATAGATGGCGGCGGAGGAGCACCTCCTCAGCGGTCCACCTGTTGGGGCGGCTGCGAGAGGGCTCGCCATGCCCGGATGGCTCTTTGGGATGACCGTCCCGATCGTAGAAATCGCTCGGAGGTGCTAGGCGTGGTGGCCTAGATGGGGATGGGAGCCTCGCGCGTGAGGCTCCCGATCGCGTGGTCGGTCTGTCATCCTGTATTGGTCAAGGATGGTTAGTAAATAAGACAAAAGCCATTACTTGGCCATACATGCACAATCAATATCAAGAGCATGAAAATTATAGCCTCAAATAGAACACCAAAACATTAAGCGACATAAAACCAAATCGAGACAACTCAGTACATAAGCGCCCGCAGGCTCAAGATTACAACTGAAATAGTAGTGTCTGCAAATAAAACATAATAGTTCGACATCCACTATCCTATTACATAAACCTAAGGATACAAGCTCAAACATAGAGCTCCCTGCCGTAATAGCCTAGATATTATTCTGGTCAAAGTTCACCGGAAAGTCATCGGCGGTGGTATCGAGGGATCTGTGTCTTCGGGTCTCGGGTTGGTGAGGCGTAAGGGGGATCCTACGCCGGCGATATGGCCTCCTACTTCAGGAAGACGATAGTCCGGCGGCGCAGAAATGTACCGTGAAACCTCATTAGCGCCATACAGCACATCCGGACGAATTAGCCTCATGTCATGCATAAGCTGCAAATGCTCCTGAGCTATAATGAGACGTCGACGCGTCTCCCATAACTCATGCATTATGCAGCGATGCATTTGGTCCATTACGTGAACCAATCTGCCAATCGCACGACTTGGGGTCCTCCGGCGGATCCTAGCGAACGAGCTCACGTCCCTAGCGCGTGCGCGCATCGGAAAGTGATCATATGGGGGCTGGGCTAACTCCGTCAGGTCGTAGCGAAGACGACTCATGGCCACCAAAGCCACTTCTTGTAACGCCATGGCCTCAGAGGTACCACGCGCCTTGAAGTGGTAAGGTACGCTCCCCGTGACTTGTCTAGCAACGATATCTATCACTGCCATAAATTCCTCCATTCCTGGTCCTCGATCACGGCGGTAGATGGAATAAGTGGGCTGATATGTGAAGTTCGCCCTCCACATCATGTCTCGTAGCAACGCCGGGTATCCATCCACTCCTTCGGCTTGAGTTTCCCGGACAAGGTACTGAGGGTTCATCTAAAGGCAAGAAGGCAAGGTAAGTTAGTTTCATAAACCAAAACAGGATCAGGAGAGAAAAGATACTAAGATGGATAAGGCATAAAATATATTCTTAACTTAAACTTTCTGAAAGTAATTTGATAATTTCAAAATATTTTGACTCCAGAAGGCTTACTAACTCTAACTTGTGATGCTACCTCTAACCTACAATCGGTATGGCTCGATATTAACGCTGTAGGGACCCGTAATTATCTCCATAAGACCGAGATTAGGCAAGGTCTTAGGGACATAATTACGGTCTCGATAAATAATTCAATTTAACTCTATCCAAGTGAGTGGCTTAGCGAATACTAGAGCCTCAACAATAATGCGCGCTTGCTCCCTTGCGGCGCTACATGATTGTCGATTCTCCTCGATTGAGCACTACACTTAGTGAGTTGAATGGGAATTCATCAACAACGAGTATGACTTATATTGGCTCCCAAGATCAACGACCAATATACTCATACCCTCATCCAACGTTGATTGCATCCATACAACACATACAACAAGAGATTAAAAGACATCTTGCATAATAGATAAAGTCCACGATTTATTACATACAGTAAACCGGCCAAATTCAAAGTAAAGTATCAAGTAGCAATGAGTAAATAGATAAAACAAAAGACCAGCAGTGGTATGCCCATCACCCATCGGCAACCGACTGGGGGTTAAATGGTAGCACCCTACTCATTAGTGTCACCCAAGTCAACACTAGCGAGATCATCATAATCATAACCTTCCTCACTTGAAAAGGCCAGCAAACATCCGGTGAGTACAAGTGTACTGCAAGTCTTACACAAATAAAAATAGTTATGCATAAGGGTCATTCAAAGGATGGCTCATATTGGTTTAGTTTTTGAAAGAGACGCAACAATTAACATCCTACACATACTAGTTTTCATGTGCCCATTTAAAATCAGATTTGAAGTAGAAGTAAAACATGTAGTAAAGCATTTGATAATAAACAATTGAATCATACAAAGACCAAAGTGGCAGCCCACTTTGATGTACTAAACACATGAACATCCCGTCCATGACGAATACCAAGTTCAACCACAATTTTAATTAAAAGTCTAACAATAAGCGACCACAAATTTCAAGCGGTCGTCCATAACAGTGGACACGGCTATTCGAATAGATTAATACCTGCAGGGTGTACTACTTACCCACACGACTTGATTAGCCCGTAAGCCTCCAGAGGCCTCGAAATAGCACACTTCCTATGGTATGCGGCGGGTAAATCAAGATCTGATCATTCGACAAGAAAGCCCTATTGAGCTAAGTCCCCTTGTGAGATGGTTCCTTGCCTAGTACAAGCGTCGATAGCCCTTGCTAGGGGCTCACAAGTTATATTGGAAATACTGATGCAATCAAAACAAAAGAATTGGTGCTCCCATGCACACTATAAAGGATTACATCGGCTCCTCAAAGAACATAGGATTTCACGGTCGCTATGCCCTTACACCACCAAGGACTTAACACAATAAAACCCTCCCCTACTTAACCATACGGCACCCATACACGCATATGGCAGCACGAGTGTTGCTTGAGCGATGAGGTACCCAAAGTTCGGTCCTCAATTGTCGGACAAGTCCTTCCACTTACCCAATGCTCGTGCACAAAGCACCATCACTAACCAACACTTGTCGGACCAAATCTCATTTAAAAATGACAAAGTTTAACTCATAAAACAGCTACAAAGATCTGAAGTAAAACATAAAGTAAGAGTTGTGTGTATCCCAAAACCGCTTGAGTTATTCAAACGATCGAACTACAGTATCTAGACTTGCATGGCTAAGCAATTCTACAACCCATAATTCACACATCCTATCTTAAGCATATAGGAGTTGGCATAATTCAAGATTAACCTCAAGCATAGGACATATCTAAACTACACATGACAAAAATATTGACATAATCAAAATAGCATGCAAACAATTATCATTGCCTTGTCTTAACCAAAGCGGGATCAAATATGATGCAAAAGAAAGTTCAAATGATGCTTGCCTTGCTGGTACAGTAGCTGCTCGCTCTCGATGGCGTAAGTGTCGATATCAATATGCTCGGGATCTATATAATTATAACATCAAATAAATCACTGAGAAGAATAACTCAAAAACCAAAATGCTCAAAAATGCATGATTTTTCTACAGTAGTTAGGTCATGATTTTAATTGATTTTTAGTGAAAGAATTGTTTCATTTTGATTTAGTATATGAAAGTTATAATGGTTTGAATTTCAGATTTCAATAAGTCGTCATTATGTAATTTAATTATGAAGCGAAATTTTGTAGAACAGTGGCGAGTACATGGATTACATAGATAAATAGGCAATATTATTATAAGTTAAAAACAGTTGAGTTTGTCCTTTTTGGAGTTTTTATGATTTAGTTATGTATTTTCAAAGTTATCAGCCTTTTATAGTATAAAAATAATGGAGTTAAGGAGTATATTCTCCCAAAATAGTTTCTGTGACAGAGGTAACATGGAGACCATTTTTAGAATTAAGTTCACTGAAAATGAAAATTATCAAAAGTGGTCTCACTGTTTTTGGAGGTTCCAATAATTACTTATGCATTTTTGGAGTTATCAGCCCTTTTCCTATTGCAAAATAATGGTTTCAAATGGATTAACCTCCAAATAAATCTCTCTGCTACAGAGACATGTATGAAACTAATTTTGATAGGAAGTACATTAAGAATGTAAATTTCCAGAAGTGGTTTCAGTCAATTTGGAGTTGAAATGATTTAGTTATGCATTTTAGAAGTTATACATATTTTTGGTGTGTAAATAAGCGATCTCGAATTTACTAAAGTGATTATTACTTTTCTTACGAGGTATCGCTAGCGCGATCAATGACTAGCGGGCTCGTGAATAGTGCACTTTCTATTTAACTCAGTTAAAAAGCAGCGGCCGGTGGGGTCCACCGCGACGACGCTCATGGAACTTGGTCCACGCGCGCGCACGCGGCGCGACGGGGTTAATGGGCTAGGCCCACTCGTCGACCTCTCACTCACCTCTCTCACCCACGTGGCTTTCTGTGCATGGCCCCACGCGTCAATGACTCAACTACGACGGCTAAGACAGCCATTGAATGCTAATCATCGGTGCTTAGTGCCTAATGACGTGTACGGCACGGCAATCGCGTTGCCGCCCGCTTGCCCGGCGGCTCGCCGCGCTTCACGCGCCATGGCGAGCTGCCGGTGGTCGCGTTAGCTTGGCAATAACTGGCGCAGCTAGGGAGGTGGTCCGCAGTGGGGTGGTGCGTCTTGGCGGCTAGTCGGAGGCAGCGGCGGGTTATACGTCAAATGGGCATGCAGCTAAACCGAGCTCCTCAGTACAACTTGGCGATTGCTTAAGCTACCTAAAGGTTCGGGGAGGTCACCTGGAGCTGTAGGAAGCTTGGGGAAGTCGGAGGTTGACTGGAGCTGTGCCGGAGCCGGAGAAGACAAAGACGGCCAACTCGGTTTCACGGGGACAGGAGGTTCTGAGCAAACAACCAAGAGAGGATGGTCAAGATGACTTAAAGATCATCGGAGGAAGCTATAGAAGCGAGGAATTTTACAATAGCTTACCGGACCTAAGTGGGAGACGAAAAGACTCCTCACTGCCCGAAAATGAGCTTTCTTCAAATCCTCACAGTCCTGTCATGTAATGACCAAATTGATTGAGGGGAAAACTTAGTTAGATCCTAAGACATAACGTGACGCGAGAGAGATAGAGAGGAGCTCACCAGAGTTGAGGATGACAAGGTGAGGCTCGCATTAGCAAAAATGGATAGAGCATTGAACAAGAAGGAGGGAGGAATCACGCGGTTGGAGCTTACCCGAGAAACGAGCTCCAGCTAGCTTCCCCCTCCTCTGTCAACCGAGGAGAAGTGAGGGAGAAGGAAGGGCTTCGAGGGGTGATAAAGCCAGAGAGACGTTGGGGGTGGGTGCGGTGTGCAGAGGGGGACCTCGGGGATAGGCCAACGGGCGCGGTGAGGTGATGGCGGCTCAGGGCGAAACGACCGCGTGGCGAGGAGGCTCTGCGCGAGCTCTGTCGCGAGGAGGAAGAAGGCTCTGACGCGTGGGTCCCGGCAGTCAGCGGCAGAAGGGGCGCGGCGCGGTGCGTAGCAATAGATTTGATCAGCACCGTTGGATCGCGAAAGGACGGGCGAGATGAGTGGGGGTTCGGACGGTCGGCGGGGTGGCGAGATGCGGACGCGAGGCTTGATCCAACGGTCGCATGTGAGGTGCATTAGGCGGTTGGGTTGAGTCGATCACGAGTCGGACTCGAGTCCGAGGAACGATGCTAGCCGATTAGGGTTGAGTTTGACTGAGAATTAAATTAGATTTACTACTTTGACAGAGCTTTATAAATAGAAATAAATTTCATAAAATCCTCAAATAATTTGTGGGGTTCTGGGAGTATATAGTTCCCATAAAAATTATAAAACCCTACTGTTCATAATATAATTTGTGATATTTAAATTCAAACATGTTGTATATCTATAAATGTTTTTTGAATTTTAATGAGGTTCAAACTAGTCCCAAAAATTTGGGAAAAATTATATAAATTCCTAATAATTAGTTTAGTATTTAAATAAATTGATTTCAGATGATGATCACAACTTGTTATCACTGATTTGAATTAAAAATTGAATTTTGATGTGTATGTTTACCTCAAATTAGATTTTCCAAGTACAATATATTATGAAATGATTTGAATTTGATAATGCAGGTTAGTGAAATACATATTAATCCAATTTAATTAGTTGGGGCTGTGACAAACGGGGGGGAACCTTACCGGAGAGGGAGGAGGGAAGTGAGGGGGGCAAGATGGGCTCCCGGGGGCTCTTATAGCCGGCGGAAAAGGGGAGGGAGCCGGGGAGGCTTGGTGCGGGCAAGCAGGTGCGTGCACGCGGGCGCACGGCTTAGACCGGGCATCTTCGGTCAAGGGTGGCGAGGACGCGAAGGATGGAGGGACGGGACGCAAGCGACGACTTGCGCGGGTGGCGTTGTGCAGCCGTGCGGGTGATGGGACCAGCCGAGGACGGGCAAGTGGAGTGCTGAAGGGAGCGGAGCACGGTTTGGACCAGGCAAAGCGATGGCGCAGCGAGGACGAGCAAGTGGAGCGGCACAGGCACGAGCGAGAGAGAGAGGGCGGCGGCAGTGCGGCGAGGCGCGCGGGTGGGTGACGCAGCGTGGCGCGGGTGCAGGAGTGCTGACGGGGTGCACGGGGCACTTGGCCGGCAGCCAAGGGATGCAACGGGTAGAGCACCAGCGGGTGCTCGTGGCTGGCTTGGGCACACGGGTGCTTGCCCGTGGAACTATGGAAGAAGAAAGGGCAAGGAGATGGAGCGGGGCCAAGGAAGCTGGGTTGGGAGGCCGGCCCAAGAAAAATTGCCCTAGGGGCCCAAGGGAGAATTGGGCTGAGCCCAGAAAAGGAATGGGGATGATTCCACAAAGAGAGGAGGGCAAGGCTGAGAAAGGGCCCGAAATCCGAAAAGAGAGAACTCAAACTTAAATTTTGAATTCGAGAATTGCGAAAAGGTTTGAAACACAAACCCAAGCTAGATAGAAGCTAGGATAGATTTTTGAAAATAGTTGATAATTTGAAATACGGGCGAAGAACGAAACTGAAATAGTATTTACTAATACTCGTCCGAAAACGGGACATTACAATTAGTTAGTTGTGACAGTTTGTTTGTGAAAGGGATTATGATGATTGAACACATTGATATTAGTACTACTTTTTCTTTTGTGCTTTTGGATTGCTAAAAGAAAACTAATCCTTATTGAACTGACCTTGCTCTGCGATGTCCACGACCACTGTCTACGACCAATGTCCAGGGCCACTGCTATGACCACACCTGGTCGAAAAGGCTACGACCACACCTGGTCGAAAAGGGCTACGACCACTTGCTACGCGTAACTACAGTACTCGGAGCTACAACACACGAAAGGTAGAGTACTCGGCACTCGTAGCTACAGTACTCACAAACTACAGTACTCGTGGCTTTTGACCACCTGGTACTCGTAGCTGCAGTCTCTATGAACAGTACTCATAGCTTTCGACCGCTCGGTACTCGTAGCTACAGTAGTCAAAGATTTCGACCACGCTACGATAAAACTGTTCCTCTATTGCGGACAAACCGATTTGCTGAAACTTTGCCGAAAGCGAGTGTTGCAACAAACCCTCAACACAATTGTCAATTGTTCAACACACTAAGATTATGATCATATCCATATGATCTCCACAGCCTGGATGAAAATTTGGTCTGTATTTCTCATTTTGCTGATACTAGGAATTAATAACATGATTTATCAATGCAGGAGATGACTAATAGGCTTCATCACACACATGGAGGCCGAACCTGCCAAGTGAGTAGTGCTACTACTACCTCCAGCAGGGGTAGTGGTCATGGTGCTAACTCCAACGGGGTAATACTTGTGGTGCTAACTCCAGTACAAGGTTCTAAAACTCGGTAACAGGTACTCGTTCGGTCATCTCACTTTGTAGCGATTATATGGTAATCAGTCTTGTACTCGGCCTTGTAACCAGTTTTCTATTTTAATAATGGATTTATATATGCATATTCATATAAAATCAAAACCAACATTTGATACTAGTTACTACTGTTTTGACGTATAGAGGTGGTTAAAATAAATCAGTTGCCAACAATGGCTGCTAGAAGGATGAAAAGAGAAATCACAATATGAAGAAATGGTGGAGATTCATCATGTAAATTTTCAGCTGGAAGCAAGAAGGATCAAAACTTGATCATAAGTAAGTCATTGATGATGTAATTCAGAAATTGTGATTCAGGAAGAAGCGAGTGTAATTGTAAATAAGCATTCAACAAGTTCTGAATTGTAATTGTAAATGAGCAAGTGGAAGGCAAATTGAAAATAAAGTAAAGTTCATAGTTCATCCATTCATATTATATATTGTTCCAAGTTCCAATCATGTCGTCATATGGCAACAACGAGAGTACCACTAATCCCAAATCACAAAACGAAGCATTGGCACACATAGTGGCTTAACTATGCCTTGTCACTAAATCCCTTTACCAAAAGTAAGACCTAACTCCTGGTATTGGCTTTTATAAAAGTTGGGATGATCCTGTTTCAAAAAAAAAAAAGTAAGACCTAACTAAATCCCTTTACCAAAAGTAAGACCTATTGTTAGCGTCTTCTCAGTTCTCACTAAATGTTTAGTAGCCTAACTACCTTCTATATAGCAGATTAGTTACCAAACCAAAAACTATCACATGACTAAACTAAATAGATATAGGGTAATCAACTATACTACTTCCTTCGTTCTTTTTTACTTGACACAGTTGACTTTTTACGGTCTTCGAGATGTGACTTTGACCACAACTTTTTAGAACTTTTACATTAAGATGTACTAATAAAATTACAATATTATGAAAGTATTTTCAACGACAATTCTAATGATATAATTTTCATATAGCCAATCTAAATAGTTTTAAACTTATTGGCGGTCGAACTTTAGAAAGTTTGACCTTAAAAAGTCAACTGTGTCAAGTAAAAAAGAACGGATGGAGTAGTAACTAGTAAGTGCTAGGATGCTAGCCTACTCTACTCTCCCGCATCATTAGCAGCATGTTCCCAATCATTGTCATCAAGCATCAAGTTGTTATCATCTTCTTCTTCTTTGCTTTCGCTATCCTCGTGCTAAACTCCATGTCATCTAAGGCCTCAACTGCTGCTAAAGATGATCCCACATTTGGTATGTTTCTAGAACTCCCCCTAGGTTGCAAGGCCTCTTTAGTGCCCATTGCTTGGTCAACTAACCCCCATGTCAAATCAGACCCTGGTAACAACTCATGACGGTTGTCACTGTCAGCATCTCTAACAATCCAATCAACTGCCTTGCTCATCTCCTTTGAAGCCACATGATCTTTTTCCTTCTCTTTCTTCCTATCAAGGTTTTTTGCATTGAACTGGACAAAGACAATTTTAATCATTTTGTCCACCTCAAATCTGTTTCTTCTCTTCAAATGAATCTAAGAAAAGAAGCATGCAAAAAAATATAAATAGTTAGAGCTGAGAATGTGTACTGGAATGTGGACTGCATGTGCTACTGTGCTCACAATGTGTACCGGAATAAGAGAGCTGAGAATAGTATGTGTAGGAAGAAAGTACCCATTCGAATGAGCTCCAATTCCTTTCACGTCCAGAAGAAGTACATGTCAAATTTGGAACCTTCAATGCAATGGCTTGAAGCTCTAGAGCAGCTGATCCAAATAATGCCCACCAATGTGCTAAACAGAAAAAGAAAAGAAAAACAACAGTCAAAGCAATGCAATTATAGCTGGACAAGTAGAATTAAAATCAGCATCATTAGCTTCTCTCAACCTTTTTGCTTGAGGACATTCAAATGCTCCAGCTGCAGTCCTATATGTTCTTATTTCTACCTTTGATATGTGATCATGAATGTGTGTCTCAGGGTAAAAACGTTCAATACAATCTAGGACTCCTCCCATGATTGCCTCTGTTGAAAATTCTTCCCGTGGATGCACACTACTCGTGTGAGGAAGACGAACTCATGGGAGAAAGAACACAAAGAAGTTTTTGCGTAGCATTACAACTGTCTAGTGCTACTTAACTTCTCTCTGTTATTCTCTCACTCGTCTCAACTAATACAAACCGATTGCAAGACCTTAAATAAGCACACCTGGGACGTTGGACTCAATGCCCTAAACTCATGCCATGATCTGCATCACTCGCTGAGCTCCTAACGCACGCACGACTCAACGCACGCGCGTACTAACAGCACTAATTCTACTAACGCGCGCACTAACAGCACTAACTCTACTAACACACGCACTAACAGCACTAACTCTTGATTATTCCTAACAACCTCCCCCTAATCAAGATGGCTTCATAGCAGCGTCGGTTCGTCGTCGGCATCCGCCTTCACGAGGTGTGCCTGTTCTTCCTTCTTCTTGCGGCATTCGGAAGCAAAATACCCATAGTTATTGTAGTTGTAGCATTTTACTTTATCCTTTGTCACATCCCCAAATTAATAAAGAGGTTTATTATGCATTTCATTACCATGCATCATGTTTTGAAACTTTTTATTTTAATATTGCACTTGGAAAATCTCAAAATGCTTATGAAACATCCACTTTAAATTGAACTTCAATCATAAAACTAAAATAATTGCTACTGAAGTATCTCTGGAAATAATTTATTCAAATACTATATTAATTATCACGAATTAATATAATTTTTCCCAAATTTTTTGGACTGTTTTGAACCCTAAGGAAATTCAAACACTAATAAAAGATCTAGTTTAAGTTTGAATTTATATATCACAAATTATATCTTGAACAGTAGAGTTCAATAATTTTTATGGGCACTATGTTATCCCAGGAACCTCCACAAATTATTTCATGATTTTAGGAAATTTATTTCTATTTTTAAACCCACTGGTCAGTGACCGCGGCTAGGAGGTACTCGGTAGAAAAAGTAGTAAGTACTTTATGAAATTCGAAATCTGTTATTTTGAACGCTGAAAAATTTGTATAACTTCTAAAATGCATAACTAATTCGTTTTAACTCCAAAATGAGTGAAACCATTTCTGGTAATTTTCTTATTTAATGAACTTTATATTAAATTTGTTACAAATATGTCTCTGTAGCAGAGAGCATTATTTTGGAAAATGAGCTATTAACACTATTATTGTTACAAAAGAAAACACTGATAACTTTGAAAATTCATAACTAAATCATGAAAACTCCTTTTGGAGCAAATCCAACTGTTTTGAACTTATAATAATATTGCCTATTTACCCATGTAATCCATCTACTCACTATTGTTCTACAAAATTTCACTTCATAATTAAATTACATAAATAAAGGCTTATTGAAATCTGAAATTCAAACCACCATAACTTTCACATACTAAATCAAAATGAAATAATTCTTTCACCAAAAACCACCTTAAATCATGACTCAGCTACTGTAGAAAAATCATGCATTTTTGAGCATTTTGAATTTTGAGGTATTTTCTCGATGTTTATTCGGTATTGCATTTATATAGATTCCGAACCTATTGATATCGACTCCTACGCGACCGAGAGTGAGCAATTACTTTTCCAGCAAGGCAAGCATCCTTTGAACTTTCTTTTGCATCATATTTGATCCCAATTTTGCTAGGGTAGATGCAATGATAATTGCTTGCATGATAGTCTTATATTGTCGCTATTTTTGTTATGAATGGTTAGACACATCCTATTATCTTGTCATTGAGGCTATAGACACATCCTATTATCTTGTCATTGAGGCTATCCATGAATTATTCCATTACTGAAATGCTATGGTAGAATGAGTGAAGTAATGTTGTTCGAGTTTGCTTAGTCATGCAAGTCTAGAACCGGTAGCTCGATTGTCGGGAATAGCCCGCCAATTATGGGACAAATATAACTTTCGTTATGTGCTTTTGTTTCAGATCTTCGTATCTGTTTTATAAGTGAGATCTTGTCATTTTTAAATGAGCTTTTGGTCTGGACAAGTGTTGGTTAGTGATGGTGCCTTCGTGCACGAGATTTGGGTATGTGGTTTGACTTGTCTGGACAATTAAGGACCGAACTTTGGGTTGTTGCGATTCAAGCAAAACTCGTGCTATCACGCGCGGTATATGGGTGCCGTATGGTTAAGTAGGGGGAAGGTTTTATTGTGTTGAGTCCCACGGTGGTGAAATTGTAAGGGCATGGGACCGTGAAATCCCGTGTTCCTTTTGGGCCGATAGGATGGGGGCGTTAACGTCTTGTGTTTCCTAGGATATATAGGATGGAGGCGTTAACGTCTTGTGTTTCCTAGGAGCCATGGGTTGAGGGACTTAGCTCAATGGGATCTTCTTGCTAAACACGACTGTATCTTGATTTACCCGGCCGGCATACCATAGGAAGTATGCTATATTCGGAGGCATCTGGAGGCTTACGGGCTAATCAAGTCGTGTGGGTAAAGTAGTACACCCCTGCAGGGTATAATCTATTCGAATAGCCGTGTCCACGGTTATGGACGACCGCTTGAAACTTGTGGCTGCTTATTGTTAGACTTGGATTTAAAATTGTGGGTGAACTTGGTAATTATCATGAATGGGATGTTCATGTTTGTGTAGTATCAAAGTGGGAAGCCACTTTGCCATTGGTATGCTTTATTGTTACTCAGTTCATTACTTATTCATATGCTTTACTTCTACTTCAAATCTGATTTTAAAATGGGCACATGAAAAACTAGTATGTGTAGGTTGTTCGGTATTGCGTCGTCTTCGCAAAACTAAGCCAATATGAGCCCTTCCTTTGAATGACCTTATGCATAAATATTTTTATTTGTGTAAGACTTGCAGTACTCTTTGTACTCAGCCGGATGTTCTTGGCTTTTACGGTGAGGAAGATTTAGAGACCGGCGAGCTTGTCGGTGTCGATTTAGGCGACACCGATGAGTAGTTTGCTATCATCTAACTCCCAGTTGGTTGCCGATGGGTTATGGGGCATACCATTGCTGGTCTTTTGGTTTATTTATGTGTTTTCGCTGCTACTTAATACTCTCTTTTAAATTTGGCCGGTCGGCCACTTGTATTAATTGTAAACTTGGAACTATGTTGTATGTCTTTTGAAATATTTATGTATGGATGTTGTATGGATGTGATCAACGTTGGATGAGAGTATGCTTATATTGGTCGCTGATCTTGGGAGCCAATATAAGTCATATTCGCTATTCATGGCTTCCTATTTAACTCACTAAGTGTAGCGCTTGACTTGTTGGAGAACCGACAATCATGTAGTGCTCGCAGAGGAGCGGCGCGCATGATCGTCGGGGCTCTAGTTTGAGTTAAGTCCCTCATTTAAATGGAGTTAAGTTGGAATCCATTCTCTGGAGATCTAGAGTTATGTCCCTAAGACCTTGATTAGTCTCGGTCTTATGGAGATAACTCCGGGGTCCCCACATCCTTGTCGAATTTATGATTCATGCGGCTTCAGCCACCATTGCCATTAGAGCCGCCAGGCTCACCGTCTCTATTCTTCGCCGATTAGGCCTCCCACTCGGCGCACGTTAGGAGAAGATGTTCGTCATCGTTGTTGCCGCTCATACCGCGTAGACGCTCCTTATACGCATTGAGATGGCCGATCGCTTCTTCCACCATTACTGTCTTCAAGTCCCCAAATTACTCAATGGTTGAGACAATCTGCATGTACTTGCTCGGGACAGCGCAGAGAAGCTTCTTCACTACATAGTTCTCCTCCATCTTGTCACCAAGACCGTGAATCTGGTTGACGATAGTCATCAATCTCACGGCAAAGTCGTCCACCGACTCCGTTTGCTTCATGCGCAAACCCTCGAACTCGCTCTTGAAGGTATGTATGCGCGCCTCCTTGACGTGGTCGGTGTCGACGTACATCGTCTTGAGCGTATCCCACGCAGCTTTCGTTGTCTCTTTTTCAGCGAATAGGAAGAGGGTCTCCTCCGGGACTCCTTGGAAGACAGCCGCCAAGGCCATCTGATCTTGGCACTCATCAACATCGTCGGCCACCACAGCTTCCTAAACACCTTTGGCCTTCATGAACACCTTCATCTTGATTTTTCACGCACCGTAGTTGCTCTTACTCAGCATAGGGTACTGAAGAGAGACGTTGCTTTCTATTCTGGGTATCCTCGATGGATTATCCGCTGCTTTCTCTTCCGGGTATCCTCGATGGATTATCGCCGGTAACAATGGTGTGGCTCGTTGTCTAAGTGCACAACATGATTTTGGGCATACAGGGATCAAGAACTCAGACTCTGATACCAATTATTGGAAATTCTTCCCGTGGACGCACACTACATGAGTGAGGGAGACGAACTCATAGGGAGAAAAAACACACATAAGTTTTTGCGTAGCACTGCAACTGCCTAACACTACTTAACTTCTCTGTGTTATTCTCTCGCTAGCCTCAACTAATATAAACCGATTATAAGACCTTAAATAAGCACACCCGGGACGTTGACTGGTGGCCTCGATTCCCTAAAGTCACGCCACGATCTGCATCACTCGCTGAGCTCCTAACGCACGCACGTACTAACTGCACTAACTCTACTAACGCATGCACTAACAGCACTAACTCTACTAACGCACGCACTAACAGCACTAACTCTTGATTATTCCTAACAGCCTCTTCCGTCTCAATCTTAGCACAATCTCTATAGAAGTAGTAGGGATTTAGATAGTAACCAGTCATATGGAGAGGGTTATCAAGCTTTGCATTGATATATAAATCAATGGCTTCAATGCAGAATTTATATTTGTCCACCGCTTGCTTAAACAACATATTAGTTGACTCCTTAGCATCCAACAGCCCATCGTAGACAAAACCCATAGAGGGTATTTTCTCTCCATCAACAACACGAAGCAACTTCGCTTAAGGTTGAAAGATCTTCACAATAAAGGAAAATTGGCTCCAAAACTTGTTGGATATTACAATGTGGGCAGCATTTTTGCCTTTCGTTGACTTGGAGACCTTCAGTTCGACATAGTCCTCCGATGTCATCATAAGTCGCAACTTCTCTTTCTTCTCTAGGAGGCTATTCAACGTGAGAAAAGCAGTGACAAATTTGGTATAGCTCCTGGCCTCACAATGTCTTTGTTGTCGGCGAACTTCCGCATCAAACTCAAAGTCTTGTGATGGGCATAGATAAAAGTAGTGAGCTCCCTCACCTTGGACAATGTATCTTTGATCATCTTATTCTTGGAGATCTTCTCGAGCATTAAATCAATGCAGTGTGCAGCACATGATGACCAATATATGTGTGGTTGTCTGACTCTTACCTTGAGCAACGTCGCAGCAGCTAGGTTAGCAGCCGCGTTGTCTGTCACTACTTAGATGACCTTCTCTTCTCCCACCTCCTTTATGCAACCTTCTGCAATAGAAGATATACCAATACATTTCGAAAGCATGTTCCAAGCTCACAATTCACGCACAAGTTCATAATGCTTCTCCCCCTCCGATTAGTCCAACCATCGGTCATAATGGTGCAGCCATGTTCCTCCCAACTATCCTTATGTTCTTGCAAGTTCTTCTCAGTTTGGTCAACTTGCTTCTTCAACAGCGGCTCCGAATACTCATATGCAGTGGGAGGTTTGTAGCCTCGGCCATACTGACCAATTGCCTCACAAACCTTGTGGAATGACTTATCAGTGGGAGCATTAAAGGGGATGCCACATTTTTGTATGCCCAATGTGCCACATGATCATTCACATTTTCCCTCTCTTTCATCGCAAAAGAATCCTTGACGCTTTTCTGTGTATAGTCTCCCTCCTTAAGTCTAGTAAGCTTATACTTATCCATTGGGCCTCTTGTTTGCTTTCTTTTGGATCCAATTTCCAAAATCTCATCTTCTTCTTTTTCACCGTAGATGTCTACCTCAGCTCTCTCCTCCTCCTCCGCCTTTGAAGCATCACCCTTCTTTTTGATGCCCTCAAAGTGCTCCTTGCAAAGCTTCTTTGCCTCAGCGTCAGAATTGGCGCATGGAGCGACATCTCCTTTGAAATGTCCAATATGCCTCTTGAAGCGATTTATCCCACCAGATATAAGCTTTGGACAAAGCCTGCACTTGACTCTTCCTAGTTCTTGCTTATTAGGGAGGAAGCCGTATTTCCAACCACGGTCATCTTTGTTGGGTACATACGGCTCATGCTGAGATTGAGGGCCTTAAGTATTAGGTTGAGGCTGAGGCGGTTCTTCACTTTCATTTGCCATTGGATTCAAACGTCCACTGCGTACAACAATGTCAGAATAACTAAGTGAACAAGTTATTCATGAACTTGAACAACAGACAGAAAGATAATCCATCAAATAGACAAATACTCTAAGTAGAAATAGTAGCAACAAGATGCTGGATAACATCACCCATCAGTACAAATAGTAGCAACCGATGCCATCAAATAATCCCAAAATCCAATTATCCAAATTAAACTATACCATTACCATCCAGATCAAATAACCACTCCCTGCTTCCCTCGTTGCCTGCATGCTATCCCCTCCATCCAGATCAAATAGCAACCGAACAAAGGAGAGGTAGGCCACTTATTACGGCAGCTATCTGTACCATCCCAATTTTTGGCTTTCAAAAATCCCTTTTGAGTAGTTTAACCCTGTAGAAAATTTCATCAAATTTTATTTGCATTTAAAAAGGTTAAATGGGAAGTTTAGAAGTCAAAATGATTTAATGTGAATAATACAAACATCAATTAATTTCGAAATTATTTTATTTGAGTTCCTGGTGCATGGAAATATTTTACAGATTTTTTTTGGAATTTTTCCAAGTTCATTTGATATTTTTCTTGGTATTTTCTATTTTTCTGGTATTTTCTAAAAAGAAAAACTAAATTAAAAAGGTTGGAAGGATTTGGGCCGAAATCCATTTCCCTGGCCCATTCCTATTCTCTCCTCAGCCTAATCCCGCACGCGCCCGTAGCCCAGCGTAGCTCCACGCCCACGTCGCGTCTGCGCTCGCCACGCGTCCCGTGCGCTCCCCGCCGTCACTGACCATGAGGCCTACCTGTCAAGGTGTCGTCTTCGACCCCAACCCGGACTCCTCTTTCCTTCGTTTGGGACTCCACCTCCCCAGGCTATTTAAGGGCACCCAACCCTCGCTTTCCACACCCCGCCTCTTGCCACGCCCGAAAACCCTAGTCGTCACCTCGACGTCATCGCCTAGCCACCGGAATCATGTGGAGAAGGAAATCGCCACTACCGCCTTCATCGTCAAGTTTTACCGCTATCGGTGAGCCCTAGCCGCCCTCGTCGCCACTGACGAGATCACATCGACTAGATCTACCCCGCCCCTACCTCAAAATCGCCAGAGCACCACCATAGCCCGCCATCGTCGAAACATGTAGAGTCTCCACCACTTAAACCTTACCGTCAGTCGACTTCGTCGTCCCCTCACATTCACGTATGACCCAGCGTGACCCTCATCGTCTCCTCTCCGTTGAGCCCCTCCGCTTGCTCCACCGTGGCCGTTACCACCGTTGTCAGGACCTAGATTTACACATCTAAAACCCTCTGTGTATTTTGAACTAGTCACAGATCAGTAGCTAGCTTACATAGGAAACATCGATGAAATACCATCCATTTATCGATTTAACCAAACAGATCTCAAAATAACAAATAGTATAATAAATGGACATTATGGTCAACGTTTACTTAACTCACCACGCAGGGCTAAAGAAATAAATAAACTCTTGCAACGGAACGGGAAATTTAAAAAGACCAATCAACATAGCCACAGGCAATCGACTAGAGAACACATCCTAATTCGCAAAGCCTTCAAAGAACTCCCCTTTGTAAAACTTTTGAGCAACTTCAATTTTTCAATTGAGCAACAAAGTTTAAAGGTGTGAGTATATAAAGTATTCAACAAGTCATAGGGAACAGTATGGAATTAATATTCATAGAAGGCTTGAACAAAGGAATAACTGTATGATTCTTTTGCACAAAGCGAGTATTAACGATAAATCTGATAAATAGATTGAAATGCGTAATTGAAAGGAATAATAATTAATTAAATAATTACTTTGAAATAACCAGTGAACCTCCGGTTCACTTCCCAACCAAATCACCAAGTGAACATCCCTTCCACCAAGCGAACATCACATTCACCTTCCGACACATTTTTATATAGAAACTCTACCTCGTGTGAAATTCCCAAGCATTGTCTATAACTGGGGACACGACTGTTTAAATAGTTTTAACTCTACAGAGGTTGTACAACTTTACCCACAAGAGATAAATCAACTTAAAGTGTATGACCAGACTTTCATACGTATGCGACTAAGTGATCATCACAAGGCCCGTATAAAGTTCCTCCTTAACCCAATTCTGCCCACTAAGGTTTCAACACTGAATGTCATCATGACTAGATAGAGCCCCTCCCTCTTGCGCCATTCTGAATATCCAACCTGGAACTCACGCTTCCAAAAACAGAACTAAGCTAAGACATTGGTAATTAGTTAGCCAAGTCTATCCTATACTGGACAAGTGGTTGTACGATATGGTCTAGTTTAATGGTGTACAAGATGAAGTCCTTAACAAGTTACCTAACTGAGACTACCTCATCCAAAACAATGTGCCTCACGCACCCCCTTTACTGCATGATCACTCGTCTAAGCATAAATAATTTTGTTCAACCAAACCAATGACAATCTCTGCTATGGCACAAAATTTTATAATAGAGGCATCTCACCACAATTGGTACAATAGTGACATCACACCACAGTTGCACAACAATTGCATCGCACCATAATTCCATATATCATTAAGTCAAATTAACAATATTGAACATATGATCATGAGCCTATCATAATTAAGCATGACTAACACTACTACAAAACAGGCAATAGTAAACGCCTCATCACAGACGGTTAAAATAGAACAAATGCGTGTTGGGTCTGTCGGACCTATCACGAGCGGTTTGTATTACAAACCGTCTCGTGATACTCGATATCGAGCGGTTCTATTAAAGAACCGTGCGTGATAGTATCATAAACGGTTCTATCCAAAAACCAAATGCGTGATAATCTCAACATCACGACGGTTCTTAAATAGAACCGTCAGCGATACCTCATCACAGACGGTTGGTGATACGAGCCGTCTATGATATGTGATTCACAACGCGGGAGTTCGAAAATTTTGAATGCGTGCACGGGAATTTTGAATGACTGCGCGGGTTTATATATTAATAAGGACTCCCCAAATCCAGCGTGACCTCTGGGCTCCCTTCTCCCGCCGCCGGCCCTCGTCCCTCCCGTTCGTCCCGCCGCCACCAAGTGCTCCCTCCGCCGGGCCTCATCCTCCCGCCGCTCCTCCTCCCCCCGACGGCCGGCCAGCGTCTCCCCCATTGGCTCTCCTCCCTACGCCGCCCCCATCCCGGCACCGGCCCTCCTCCCTCCGGCGCCACCTGTCCTTCCCCCCGCCGGCTTCTCCTAGATCGAGGTATACATGTGTGCATGAATATAGTTTTGTGATTGAATGTGTGCTTGAATATAGTTTTGTGATTGAATGGATGGAGAACAATGTGGCTTGATGATCTGACAAATGCTTCACTTTGCAGCTCTTGTAGTGACTAATCTAATCGACGCTGGGGATATCGGGGAGGGACAAACCGACGACTTCCTCCGCGACATCCAGGAGCTGCGGCCAAGGCGGCGGAGGCAGCGAAGCCCAAGCTGGCGACACGGCCGGGAGGAAGGAGGGCGGGGATGAGGATAAGGATATGCCTTTCGAGGAGCTCCGCGACGAGGACAAGATCATGGCTTTCTTCAAAAGGCTCATGGCGAGTGGAGCCAGGAGGTGGGCGAGGTGCCAAGGCGGAGGCGGACAGCCAAGGGAATACATTTAGTATTTTTGCCGATGAAAAAACTATCACGACGGTTCGAACAAGAAAATGCGTGATATTACTATCACGAGCGGTTCTTGTTCGAATCGTGCGCGAAAATCTACTATCACGCAGAGCGGTTGGAGTAGAAGCAAATGCGTGATAACTACTATCACATACGGTTCTACTTTGAACCGTGCGCGATATTCGTATCCTGAGCGGTTTTGAACCGTGCGTGATAATGTCTATTATCACGAGCGAACTTTTTGAGAACCGCTGCGTGATGGCGGTTCGAACCGTCTGTGATGGCGTTTTTGTAGTAGTGTAAGCATCTCTCGATAACCCATGTTGGTGATACAAATATGACCAACTAATATTGACCATCCTATGGTGACAAATGATTCATGGTATCCAAATAATCAATGGAGACGTAGTGATAAATAAGTGATTAACCGTTCCCAAAAGCAATTGATATAAAGATAGCTTGCAATTTGATATAAACAATATAATTTTAAAATCATAGGTTCAATATGATCAAAAGACTATGACTTGCCTTGGCTTTTAGATAACCACACTTGGATCTTCAAAGCTTGTTTCGCTCCTGCTCCTTGAAACAGATCGTCTAACAAGAGAGAAAACAATACACGAAGCACAAATAAATTCAAAAATAGCAAAACCAACTCTAAAAGAAAGAGCTCGATTTTATAAGAATTTAGGAATTTGAACAGACAGAATTGAAGTTCAGACAAAGGAGAACGGACTCTTAGAAGATTTGTCGAAAAGGAAAAAGAGAGAAGAAATAATATTCCTAGAATATTCTCTTAGCTGAAAAAGGAAAAGTGAAAGAAAAGAACTAACAAGTGGGACCCACTCATAAGTGAAAGAGAGAGAAAGCAAGAGATTGACAGGGGGACCGAGGTGGAAGAGAGAGAGAAAGAGAGAGAGAGAGAGGCTGACATGGATGGCCCACATGTAAGAGAGAGAAAGAGATATGAATAGAGAGAGGAAGAACAGGGGAGGCGCTGGCGGTGGCTTACGCTCAATGGCGGCGACAGACGACGGCGAGGGAGTGATGGCCAAGGGCAAAAATGGAACCCTAGTGAGGAGAGGAAGGCTTGTGTAACACCCCCAAATGTTTGAATCCAAAAATCTCGAAGAAAAAATATGGGATTTTAAAAACTTTTTTGTATTGTCTATTGTTGTCTTGTATGCATGCCTTTTGAGAATCTATTGTGATTTTGTTCTTTGCCTGGCAGGCGTTAAAAAGCTAAAACCCTAAAAGCCGGAATTGTAAAAGCAAAGCTAACGGAAGTATCGTGTGCAAGTAAATCATCTGAGCAATACTAAATTCCAGTTTCTCAAGTGAGAGCACACTCTAAAAAGGAATAAAGCCATGGAATTTTTCTCCTATTTTCTCTTTTCTTTCCCTCCCTCCTGTTCCTCTGGCCAAGCCAGCTTGGGCCACATCTATTGCAACCCAACCATTTCCCCTCAGGTCAACCCCCGTTCACCGGTGTTTCTTCTCTCCATTCCCTCTCTAGTTTTCCCTTCCTACTCTCTCTCTCCTGGGCGATACTCTCCATTCTTGCTCCCTCTCTCTCTCCCAAGCGACACGCCCCATGTCGTGCGCACCCTGCCATTGGCATTTTTGCCAGTGTCACCAAGAGCCCCATGCCTGTCACGTCGCCCGACGCTGGCACAGCTCTTGGCGCCACGTTGCCGCCATAGTGCTTGTCGTCCGCTGTCGCGTCCATCACTGAACGCATCGCCAAGCATCCTCTATCCTTCCTCGTTGCCTACAAATGGTTTCCTAGAGCCCCCTCGCCTCCCCTGGCATTTTCCCTATCCTCTTCTTCTCCACCGAGCCCAAGTGCCAGGTAAGCACAAGCGCTTGTTCCGGCTGCCATGCCGTCCACCACACCGCCGCTACTGATGAGGACATCAACCCTACGGACACGACCGCTACTCCTCGTCTTGGTACAATGAAGGTTTCCATGTCACTTTGTGTCCAAGCCAAGCAAGAGTTCAAGTTGGACACGTTTTGGAATATAATTCGGCCTACGGAGATAGCCCCGACTTCAAATGTGCATAACTTTCACATACAGAGTCTGTTTGAGGTCCACGAGTACTTGATTGAAAGCTTATCTCATCCTCTTTCCAATGGATCCATCCCTATCTCCAAATTCCATCTAAACACATCACAATCATCAAAATAATGTGTTGCATCACTTGTTTGGCCCAATTTGGGCCTTATAATCGTACCAGGCTTGGCCTATATGGTGAACGGCCACCTTAGGCAGTTCGTACTATTCACACGGTACTACTCACATATGAACAGTACCATGAACAGTGCCACCTCACTATCTCCTAGCTATGTGCGGCTCCCCCTCCCCTATTTAAGGTGGTCACACCCCCTCTAGTCTCTTTGGATTTTGTTTAGTTAAAAGTTAGCTCTTTTGCAATTTCGTGTATTGGCTTGTGTCGATTAGACCAACCATAATACCTCTTCAGAATCCCAACATTATTGAGTATTTCAATCCTATTTACAATTTCAGATTGTTTATTTATCTTGTTCTTGCGTGTTCGGTTGCATGCAGGAATAGACCTTCGTGGTCAGGTCGATTGTGCTTCTAGCAAGGTCGATAACAATCATGAAGTTGGTTCAGCGATTGCAGGCATATTGGTCATGTGCGATTGGTAGCCGAATCGTGAGAGTCGTCTCCACCCAAATCGAGTTATTCTTCTCATCGAAAGATCTTGACACCCATTGTCGCATCAGCTGCCCCAGAGGGTTCCTCTCTTCACCACCTATGTCACTCGTGTTCCAGGACATGAGAGACATTTCCCCTCCACTAATTCGATGCTTCATCCACATGAACACCCGGAGCTCCCTTCCTTCCCTGTCGCCGGCCAAAGACAACATTCCCGTCACCGCAACCTCCCTAGTGAGCCATCTCTCGATTCCTCCCTCTTCGTCCATCACCTCAACCTCCTTGAGCTCCCTAATTGGTTAATGGCTCCCCTCTCCTCCTAGGTCACCGCCTCCACGCAAATCTCGTCGCACTGCTTCGGGTCCTCGCCGCCAGGCCACCACCGACCGTCTCTGTCGTCATCATCCATGTTGGTGAGTTCCTAACACCTTGTAGATGCTTGTGCACGCGCTTCCTAGCTTTGGGTGACGTTGGCGTGTAATCGGCACTTGGGCCCGATCACCGCCGCCGCCAAAGTCCATCACGCCGCCGCTACAAGCCACTATGGCCCTCGTCGTTGGCACTAATGGGGTCACTTAGGCCGTGGGGGTTCCATTTTGGGCTTACCCAACCGTTGTCGTGGACCAACTCATTGGCGGCAAGCACGGGCCGCAAGCGCCCTTGAACTGCTCTGTTCTGTCCGAAGCAGAAAAGCCCTGTAGTGGGGTCATTAAGAGCAAATCTCGGTCATTTAGGGCTTCATTAGGACAAGCAGTGAATTAAAACTGAAGTAATGAGATGCTATTATGATGATGCGTGGGCCTATAATAATTTATAACAGGTAGTTAAAGTTGAGTCTTTATTGTGAGTCGATGACAGCCGGGTCCCACCTGTCATACACTAGGGTATTTCCAACTAAAGAATAAAACAAAAAGAGAAGAAAAGGGCCATGGGCCCCACTATCAGAAAGAGGATTCTCTCTCTCTCTCTCTCTCTCTCTCTCTCTCTCTCTCTCTTTATTTTTTAGGATTTAAACTAGGATTAGACTCCGGAGAGCCCGTTCTAACTCATTTCAATACCGAATCGAACGATTTTTGTTTCTAAATTTGTCTAAATTCAAACTCTACCCATCCAAACTGAAAACACCCATTTTGGAGTTCATTTGAATTCTTTCATGTGTATTCGAACTCTAGATGGTAACCCTAGGATCCCCTTTGCATAAGGGTTAACTGTTTTACAATGCCAAGGAAAGTATAATAGTAATAGTTACCAAGATCGTGACTAAGTTAAGCAAAATCATTATACTAGATAGTCATGAAGGTTAGTAGTAGCTATGTTCAATTGGAACCAAAGCCGATAGGGTAATCATTAAATAAGAAATAGTGGATGAAAACACATGTGCTTTACTAGGACACGAGTAATTACCTACTTAACTAGAAGTAGTCATTAGCAGATATTGTAGCTAAGGTTCAACCAGTGTGCTAGGTTTACTTTAGTATATGCTAAGCCGTGTATGTAGTGAGACTTAGTAAAGATCAACCCAATGATAAAACCCACAACCACAGACACTACTGAGGGTGTAAAGGCCGATGTTCAGCCAATGCTTGGAAGTTTCAACTAAGGCTTATAGAAATTCCTTGATAAATATGAATCGATAAGAAGAATCATTAAATGAACTAGGTCCCATATGTCGTTGAGACTTATATCCGCGCGAGCGAACCTCACACCTACGAAGGTATCACGACCATCATGGAACTTCCTCGGTAAATAGGAAGTAATAACTAAAAGAATCATTAGAGCAGCTAGGCATTGTGTATGAATAGTGATGATACATTCCCAAGTGGGTGATTGTAACTCAACCACCAAACAGCCTTGTCGACGATCGAGTCGCTGATCTTATAAAATAAAATAAAGGAGAATGACAAAGAGTTCTTGGGAGAGAACATGATTGCTCTTTATTGCAATGAACTGGATCCTTACAGGGGGTGCCTTAAACAAGGCAGTGGACTAGCCCTAATTACACTTGGTGTATTGTCTACTATGCTATTGCTTTAGATGAAATCCAGTTGATCTTCCGAATTGGATTGATCCCCTTCTGCCATTTGTATTCTCCTTTAAGTAGTTGATGAAGTGGTGTCAGTTACTCCTTGAAGAGGCGTCCTTTGGAGGTGCCATGACTAGTCGGAGGGAGGTGACTGTTGGTGAAGTATCAACCGTTTGGTTGTTGATATGAGAGGGAGACAATAACCATATGATGGTTACTGTTAGTGTCTTAGGGCTGTAAATGTCGTGTGGATGGGAGGAATTAAGGCATGTGCTTCATTCATCACACAGGAGGAATGAACTAAGAATCGGGTCCAAGTTCTAGTTCACCACTTCTACGAGCAGTCGTTTGGTCAGGCATAAGGCGTAAGACCTCTTTGACAAGGGTACCCATGATATAACCTCTGGAATCCTTACGACCACGGGGGTCGTTAGCCTTAGGGGTTACAACCATGAAGTACATACAATCTTTAATTATGTATTAAGATAATACGTAGAGATTTTAATCCTCATCAAGCTCCTATTGGCTCCAGCTATCACCAATCGCCATTCGCTCCTCGTGGTAGTGCGATCCATGATCCGAAAGTGCATAAGAGAATCCCACCTAGCAAAGCGATCTCTCCCATCTAGGTAACCACTAAGGAATGTTCCTATGGACATTCTCTCCCTCTCTGTTGGATTCCTAGCTCCTTGCACCTACAGACTTCCTGAGAGCCCGATCCCTCTTGTCCTCACTCCGGATCAAGCAAACACTTAACCCTAAGTCTAACTATCAACCCAAAATCCTACCACTATACTAAACGAGTAGAGTTTTGGTTTATCTACCTTGGTTTGAAGTATTCCATTCATTCCAAATATTCTTGGATATAATTTGTCTGCAGTATTTTCTTCATCAACTCCAGATGAGTATGTTCTGGTCTCATCTAAGTACTCCTTTCAAGATGCTAATAAGTATGTTTAGTTTTGTTTGAAGTTTTTCCTTCTTCAAACATGCCTAGTTTGTTTACTTTTGTTTGAAGTGTTTTTGTTGTTTGAATGTCTTTGGATTTATTGAATTTTATTTTATTGCTTTGAGCGTTCTTGGGTTCGATCGTATTCTATGTAGTTAGAAGCGAAGCTATGATGGAATAGCAATCCCAACAAGGATGGGGCGGGATCAATAGTTGTGAGCAGGAACAAGACCAAGATTACAAAATATTGATCAAGGCGATTATCGAATATTGAGCAAGGTGAGTCAACACTTTGATCATGTTGCATCTACTTTCTGCAATTGTAGTGTTTTAAATTATGAATTTGCATTGCTATGATTTATACAACAATGTTGGTCTAGCTCAAAGTTAATACCTTAATTATAATTGAGTATAAACTTCAAATCCTTGAACTTGGATACTATCCTTTGTCACCCTAGAATTAATGGTTTACATACTAGTTAATAAGTCTGTATCTAAGTATCATGCTTAGCCTTGCTTAGATACATTGGCATGTGGGCAATGATTTGCCCCGACATCATTAAAAACATTTGAAAATAAGATTGGGCGATGAGGTAGGAGCCTCATTGATATGTTGGACTAGAAAAGTATTTTAAACAAAAGTGAAAACCAAAAATAGATTTAGACTGGGTGGTGGAAAGAGTGGTGGTCTTTGGGGGCACGACATAGTAGCTGTGTGGATGTGCCGCCTGAGTCAGTTAAGGATCTGGACCTTGTGATGACCTCTCGTGTAAAAATAGTGCAACTACAAGTCTATAATGGGTACGACTTGGCTAACTATTTGTCTACCCCCTCGCAACTTCACCATTGGTGGGTGTATGGAGTGAATAAGGGTAAGGGAGTCACCGATCTACATAGCACAAATGGGAGTCCTCTCGGGGGTGAAGCCCAAGGAGGTGATTCTTAGTGGCATGGGGTTGCATTGAGGTGGGATATTATAAAGGCTTTGTGATAATCATCTTAGTCGCACACCTATAGAAGTGTGTCAAGGCAGGACATTATAAGTTGATTGTCTCTTGTAGGTAAAATGTACAAACTTTGCGAGTAAGAAAACTATCTAGATAGTCGTGCTCATGGTCATGGCGGTCTGAGAACTCACTTGAGGTAGCTTTCATTTTATAAAATAATTTGTGGGTGGAATAAGAGAATGGGTTGGAGCCCGGTGAGTGTACATAATGGGTTGGAGCCGGTGATTGGAAATATTAGGTTGGAGCCCAAAGAGATGAGATGGCACGGTTGAGAACCGGTGATAAGTACGAGATGTGACCCAAGCATTGGGTGGTTGGAGCCACTCAATAGTACAGGAGGTTGGAGCCTTCACTAGTACTTTACAACAAAAATTAGTTTATGAAAACTTGTGTTAGTTAAAATGCCAAGTCTTGGTAATTTCTACTACATAATTTAATTCAAACTTAGCTTTGTGCAAATAAAAGAACCATAAACCTCCCTTTGATTAGCCTTGCATCTATAATAATTGCATTACGTGTGTTGGCTCATGAGTGCGGTTGTGTACTCATACTCGCTCTTTATATTCTTTTAGTCGATAAGCATAAAAGAAACCTATATGGATAATTATGAGTATTGGTCAAGATCGAAGATCAAGAAGGCCAAGAACTAGGTCGCAGCCCTAGTCTATTGCTTGTGGGTACATCGTGAGGATTCCACATGGTATACTTTGATTCTGCTTCCTCTCTTTGTTCTTTGAAAAGTATTTGGCTGTCCGACCATCTGCAAGTCAAACACCATAAAGTATACTTACGCTTTGTTTGTTATTATACAATAGCTTTACATTTTCGTAATATGTGTTTGAACCAATGATGTATATGTGTGTGCTATATACTGATCCAGGTAATATCACAAATTTACACAGTGGTCCTAAGTTTCAAATTTGGGGTTTGACAGCTTGGGCGGCGGCGGTGCGGCAATTACGACGATGAGGCGACAGGAACGGCAATGGCGATAGCGGCGGGGAACAGGCTTGGGTGCGTAGAAAAGATGGAAAAGCAAAGGCGCCCGATGAGAACCAAGAGGAGCACAATGATGGCAATGGCGAGGAAAACACGAAGGGCAGCTCGAGGCGATAGGAGAGCGGCGAGGAAGCGGCAGCGCGATGTTGACGGTGGAGAAGAAGGATAGCGATGGTGGCTTGGATGGTGACGGAGAGGTAGCAATGAGGAGGATCGAAGAGAATGGCGAGGTGAGCGGTGACACACATAGGAAATCGAAGAAACTCACCGTTGGCGAGATCGACAACAAAGGTGGCGACCGGTTTTGTGGAAGAAAGGGGCAACGGTGGTCTGGCAATCCTCCAGGGACAGTGAGGCGAGCACGATGGAGAATGCGAGAAGGCAGATCCAATGACAGTGATGGCACAGGCGGAGGAGCTTCGACGGTGGTGGAATGAGCGATGAAAACCTTCGGCGACCAGCGGCGTCTTGGGAAAAATCCAGCGACACGAGGACGCGATCAACAACTATGTCTTGGGAAAAATCCGATGACACGAGGACGCGATTGACAACGGCGGCTAGGGCTTTCGGAAGAGGAGCTCAAGGCGACAAAAAGGACACAGTAGCGGCGCTTAAATATGCATCGAATGGGGGAGTTTGAGAGGAGGACGGCGGAGCTACCGTGTCGGACACAGATACGAATAGGGCACTGGGTGTAAGGAGGAAAGGAGGAGGCTGGCGCTGATGTGGCAAGCTGTCGAGATGGGGCCACCGGATAGAGAGATAAGGAGGCAAGGCGAGCTGGGCTTGGCACGAGAGAGGAAAAGAGAAACAGGCCAGCTATTGAAGAAAGAAGTTGGGCCGGGCAAGAAGTAATAGGCCCAAGAGGAAAAAGATTAAAGAAACCAGAAAAAGGAAGTTTCGAATTTCATAAAAATAGATTAAAGCAAACCAAGCTCAAAGAAATAGCAAATAAACTCCAAAAATTCCTAGAAAATTTCATAAAATACTCTGGAACTCAAGGAACCCAAATAAAATGGTTTTGAATTTAATTAAAGTTTAGATTAATCACATGAAATTATTTTGATATCTGAAAATTCATATTAAGCTTTGACTTAACCAAGAAAATTCAAATGGTTATTTTTATTTTTAAATGCTTCAAATGAACTCCAAATTTGGGATGTTACAACCGTCGACCCTTTGTTCCTAAGCCACCACTGCCGTCGAGTTGACATGGATGCCACATGGCCGCCACATGCCTGCCAAGTCAGCACCACCTTAGCCCTTGTGCCCACGTGTTAGCCACGTCATCTGCCACCGTACCCATACCCAGATCCAAACCTACGTACGTAGACTTGGTCCACAGTGAACCAAGCCACTAACGTGTGGACCCCACATGTCAAAGCCCTATTCCATAGACCCAGTCCACCGTAGACCGTGAACTTTAGCCCATGAAGCCGGTCCATAAAATGTAGGTCCCATCTGTCAGTGACTCATTTAATTTTTGGAAATTATTTTAATTTCCAAAAAATATTTTTTCGGTGGGTCCCACTTGTCAGTTTTCTCTCTCCTTTTTATTTTTCCCTGAATTTCTCAGCTGATCAACTTCCAAGAGTCCATTCTCCCTCATACGAACTCTGATTAAGCTCGTTCAAGTTTCTAAATTCATCTAAAATCGAGCTATACATTACATTATTTTTATTATAATTTTTTGAGTTTGTTTTCTCTCTGTTTGGTATTTATTTGTGTTTCTTCTCTCTTGTTGCGTTAGACATCGATATTTTGGGAGCGTTCGAGGAAGGGGGATTTGCTCAAGATCAAGACCAAGGCCAAGAGCAAGAGTTGTACCAAAAAAAGTTGTGCTTTGATCATATTGCACCCAGTTTTACAAAACTACTTTGACTCAAACTATTGCATCACTAATTCAATTATCAAATGCTTTACTTATTTTGGGATTAGTGATGGAAGTATGGAAACCACTTGCCTATGTCACCCTTGTGAATTGTATTACCATGATCATTTGTCACCCTAGATTGGTTAAACTATTAGTTGGTATTATCGTAGCACCAACGTGGGTTGGTTAGACACGATTAGTATGCTTAGCTTTGCAACGGGTCATTGATATCATTTTGAAATATTAATCTCATACTTGACTAAGTGATTATAGAACATTTTATGAAAAGTTGTGTGTTGTATGTTGTCATTTGTTGATGGCACGTTTTTGCACCTAATCAACAGGGTGGGAAAAATATTTAGATTGAGGCGAGTGGAAAGGATTGTGGCATGATTGACTTAGTGATTGAGAATTGTGAATCTTTGTGACTTAGTGTAGTTTGGCAGTCTCGCATTGGTCAATTAAGGAATTAACTTTGTGTGTCATTGAACTGAGCCATATCGTACTACCACAAGCCTGGTATGGGGCAGGCTCACGAGTCTAGCAGTTAGTTATGAAGTCTCGACATTGACTACTCAGGGGGTTAGGTTAAGTGCTCAGTGATGGGTGGAGGTGCGAACTACTTGGTAGGGTCGTATTTATGAGCAGTTCACTGTCTCCAGGTACAACGGTGTGCATCAGACCAACGAGTTGAGTGAGGTTTGGTGCCGGCTGTATGCACATCAGGAGTCAATTGTTGAGATAAAGTTTCAAAAAAGTTTTATTATGATTGGTGTTAGCATGCCTTTGGTTATATCTTATAGGTAAAGTTGTAAAACCTCTGCGAGTGTTAATAATCTATTCAAATAACTATGTCTTTGGTCATGGACATGCTCACTAATTTACTCGAAAGGGAGATTTTATGAAAACAATGTGGGAGGGAAAGCTGTGTGAAACAAATTGAATTAAGCTTTGTGAACTCATTGAAAACTCTTGTTTACTTATTATTACTACTATTTTATCGTACACTTTCAATCTATTATTCATATTCAATTTTAACTGCTATTTTTTTGCAAAATAACAATAGAAGTCATTTCCTTTGGAATAAGTCATCATCTATAAATTGTATTATGTGGTACAACATGATGAGCACTTGATGTGCTCACTCTGTTATAATCATCATTCAGTTGAAGAATTAGAGGAGTCAACTTGTGCTTTGGAGGAGGTGTTATTCGGCGAGGATGATCGTTAGGTCTTGTTCCCAGTCGGTTTCCTATGTCAAGTGATGGGTTCCGCTGCAGTTTCTTTTCGTTCTGCTGCTGTTATTTCTCTTTATTTGCCTAAGCTCTGCGTGGCTAAATAAGTATAAACTCGATCATAAAGTCAAAAAAAACTTATTTACTTATCAAATCTAGTCGTTTATTGTTTTTAATCGCTTATATTGATTGATGTTCATCGATGTTACCATTATGTACACTAACACGTGCTCTTAGATTAGTACAATATATATAGAGGATTCTGATTTGTATATCTAGATCCCAACACTATCGGAGAGCGGGGAGAAGTAGCGCCAACTCAAGGGAAGAGGAGGGAGAGGCGGCGTCAGCTCAAGGAGGAGGGAGAACAAGAGAGATAAATTGAGGCAAGAATCGCAAGATGGAGTAGAGATCAAGCACTGGCGTACTTGCAGGTGTTGTCGCCGTCGCTGGAATCGTTGGAGCCACCGCCCAAACCTACCGCGCTTCTTTCCCCTTGTGAGGACCCCCGAGATCGGATCCGTATCAAGCTAAGTGATTACGCCGTAAACGCAACACTTAACATGAGACGAACACGATTCCGAGTGACCCGGATATGTGTCCCATGCTAGCTCCCAAGGATCAATGGCTAACATGCACATATCCTAGCACACAACATTGCAATCACATCCATACACAATGTACAAGAATAAAAGAAGCAATTACAACATCATTGAATAGCACCTTATAGTACAAGGTTGCAAAAGAGGGCCGATTGGCCAAATCTAATTAACACAAATAAATTACAGCGGAAGATAAACTTAAAATAAAAAGGGAATAACCGAGTTGGTATGCCCACAATCCCACAAGCAACCAACTAGAGTTAAAGCCGTTGCACCCGTCGTTCTCACCTGAATAAATAGACACTGTTAGAGTACAAAGTTGTACTCGCGAGACTTTCAAAAGTAATAAGGATGCATGTAAGTATCAAAGGAAGGCTACTACACTAGTAAATTTTTAGCATAAAGCAAGTTTTGCATATAGATAAACAATAAAGATTCTAGCTAGCCATTTGTAAAACATTTAGAAAACATTTTATAGCAGTAAGTAATGATCATCAATGGTATAATCTCCAAATATAATCAACACACGAACATCCCATTCGTGGCAACATAAGATCTAACAACTAGCATAAAGATACAACATTTTAGACCATAACCCAAACTTAAGTTCCCAAAAGCTAAGCGTATGCGCTTTCCCACAAGTGTTGTCCATAACCTAGGACGAGGCTATTCAAATAGATTTAGTTACTCTGCAGAGTTGTCCAGCTTTACCCACACGATAAGAATACCTTATATTGTCGCCATGCACTCTTCCAAAGGAGTGTGACTAAGATATCATAACGAGGCCGTTACAATGTTATGCCTAACTATCAAACCACAGGAAACAACACCATGGTCGAAAGTCGCTTATCGGCGCCATGGGTGTACCGTTGTGTAAGTAAGTCCCTTTCAAACAAGAGACCCTTAAGAGCAAGTAAGGCAAAAATTTAATATGCCCCCACGAGATTGACAAAAGAACGATTAAATACATAACAATAACAATTGTCAATCCCATTGTGTTTTGATAGCTAACACACAACAAATTATTAAGCCAAGCCTTCGCCATTATCCCGGCGTGTGGTTGCACGTAAGACTTGGTTCATCACACCACAGACCGGTCCTTAAACACTCAGACAGGGCTATACAATTCCATAATAACAACAACAACAATATTTCATGATCACCCTACACCCGTCCAAGTTAAGAACATATAACACATGCTCACATGTCCACAAACCCCAGATGTGAAGATCTGGATACAACTCTCAAATCCGACATAATCCAATCCATGAAATCCTCAAATTTCATTAGTATTCAATTCAATTCACTGGCCGACGGACTAGCTCCATCAACCGCTCTCGGCTAAGACTACTAGCATGGCTAAGCATCGTTCTACAAACTAGTGACCAATCCCATATAAAAATGTAACCTTAGTCATTCAAGGAAAAAGGGTAATCAACATTCAAAGGAGGGCTAATGCAGCGATTAGGAATTTAACTACTTCTACCCATAAACATATATTTCAAAATAGCATGCAATTGCGATAATAAAACTCACACAAAACACTTAAAGATCACTGGGAGCAATATGATCAAGAGGAGGGTGCTCGCACCTTTGCTGTATCACTTGTCCATTCTCAGGTTATACTCATAATACACTCACGAATATAGCGTTATCGTCGAAAAACCTAAAGAAAGACGATATTACAATAAACATCAAATAAAGCCAGAACAATCAACATGCTCAAAAATGTATGAAATTTATACAGTAGGTAGGTCATGTTTTTATATGAAGTATGGTGAAAGGTTCATCCCATTCGGATTTAGTATGTGAAAGTTAAGGTGGTTTGAATTTCAGATTTTAATACGCCTTCATTCGGGTAATTTAATTATGAGATGAAAATTTGTAGAGCAGTGGTGAGTACATGGATTTTATGGATAAAAAGGTAATATTATTACAAGTTCAAAACAGTTGAGTTTGCCTCAATTGGAGTTTTCATGATTTAGTTATTGATTTCTAAAGTTATGAGCATTAATAGTGTAAAAATAATGCCATTTAGGATCATTTTCCTCAAACTATAGTTTTTGTGACAGAGGTAAGTTTGAAACCACTTTTATAATTAGGTTCATATGAAATAGAAATTATCAAAACTGATTTCACTATTTTTTGGAGTTAAAATGAAATAGTTATGTATTTTTGAAGTTAAAACCCTTTTCTCATTGTAAAAATAATAGAGTTATGGATCATATTTCCAAATCTATATTCTCTGCTACAGAGACATATTTGAAACCTATTTTAAAATAAGATTCTCTTAGTATGAAAAATATCAAAACTGGTTTCATTAATTTTGGAGTTGATTTGAATTAGATATGGATTTTTGAAGTTACAACAATTTTCAGTTCACAAATAATTGTATTCCGAATTTTCTTAAGTATTAAGTACTTTTTCACGAACAACTGCGCTAGCGCAAACACTTACAGCGGGACCCGTGTCAAGGGTTTGACACAGTCGACTTTGACTCGGTCTCGTAGAAATCAAGGCGAAGCGTAAGCGAAGTATCGTCTTCTATTCACTAAAACGAAGATTTGATCTAAGCGTAATGACAATCGCTTTCCATAAGTGAAAACAAATTCGGACATATGCACTTTCATTTAACCATTCTAAGGCCCACCTGTAATACACTTTACGGCTTAAACGAGTTTCAATTAAATTGCTAAACATGTTTTAACTGGTGGGACCTACATGTCATACAACCACTCAAGAACTTGATTAGTGCTAAAAGTAAATCTTTACCTAAAACCGCCGGCGGTTAGCGGGGTTCCGTGCTTGCGGCGCGCGTGCGCAGTGAGCGATCAGCGCGATGGCGGGTCTCCGAGCACGGGACCAATGTCACCAGGTGCGGGAGGACTTCGCGAAGATTCTCGCAGTGGCGCGGGACCTGAGGTGGACGGAGTCGAGCTCCCGGCGGCCGGAGGCGGAGCCGAAAGGCGACGCTCGTGGACCGGCAGCTCTGGTGGTCGAGGAGGCTCGGCTAAGGGCGCATCAGTGTCGCCTTGCTACCATGAACTTGAATCCGAGCTCCATTAAGGCGGAGAGGCATTGCAGCGGCCGGGACACGGACGGCGGCGGCGCAGCCATGGAGCTTCACGGCGACACGCTCGGCCTGGCAACAAGAAGGGGGTAGAGTGCTCAAAGGAGAGATAGTAGAACCACCAGAAGCTAAAGGACACCTCGGTTGGGGAGGAAACTCACCGGAGCAATCGAATTGCTCGGCGGCGACGATTTACCGCAGTCGGAGAAGATGACTCGGTTCCCCCTTGACGCTGCGACAAAGAGCAATAAAACGCGGAGATGAGTTCAACGTGACAATGCGAACAGGAAGGACAAAGTGCGAGGGCCTGAGACTCACCAGAGCTCGAAAGGCATGGCAGAGCGTCACGGAGCTCGCACCGGTGACGAAGAAGAGAGGTTCGCGCTTCAAGCACTACACAAGAAACCACGGGCTCAAACCGGGAAAAATGAATGCGGTGAGGAAGACAAGGAAGATCGGAGAGGTTGTGGGCGAAGCTTACCGAGAGGAGGCGGAGCTAGAACCTCCCCCTCTTCCACGTCCGGGAAGAGAAGTGAGTTGAGAGAGAGGCCTCGAGCTGGTTTTGTGCGAGAAAGAGGACGGAGGAAGAGGCGGCGTTAGAGAGCGGTGCTCCAAGACTGGTCGCGGAGGGCGGTGCGTCACGGAGGTGACGGAGCGGGGCAGGGCTCGCGCGGCGCGTGGCGTCCGAGCTCTGCTCGCCTGCCAGCGCGGGGAGGAAGACGGGACTGACCGGTGGGCCAAGCGTGTCGCGGCACAGGAGCGAGGGGGATTTGGAGATGGCCCAGCCGTGCGATCGAGAAAGGGCGGCTCAGATTAGACGAGATATTCGGACTAGCCAAATAGCGTCAAGATCTGGACCGTTGAACCCCAATCGGACGGTCAATCTTAGTTGGGTTCGGCGCAGTGCAATTAGACGGTTAAATCGAGTCAGCTCGCCCAGGTCGGACTTGAGTCGGGGTCTGGTTCGAGCCCGATGAATAGTGTTGGTTTGACTGGTTTGATTTAAACTGATTTTAGTTTGACTGAGCTACCAAATATAGCAAATAAATTTCTAAAAATCTGAAATAATTCAAATGTGTTCCTGGGATGGTCTAGTTCTCAAATAAAATACTAAACCTCATTGTTCAAGATATAATTTGTATAGTTTATATTCAAACTTAGAGCAGGTCTTTAAATTTTGTTCGAATTTTCAGAGGGTTAAGTTGAGTTCCAAAAATTTTGGAAAAATTATATTTATTCATGATAATTATTATAGTATTTAAATAAATTATTTACAGAGGATGATCATAAGTTTTTGTTGCTATTTTTATTTGGAGTTTAAATTTGATGTGTATGTTTGATCTTTGATTTAGATTTTCCAAAAACAATAATTTATGCAAATAATTTCAAAATGTCATACATTACTGATAATATGCATACTAAATCCCATTAATTAATTTGGGGATGTTACACCCTTTCGCGCGCTCTAGCGAGGAGGACCGTGCTTGCGCTCTGGTGTCGTGCCTCCTGCGTGTATGTGAGATGCAGTGCTCGGCTTCGAGAAGATCGATGATGGGCTGCCTCTATGGCTTGTGGGCCGTGGGTGTGAGATGCAGTGCTCGGCTTCGAGAAGATCGATGATGAAATAGGTGCCCATCTCTTATGTAACACCTTCCAAACGGTCGGTTAGCGTTTACTCGCCTGGTTATCCCTGTTGCTTTTTGCTTACCAGTAACAGGTTAGTGACCTGGTACGAGTATACGGCAGTAGACTGAGTTTTAGAACCATGCTCCAGTGGCAGTCTTCCAAAGGAGCACTACCTCCAATAAACGTGTCATGGCACCATCTCAACGAGGGAGGAAGAAGAGAGGACAGACACAACTAAAAATGCCTCCACATGGCATTAAGATTCCCATTATGCCGAACGGTCAAGAGTGAGTGCATTTTCAGCATAGTAGATTACATCCTATAAATTTATTACATCTTGAAACTACTCCCAGAGTTATTTGCATGTTTTCAGATGTGTTAGCTCTTAGTAAATTACTTATTTCAACCTGAAATCTAACTTTGAGTATTTTGACACACAAGAAATTTGTTGCATCTACTTGAAATGAGTACTCAACATGAAAACAACATGTTTTTAACATCTGCTAGCACTTAGAAATGACTTACTTCATCCAGAAATCTAATAATGAGTATTTCATACATATATATGTTAGCACTTGATTCAACATGTTATCTACATTGACTTATCTCCGTTGAATAGGCAATTCAAGTTTGTCCATTACAAGGATAAGAAAACTTACAAGATTGGCACTATGTTTGGGGTTATTTCTCAAACGTGTGTATCTAGAAGTCAATCATGTCAAGAATGATGTCAGTGTCGGCATTGATAACCATCGATCATGCATTCACATGGGCTTATTATTATGAGTACAAAGATGACAGAGGAAGTACCGCTGCGGATCGAGCGAAGGAAGAGTTTTGGGTAAGCGATCAGTATATGCTTGTGAGCTCACTCAAATTGTTTCAGCCCATATCTAACTTGGCTTTCTCCAATGCCGTCATTGTTTCAAGTTAGTGTCAATGTAAGAGCCCGGATATGCATTCAGACCTTCAATGTATAGTGAGCTAGTCCCGTGATCAGTAGCTAGCTCATGCAGTACATTTATCAGCGAATATCACCTTCATACGTGCGTATAAATAAAAGAGTACTTAAGATTATAGAAACATTGTAAATAAGGCTTAGGGCCAAGTGTTTACAGAACACATCAAGGGGCCAACGAGTTAATAGAGTAAATTTTTTAGATAATGGAAGTACAACTTCCGGCCTCTGCACCAATTAGGGATGCACACAACGAGTTTGCCACATGCAATAGAGGTTTATTTATCAACGTCGTACTCATGGTTAATAGAGTAAATAGTAGCAAAATATAAATAAACCAAAAGGAAGGGGCCTCAGCGAGTTTGCCACATGCAATCAACTAGGGCTAGGACCTAGTTATCACCATCCTCCTCGTTTTCTTGGCCGGATGCATAGAAGTATCCATACAATGGGTCTTCTGCTTCATAGTCCGAATTTACATATTTGAGCAACCATGAGTACGATGGTACTCAACAAGCCCTCATAGCAAATGCAAGTATATAGATGCAAAGCTTACCAAAGGAGTGGTATTATGGTTATTTTAGTACAAAGCAAGTTTTCCTCAAATACTATAATTATTTTTTAAACCTATGACTTAGTCTTTTAACTTCAAAACCAAATTTTCATTTGTGTAAGAAATTCTTATCTCGATAAGGTTCCACCCACCTATAGTTACTCACAAGTTCCATCCACCTACCGTTACTCATAAGGTTCCATCCACATACATAGTTGCTACAACTAGTTTTTCATTAACACGTCTCTATTCACATTTTATTAAAACTAAAAAGTGTGGCTTTTTGCACAATGCCCATAACCGGGGACACGGCTATTCAAATATATTATACACTCTGTAGGGTTGTACAATTTTACCTACAAGATATGATCAACTCATAATGTCAACCATGACACGCTTCCTTAAGTGTGCGATAGAGACGATCATAACAAGGCTTTTCCAATACTCAGTCTCGACATTCAACCCGCTTCGGTGGGGAGTACCACTCAACACGGGGCATTGACCACTGTGGGGCACCCATTTCAATGAGAGACCCTCTGTTTTTTAGGAGTCACTAGCCCTTCTTGATATAAAATAACCTCTATGTGCAGGGTTTATGCCAGAAACTGAGTAAAGTAGTTGGTCAGGTCTATCTCATACTAGACTTGTGGTTGCATGACTTAGTAGTTTAGAAATGCAACACATGACTTGGTCCTTAATCGACTCAGATTTTCTTGTTTCCAGTGGTAACCCACGTTGCCACACTACGATTCACAACATATCCTATGTTCTTGTAATGGCAATATTTATGTCATATTCAATTCAACCATTAAGCATTGTCTAAGCACAACCAATAGTCATTATTGTTTAACTAAGAGCGATTTACTAATGTAATTTTAACCTAGGATGACAAGTTATGAGGAGTTATCAACAATCAAAGAGGGGAATAATAATATCAATATTTGGCATAGCTAGGTATCAATCTTTAACATAGCATTTCATAAATAATAATAAGCATGCAAGTAATATTTTAAAACAAAATAATTTACATTTGAAAAGTAGGCTCGACATGATTAATTGTAAGGACTTGCCTTGCTCAACTGTGGATATTACTAGGTTTTGGTCTTGTCCTGAAGCAGTGGCGAAGTATTCGGCGATGTTGGAATCTATTTAAGCGCAAAATGATGACTTCGAATAAATGCACATAAATAAAATAAAATAAAAATTAACTCCAAAATTATTATTTTGGTGTTGATTGAAAAAAACTTGAATTTATATGAATTTATAAATAAAAAATAAATTATTTAGATTTAAAATGAGGGAGAACGAGCTCTCCAAAGTTTGACCCAAGGGAAATTTCAGAAAATCCAAAATTTTTGACAGGTGAGTCCGTTTGAATTTTCATTTTATTTTTCTTTTATTTTTATTAATAAAATCCTCTATCTTGATAGGTGTGTCCATCTGAATTTTTAATTTCTTTTCTATTTATTTTTATTCGAAACCCGAGAGACTAACAGTGGGATCGCGGTCCAAATGGACTCGGTCCACCTAACAGCGCACAAGGCCAAGGGCCCACATGTGCGATTTGGTCTACTGAACTAGGTCTATGCATGGATAAAGAAAGGTGGGGCCTGCATGTCATAGACTCGGACTTTAACTTACGGTATAATTAGGTTTCCTGATTACCGAGGGCCTACATGTCATACAGACATTACCTAATTACTTAATGTTAACTAATTACAACTAATTTAATTATCTGGCCACGTGTCATCACCACTGTCGTCATCTCCACAATAGAGGAGAGAACAGGGGCACCATGGCTGGCTCTTGGGCAAGCTTAGTGCTGGCAAAGGGGACTTCGGCTACCACCCACGACTAGCAAAATGAAACGAGGGGTCCGCGATGGTTCTAACGGCTACGGCGGAGCGGAGGGAGATGGACCGAGGCGGCGGTGTGATGGTGAGGTCGTTAGCAACACTACTGTCCATAGGGGCAACTACTCAACGATTCTAGAAACTAGCAATTGAAGCCTAGACTAACATCTACTAGCTATAACCATGCTTAACGTGCGCTTGGTGCTCAAAATGTGGTGACACAACTAGTTATCCATGGCCACTTGCGGTGGCATGGCGAGGTCAATGATGTGGTTATGCTATGGCCATCTACGAGCATCATTGACTAGTCTAGAGGGTTTGCGAGATGAAGAAGTCTACGAGAACGAGAGGGCTAACCTAAAAACCAAGCAAGGATGGAGATCGGGTGTGGCAGCGGCATTGCATGCTCCAGGCCGGCGATAGGGACGAAGAGCATGTCGGTGTCTCTGGTGCACGGAATGGAAAAAGGATATGCACATTAGAGAGAGGAGATCAAGGTGACCACGATGTGCGAGATGATGAAGGCAAAATCTCACCAAACAAGGCAGGAGAAGGCAGCGATGACGCGGCGTACTTCAGCGAGCTTCGTGAACGGCAATGACCCTTTCTTCTATGTGAGGAAACAAGCACAGAGGAGGCAAGCGTGAGGAAGAGGGAGTCAAGGCGATCACATCGCGCAAGACAATGAAGTTGGGGACTCACCTTGGCGGCCGAAATCCAACGGCGAAGCTGGCGGTCGACTTTGGGGAAGAAGGCGATTTTTTGACTACCCGAGGTGGAGAAGAGGGGAAAGTTGGGGAATAAGCAGCGGGGTGTTTAGTGAGCACAGTGATGCGCTCGGCCAGGGCTAAAATAGTGAGGAGCGGTGGGAACGGATGAAGGCAAATGTGGCATGGCACGGGCACCTGTCGAACCCGGAAGCGAAGGATCCCGAATTCTCTGTGTTCATACACCGGTCCAGGATTTCCAGTGTACACAGTCTCACAAAATGGATATCACAATCATATCACGAAATCGTAAATGACATTAATTAAATAATTGTTCAATACAAATGAGTCTGAACAACAGTATCAAATAACAAATGATAAACACAATGAAACATATAATAGAGGTGAGCCACGATGCGCCACGTGCAATCGTGCAGGTCAAAAGGCCTACTCGTCCGGATCCTCACCGTCGGGAAGAAATCTTCTCTGAATAAGATTTATTCACAAGGATGAGTACAACTCGTGCTCGCAAGTTACACCCAATATTGAATTAAAATGCATGCATAAGGTAACAAGTGAGTATGGCAGGGGTTGTTTTGCATAAACAACATTTTCAGTGTAAATAATCATAGTAATTTCGAAGGCAGTTTTATACCAAGACTAAAATCATATTTTAAAATGTCAATATTACAATGTGGATAACCTCCAATGATTTAGTGAAGGATCCCCTCCTAACACTTGGCTTCCCGCCCAATTTTTCATAAGGATTGACCATCCTCAGCATTTAATAAAGCATTTAAAAACCAAAAACAATTCTAACTTTAAGTGGCCCTGCTAGCATGTCCATGACCGCGGATGCGGCTATTCGAATAGTTTCTACTCTACAGAGTTGGTACAACTTTACCCACACGAGGTGACATGCTCGTTATGTCGGCAAATTCACGCTTCCGTAGGCGTGTGACTGAGCAATTACCATGAGGCCTTTACAATGTTCTATCCTAGTGCACTTATGCCCGCTAAGGTTTCGCCCCTTTGGACTAACCGTCCTCCGAAAGCCCCCTCTTGCGCCAAGTGGGAATAAAACGTCTAACCGACACTCACATAATCACATGACATAAATACACTAGAACATCACAAATTAATTAGTCAAATCCTGCCCATACAGGACATGTGGTGGTACGATAAGGCATAGCAACAAGTGACTCAAAGACCGGTACTCAATGTACTTGGGCGTCATTCCTACAAACCGTGGGCCTTAATCTTAACCAGATCAATCCCGTGCATAAACCTGCACCCACCATTCCGACCATTTCGCCCAAGTCCAAACCCATTTTTGATTTTATTTGAATAAAACTCTCTTTTATAAATCCATGTGATAAAACAATACCACAATGTCAAGTTTGAATCAAATTTTGTAAGAAATTTGGTGAAACCCTCCCAAATTCTGTAAGTGTGAACTAAGCCTGGCTAAGCATATGTTTAATTTTGATAATATCTTGCCTATGGTATCAAGGTAGTCAGATACAACATTCAAATTGGCCATACAATAACACATGGAATTAACTATATGTAAAACAGAACATTAAAATATTTATACAAACATATGCATGCGATAAAGAATTTAAAAACTGAAAATAACTTAAAATACTGGGGGCAATATGGTCAATGGTGTAACTTGCCTTCGTTGATGTCTTAGAATTCTAAATCCTCAGATTGGTCGAACTCTCCGGAGTCGTCGAAGTCTAAACGTGAAAATATGACAATTCAAATTCAAATTCAAATAAATTCAAAAACATAGATCAAAATAACTCTAAATTGAAATATTTTGGTTTAGTTAGTTAGATTATAATTTTATATAAATTTTGCAATTTGAAACAACCAATTTGGAGTTCGTATGCAAAAGTTATGAATTTTAAAAGTTTTAAACCTAATCCTGAAATTTAATTGAATTTCCCGAATTAATTTTCTACTGAAAAATCTACTTATTGTGCAATGCTGACGCCAACGAGGAATCTTCGGAATTTAAATGAATTAAAGAATTGCTGACATGTGGGCTCCACATGTCATAGACACGGCTCACGGTGGACCAAGCCCACTGAGCTTTGGGATTTGGTTGCGGTGGACCGTACCGCGCGGCGTGTGCGTGGCGCGACACGGCGCCACGTCGGAGGACACGCGTGCAAGAGGGTGAGGTGGCGATGAGGTGGCGAGCCACGCGGCGGCGGCGCGCGCGGGCTGGGACCGATGGTCTTGCTGGCGAGTCCGCGAGTGCACCGAAGAGAGAGAGAGGTCACGATCGTGATGCTCACCACGGCCCGGGAGGAGTGAGGCGGTGGCCGGCGATGTGGACGAAGGCGGCGGTGAAGGTACGGGTGAAGATGAAGTCGGTGCTCCCGAGGTCCTCCGGCGACGAGGTGGTGCGCACCGGGTTCGCGGGACGCTGGCGATGCCGAAGGTGGCGACGGAGAGGACGAAGCTCCAATGGAGGCGCCGGAATCGGAGAAGAACCGAGGCTTGGTCGTCGGCGGTGAATCTTCAATTACGACGAGACGAGCGCGAGAGAGGATGAGCGAGTAAGGGAGAAAGAATGAGCGTGACGAGGGCTACTCGGTGCTCCCGTTTATAGGGCAAGGGGAGGCCGAGAGCGGCGAAACGATGTGGGGGCATGCGGCGGCAGTTGTGGCTCGTGGGCGAAACCGCCGCGCAGAAGGGGGAGATGGCGTGGAAATCGTGCTGATCATGTGCGGCGACGGCCGCGAGTCGTCTTGCGACGATGCGGGAAATCGGAGCGGTTGAGGCGTCCGTTATTGGAGATCGTGTGTGGGCGGCAATGGCGGTCGAGCGAAGAACTCGCGTGGAGAAGACGACGAGGAAGACGAAGAGCATGGGCCGTTGGATTTTGATCCAACGGTCAAGATTGATAGTGGCGACGTGGAGGAAAACGGGCGCGGGCGGCTGTTGGATGCTGATCCAACGGCGTAGAAGAGAAGGAGAGTGAGAGATGCGTGGGTGTTTGGCAGCCGTCCGATTTGAATCGGACGGTGGGAGAGAGAGAGAGAGAGAGAGAGAGAGAGAGAGAGGGCGCGGGTGGAACGGGCCGCCGGTGGGCTGCGCGTGGGTGCGTTTTGGGCCGAGACCTTTGGGTTTCGGCCCAAAGCCAAGTTTTGATTTTCTTTTGATTTTGCAATTGATTTAATTCTGATAATTCATTTAGGCTTTAGAAAATAGCAAAATAATTCCAAAAATTATGGAAAAATTCACAGAAATTCTCATACTTATTTTGGACTTAATAAACTTATTTCCAACTTTATGTTGTCTTTTAATTTTGCAAATAAATTTGTTTTGTCTTTAAAATATTTATAAAAAGCTTTTAAAAATTCCAGAAAATTCCATAACAGTAAACAAATTTTAAATTTTTACTGAAATTGAAAATTGGGCTGTTACAAACCTACCCCCCTTAAGGGAATCTCGCCCCGAGATTCAGGATTGGTCAGCAAACAGGTCGGGATAGTTGGTCTTGAGGCCCTCCTCTTTTTCCCATGTGGCTTCACTCTCCGGGTGATGTCTCCACTGCACCTTGTATGATCTGATGATTCTGCTTCTGGTGACACGCTCTACGACATCCAGAATTTTAATTGGTCACTCCACGTAGGTGAGGTCTTCTCGAAGATCGAAGCTTTCTAGGAAGGTATGGTCTTACGCGCTGAGCATTTCCTCAAGCGGGATACATGGAAGACATCGCACCGCCGACAAGGCTTCGGCACTCAGGCGATATGCCACTTCACCTCTTTTGGCTAGAATTTTGTATGGACCCACAAATCTAGGTGCGAGCTTTCCTTTTGTCCGGAATCTTCTTACTCCTCTGAGTGGAGTGACTCTGAGATAGACCAAGTCTCCTACCTCAAAGTTTAAATCCCTCCGACGGTTATCAGCATAACTCTTTTGTTGGGTTTGTGCCACTCTCAGATGCTCTCTTATGGCTTTTACCTTACTTTTAGCATCTTTGATTAACTCGGGTCCAAAGAGCTGATGTTCTCCTACTTTGTCCCATAGGAGTGGAGTTCTGCACTTCCTGCCATACAAAGCTTCAAATGGAGCCATCTGCAAACTGGCTTGATAACTATTGTTATACGAGAATTCTGCATACGGTAAATTCTTGTCCCAACTTTTTTCAAAGTCCAGGGCACAGGCTCGGAGCATATCTTCGAGGACTTGATTGGTGCGTTCGTCCGCCATCATGCGAGGATGATAAGTCAGATCTTGAAATTGAGTTTGGTCCCTAAGACTTCATGCAGACTCTGCCAGAATCTTGATGTAAATTGGGAACCTCTATCGGATACGATCTTCTTGGGTACCCCGTGTAGACAAACAATCCTGGCCACATATAATTCTGCCAACTGGCTGCTTCTGTATGTAGTCTTGACGGGAATGAAGTGAGCTACTTTGGTCAACCGGTCAATTATCACCCAGATAGAATCATATCCTGATTGAGTCCTAGGGAGTCCGGTGATAAAGTCCATGCCGATTTTTCCCACTTCCATTCGGAATTGGTAGTGGTCGCAACAATCGGTGGTCTCGATGTTCGCCTTAACTCGACACACATCACGGTGAGCACGAACTCGGCAATTTCTCGCTTCATGTCGACCCATCGGTATTTTCCTTGGATCTTGGTACATCTTGGTGCTTCCGGGGTGAATGGAGTAAGGTGATTCATGAGCCTCCTTCAGAATTGACTGTTTTAACTCTTGTTGGTTAGGTACACAAATGCGGTTCCCAAACCATACTGTTCCTTGTTCATCTTCAGCGAATCCTGGAGCCTTTCCTCTTCGCATATTCTTCTTGATCTCCTTGATGTCTTCATCTTCTAGCTGTTTTTCTCTGATCTGACTTCGAAGAGTCGGTTGCACTTCCAAAGCATTCACACAACCTTGACTGACAATCTCCAAGTTTAGACGCTTCAATTCTTCATGTAGTTCTGGCTGATCCTTCTGCACCATCATGGTGTTACAATAGGCCTTTCTGCTCAAGGCATCTGCAACTACATTTGCTTTACCCAGATGATAATGAATCCCAAGATCATAGTCTTTTATCAACTCAGCCATCTTCTCTGCCGAAGGTTTAATTCTGCCTGCGTGAAGATATATTTCAGACTCTTGTGATCCGTGAAAATCTCACAGCGATTACCAATGAGATAATGCCGCCAGATCTTTAAAGCATGTACAATTGCTGCTAACTCAAGATCGTGTGTTGGGTAATTTCCTTCATGTGGCCTCAACTGCCTGGATGCATAAGCCACTACTTTGCCTTCTTGCATTAACACGCATCCGAGACCTTGGCGGGATGCGTCGTAGAAAATCTCGAAATCCTTACGGATATCAGGTAAGACTAGCACAGGTGCTGAGACTAATCTTCTCTTCAGGTCTTGGAAACTTTCTTCACAGGCATCTGTCCATTCAAACTTCTTTTCCTTCTTCAGAAGTTGGGTCATGGGTCTTGCAATTTTAGAGAAATTTTCAATGAACCTGCGGTAATAGCCCGCTAGTCCAAGGAAACTTCTCACCTCGGTGACTGTCCTGGGTTGCTTCCAATCTGATACTGCTTCAACCTTGGCAGGATCTACCGTAATTCCTCCTGCTGACACAATATGTCCAAGGAATACCACTTGACTTAGCCAAAATTCACTTTTGCTGAATTTGGCATAAAGCTGGTGCTCCCTGAGCTTGTCCAGTATCATTCTGATATGCTTCTCATGTTCTTCTTCATCATTCGAGTAGATTAGAATGTCATCGATGAAAACAACCACAAACTTATCCAAGAATTCCATGAACACTTTGTTCATCATATTCATGAAGTAAGCAGGGGCGTTCATCAAACCGAAAGACATCACTGTAAACTCGTACAGTCCATATCTGGTGGTGAAGGTTGTCTTCGGAATATCTTACGTGCGATCTTGATTGGTGATAACAGATCTCAAATCAATCTTGAAGACACTTGCTCCTTTCAGCTAATCAAACAGATCATCTATCCTGGGTAACGGGTACTTGTTCTTGATCGTCACCTCATTGAGTGATCTGTAATCAACACACATCCTCAGGCTATTGTCATTTTTCTTGACGAATAGTACTGGTGCTCCCCAAGGTGATGAGCTGGGTCGGCTGTACATTTTGCTTCGCAATTCTTCAATCTGTTTCTTCAATTCTGCTAACTCATTGGCTGGCATTCTATAGGGTCGCTTCGATATTGGAGTTGTTCCTGGGACTAAGTCAATTAAGAACATTACGTCCCTATCTGGTGGCATGCCAGGTAGATCATCAGGAAAGACATCAGAATATTCTCGGACTACAGGTATATCTTCAAGTTTCACTTCCTTCATGCTGGTGAGAATAGTATTTCCTTTGGTGCAGGTCTTGGGCTTGAACTCGACTGAAATTCTTTCTCCATTGGTGAGAGTGATAGACCTATTGGCACAGTCTATTTGTCCAAGATTCTTGGCTAGCCAGTCCATTCCAAGAATAACATCCAAACCTTGGGAATACAAGACTATCAAGTCTGCTAGGAAGGATACTAGGATATCTCAAGAGTGAGGTTCGGGCATAGAGAGCTAGTCCTCATTTTAGAGCCCGGGAATGGATTATTATAGGATTGGTTAAGGGGATATAGGTAACCCATTTTGCCCACAAACTTATTTGATACAAATGAATGCGAAGCTCGAATCAAATAGAACTAAAGTCGGTATTGAATTGACGAAACATACCAAGTCGACATCCGGTCTTTGCTGGCTTCTTCTGTGGCGTGGTTCACACGTCCCTTGATAAATTGACTGACGGCTGCGGTCCGCCAATGGTTGTGGCAGTGCCGGCTTGGAAGATGCCGCTGCCTGTTGCTTCTTGGGGCATCTGTTGGCGTAGTGCCCTGTTTCATTGCAATGGAAGCGAGTCACTCTGCGGTGAGGAGCGGAGCTCTTCTGCTGAAATTGCCCTCCAGTTGATGCATTGCGGAAGTTGGAGGTGTTGGGGCGCTGGTTCTGCACTGGGACTTGGGATGTAGAAGTCTGGAACTTCCCACGCTGCGGTGGCTGCGGCTGAATGAATTGAGGCTTTGGAAGACCTCCTGCATTAAACCTCTGAGTGGCCATCCTCCGCTTGCGGTTCTCCATCTCCTGATGCTTGGCCTCCTGGCGGATCGCCTTGTCCACCAACTGTTGGAAGTCGGTGAAGTTCTGGGAGATCAGTTGGACGGAGATGTCATCATTAAGTCCCTCCATGAACCTCTCCTGTCGGTCCTCGTCCCGGGCTACGTCGGCTGGAGCGTAGCGAGCCAGTTGGTTGAATCGAAGAAGATACTCGCTCACCGAGCGATTGCCTTGGCGAAGGGCATGGAACTCCTTTTTCTTCAATGTCACCATGCCGGCAGGGATGTGGGCATGACGAAGGCTCGTACGAACTCATCCCACGAGATGGCTTGGGCATTGGTGTGGGAGATGCAGAAATTGTCCCACCACTCCGAAGTTGGTCCGTTGAGTTGATGGGAGGCGAACAGGACCCTTTCGCGATCGGTGCACTAGGCGATGTCCAACTTCTTTCCAATTGCACGAAGCCAATCGTCAGCATCCATTGGCTCTGTGCTGCTGGAGAAGGTCGGAGGACGCATACACATGAACTCCGACATGGTCACCCGCTGAGGAGGGTGTGCCGGTGCCTGAGTTGCGGTGGTGGCTGCTGCGGCGGCTTGGATGTTACGAGTTCTTTGGCGGCCGGGCGACAAGTCGATGAGATGGGTTTGGTTGGCCATCATCATTGCCGATCCGGTCCTAACTTTGGCGGTGGGGAGGGCTGGACGGTTGCTCTCGATTGTCGGCATTCTCGTTTCCACAGCCTGGCGTTGCCACTTCTGTGCGGGTGGCCACCATCTGAATTTTTCCAAAGACTTAGGAAAGAAAAGAAAGAATAGCACTAAGGGGAAATAAATTTATATTAGCCCAAAAAGCACACAAATACAAGACAAAGAATCAAATTTTCCTTTTTCAAAGTAGTTCTTTATTTTATTCATTTGATTATGGCTACCACAGAAAGTTAATAGCTCATAATTCGCAGCTAACAAACAAAACTAAAGGGAAAAGCAAATATCTATAGGGTGGATGGGGTGTAGTCACGGGAGTTGTAGGTACTGCCTTGGCCTGCCTTGTAGAGAGCTAATTCTGCTTCGGTTGCCCTCAGCTTCTCCTCTGCGGCTTCTAATCTTCCCTGAACTAAATACAGCTCGTCCAGGGTGTTGCCATAGGCGTAATCCATCGCCTTGGTTAATTCCACCTGATGGGTGATCTCCGGTACATCCTCATTTTCGACTGAGCTGAAGGCACTGCCTAGCCGGGTGGGGATGTGCATGGGGTAGTACTGGAATGCAGTATCCCGAAGGTGTGCGTCATAAGTATAGCGAAGTCAGCGGACAGCTTCTCTCGCTGCGTCTTGGATGCCGTCAGTGAAAGTCTCCCGACGCATTGGGGCGTCGAAGATGTGGAAAGTCGTATCCGGCGCCAAGTTAGAGTAGAGGATAACCTCCACTCTCCAGCGCTCCTGCTGTCCCACGATATACTTGTATCCTTGGTATGTGGGCCTCTTCTTGAAACTTAGATGTTGCATCATCTTCCATAGTATATCCGCCCATTCTCCAGCGAAGATCCCGTGGGAGATGCGGGTCGGTCTCTCGGCCATCTACAATTTTAGAAGAGACAAGAGTTTAGAAATCTTTTAACAGAGAAAGGAAGAGTAAGACTCTGGAAGACAGGTAAATAATTTTTAAATTTTTGAAAATAGTCCCTAATGGTTTTACCATTTCTACAGTGAGCCATGACCTACATTCGATATGGTCACGATACCACTTTTGTCGAACCTGGCGAAGGATCCGAATTCTCTATGTTCATACACGATCCGGGATTTCCAATGTACAGATCTCACAAAATGGATATCACAATCATATCTAGAAATCATAAATGACATTAATTAAATAATTGTTTAATACAAATGAGTTTGAACAACGATATCAAATAACAAATGATAAACACAATGAAACATATAATAGAGGTGAGCCACACGATGCGCCTGAGACAATCGTGCAGGTCAAAAGGCCTACTCGTCGGATCCTCACCGTCGGGAAGAAATCTTCTCTGGATAAGATTTATTCAAACAAGGATGAGCACAACTTCGTGCTGCAAGTTACACCCAATATTGAATTAAAATGCATGCATAAGGTAACAAGTGAGTATGGCAGGGGTTGTTTTGCATAAACAACATTTTCAGTGTAAATAATCATAGTAATTTCTAAGGCAGTTTTATACCAAGACTAAAATCATATTTTAAAATGTCAATATTACAATGTGGATAACCTCCAATGATTTAGTGAAGGATCCCCTCCTAACACTTGCTTCCCGCCCAATTTTTCATAAGGATTGACCATCCTCAGCATTTAATAAAGCATTTAAAAACCAAAAATAATTCTAACTTTAAGTGGCCCTGCTAGCATGTCCAAGGCCGCGGATGCGGCTATTCGAATAGTTTCTACTCTGCAGAGTTGGTACAACTTTACCCACACGAGGTGACATGCTCGTTATGTTGGCCAATTCACGCTTAGTAGGCGTGTGGTGAGCAATTACCATATGGCCTTTACAATGTTCTATCCTAGTGCACTTATGCCCGCTAAGGTTTTGCCCCTTTGGACTAATTGTCCTCGAAAGCCCCCTCTTGCGCCAAGTGGGAATAAAACGTCTAACCGACACCCACATAATCACATGACATAAATACACTAGAACATCACAAATTAATTAGCCAAATCATGCCCATACAGGACATGTGGTGGTACGATAAGGCATAGCAACAAGTGACTCAAAGACCGGTCCTCAATTTACTTGGGCGTCATTCCTACAAACCGTGGGCCTTAATCTTAACCAGATCAATCCCGTGCATAAACCTGCACCCACCATTCCGACCATTTCGCCCAAGTCCAAACCCATTTTTGATTTTATTTGAATAAAACTCTCTTTTATAAATCCATGTGGTAAAACAATACCACAATGTCAAGTTTGAATCAAATTTTGTAAGAAATTTGGTGAAACCTTCCCAAATTCTGTAAGTGTGAACTAAGCCTGGCTAAGCATATATTTAATTTTGATAATATCTTGCCTATGGTATCAAGGTAGTCAGATACAACATTCAAATTGGCCATACAATAACACATGGAATTAACTATATGTAAAACAGAACATTAAAATATTTATACAAACATATGCATGCGATAAAGAATTTAAAACGAAAATAACTTAAAACAACTGGGGCAATATGGTCAATGGTGTAACTTGCCTTCGTTGATATCTTGGAATTCTAAATCCTCAGTTGGTTGAACTCTCGAAGTCGTCGAAGTCTAAGCGTGAAAATATGATAATTCAAATTCAAATTCAAATAAATTCAAAAACATAGATCAAAATAACTCTAAATTGAAATATTTTGGTTTAGTTAGTTAGATTATAATTTTATATAAATTTTGCAATTTGAAACACCCAATTTGGAGTTCGTATGCAAAGTTATGAATTTTAGAAGTTTTAAACCTAATCCTGAAATTTAATTGAATTTCCCGAATTATTTTCTCTGAAAAATCTACTTATTGCGCAATCTTGGCCTTGCGAGGAATCTTGAATTTAAATGAATTAAAGAATTGCTGACATGTGGGCTCCACATGTCATAGACACGGCTCACGGTGGACCAAGCCCACCGAGCTTTGGGATTTGGTTGCGGTGGACCGTGCCACGCGGGCGTGTGCGTGGGCGCTGACACGGCGCCACGTCGGAGGACACTGCGTGCAAGAGGGTGAGGTGGCGATGAGGTGGCGAGCCACGTCGCGCGGCGGCGCGGCGCGGGACCGATGGTCTCGCGGCTGTTGTCTTTGTGGCGAGTCCGGCGAGTGCACCGAAGAGAGAGAGAGGTCGGCGATCGTGATGCTCACCACGGCCCGGGAGGAGTGAGGCGGTGGTGGCGCGTGGGCGGCGGCGGTGAAGGTGCGGTGAAGATGAAGTCGGTGCTCCCGAGGTCCTCCGGCGACGCAGGTGGTGCGCCGGGTTCGCGGGACAGCGATGCCGAAGGTGGCGACGAGAGGGCAGCTCCAATGGAGGCGCGAAATCGGAGAAGAACCGAGGCTTGGTCGTCGGCGGTGAATCTTCAACGACGAGACGAGCGCGAGAGGATGGCGAGTGAGGAGAAAGAATGAGCGTGGCGAGGCTACTCGGTGCTCCCTTTTATAGGGCAAGGAGGAGGGGGCGGCGGAGCGGCGTGGGGCGTCTTGGCGGCGGTTGCGGCTCGTGGGCGAAACCGCCCGCGCAAAGGAGATGGCATGGAAATCGTGTTGATCATGTGCGGCGACGGCCGCGAGTCGTGGTCGCGACGATGCGGGAAGTCGGAGCGGTTGAGGCGTCGTTATTGGAGATCGTGCGTGGCGGCAATGGCGCGGCGAAGAACTTCGCGGAGAAGACGGCGAGGAAGACGAAGAGCATGGGCCGTTGGATTTTGATCCAACAGTCAAGATTGATAGCGGCGACGTGGAAGAAAACGGGCGCGGGCAGCTGTTGGATGCTGATCCAACGGCGTAGAAGAGAAGGAGAGTGAGAGATGCGTGGGTGTTTGGCAGCCGTCCGATTTGAATCGGACGGTGGGAGAGAGAGAGAGAGAGAGGCGCGGGTGGAACAGGCCGCCGGTGGGCTGCGCGTGGGTGAGTTTTGGGCCGAGACCTTTGGGTTTCGGCCCAAAGCCAAGTTTTGATGTTCTTTTGATTTTGTAATTGATTTAATTCTGATAATTCATTTTGGCTTTAGAAAATAGCAAAATAATTCCAAAAATTATGGAAAAATTCACAGAAATTCCCATACTTATTTTGGACTTAATAAAATTATTTCCAACTTTATGTTGTCTTTTAATTTTGCAAATAAATTTGTTTTGTCTTTAAAATATTTATAAAAAGCTTTCAAAAATTCGAGAAAATTCCATAACAATAAACAAATTTTAAATTTTCTTGAAATTGAAAATTGAGTCATTCTGACACTGAGTGGAGGGTGTGCGAGAACCTAGCATGTAGATGGGACAAGGTCACAATGTCATGAGAGAGGCGAGAGGCTCAAGACACGCTACAACATTTCAAGGCAAGCTAACGCGACTCTGGCCTATGTACGACGCATAGCGGTGGCGGTATGGTGTGGCTGGGAAGATGCACAAAACTCCGGCGATCGATAGGTGGGCGAGGGCCACGTGTCGACAAGTGCGGCGAGGAGATGGTGCGGCACGGAGATGGGCTTGCTGGGAGTTAGAGATTTTGATTTGATTTTCGATTTTGAAAAATCCCAGGAAATGTTTTTGAGCTCCGAAAAATACCAAATAAATTCCAAAAAATCCAAGAACAATTCATAGAGACATTTTAGAATATTTGTAACCCAAATAAAAATATTTCGGACTTTGAAAGTGTTTAACAAATTATACAATAAATCTTTTAGGCTCAGGAGAAATAAGAAAATACTTTCATAAATTCAGAACAAATCAAAAAATGGATCAGAAATTCATTAATGATTAAAATAATTATTTTTAGCTGAAATATGAAAATTGAGGCTGTCTCAGTTATATATTATTTGTAATATACTGGTCTAGTTAAATTATTTCACTACTTCGCACCATCACAACAGGATTCTTGCAAACCTGTAGAAATAGTTAGTACTTCCCACTCTTTTATTACATAATTGACAGTTATGTGCTCAATTGCAGCTAATATAATACTAGTTCTTGAAATTTAATGTTTTTTAGAAAGTGTAATAAGTGGATGGGCAATATGACTGGTACATTCTGCAGTCCATTAAAATTTCATTGTCCACGTCTATTTGGGCCAAATAATTTCTGTGGCACCTAGTCTGGTATGGATGGATGTGGTATTTTTGGCATTCCTTTATGTTTTATCTCTATTTTTGTGTGCAATTATTTCCATTTTCTATGAAGTGCTAAAGTACATTACGTCCTTTGTTTGGTAACATCTAATTTCTTCTGCGTTCAATATCGACCCCCATCACATATCTGAAAATACCTGAATATTCTCTAAGTAGCTATCGCTATGAAATTTAAAATTGATGGTGTACAACATCACTGTTGCCAATACTAAAACTTTTCCTCTTGTGAGGATTGATGGATTCAACAAGGATAAACGTATGGTGGTTGCGGCCGCAACAAATAGAAAGGAAAATCTTGATCCTGCCCTTATCAGGTATGGTTTTTCAGTGATTGAGGTACAAGTCTTGGATGTATCCATTTAGATTTCCATTTCCTTTTGTGTCTTCATGTTTGTTAAAGTATGATCCAAGTCAGACATGATCATTGTCCTTGATACGGATCAACGTGCGATTGATGTGACTGAATCTTTCACGGTCCTTGAATTTCACTCTTGATCGAAGCAAAACCCTAGCTTTCCTCCTTATTGGTTCGGCAACAAGGAAGAACAAATGTATCTCCAAAGTAAGTAATGATACTTGGTAGATATTGAATCAATCCAAGAGATAAACAAAATCAAACCCAAAGAACAATATCAAAACATGAGCAATTAAGGATGCTACGAATTGGTGAGTTGATCCACTAGGAATGATGGATCTTAGAAGAATAGACACCCTCCAATATTCACGCAATCACAAAATCCTAGATGTGAATTTTTGAAATACATGTACTCATTATGTGCTACATAAATATGTGACTTTTCTGTATTTTCTTAAACTCAAATTTGCTTACAATGGGGGGGTCTACCCCTGAATATATAAGGCTTCCTCTCCTCCTCATGGCTGGCCAATGGGGTGGTTTTCCCCTCAGTTTTGGAATAGGGGCCCTACTCCCTTCCCAATTCGGATCGGGGGGAAGAAACTCATTCCAATTCAGAATTGGCATCAAATTCGGAATCAGCAGCATGACCTGGACTTGAAAAGCTCATAACTTCTACATACAGAGTCTGTTTTGGATGCACGAGTACTCGTTGGAAAGTTTATTCCAAGACCCATGTGATAGATGAGGTGCCAACCTTAGAATCTACATGTATTCCACTCGGATTTGAGGGGCTGAATTCCACTTGGTTTTGGCCATGTAGCTGAATTCCCTCTCTCCCTTAATTCTAAATTCAAAAATAAAAGCTACTCTAATTCATAAATTAAACTAACTTAATTTCTATAAATAAATAAAATTTTAAATGAAAATTCGAATTGGGATCAATCCAATCCGAATCCAATGCGGTTTGCCCTAATTTTGCTCAATCCTAATGCGATTCGAATTTGTCATCTCCTTGGCTTCTTTCTTCTTGATTAGGTTGAAATGCAACTCTTCATGGCTTGATCTCACTCCTCCTCGGCCTACCTCCCTCTTGGCTGAAGCTCCTTCTTATTTCTTTCCCATTTGTTGCAAGACATGCTCAAGTTGAGATTTAGCACTAATTTGCAACTTAGGGATATTTACCACCGTAGTAGATGCACCTAGAGCCTCATCAGTCTTGCTCCAAACACGAGCGCCGAGTCGTAGTTTTGTGTCCTTTCAGGACTCTTGTATCTACCTCTATAAATGTAGTTGTATTTTTATATGCGTCGAGTCGCACGTTTTAGTTTGTATTTCTCCCCACATATTGATTTTCACCTTCGTATGCGCGTATTTTTTTTCCCACAAGGGTTTTCCATGTTAAACTTCTATATCTTGTTTTGTAGATTCATCTTTTACTTCCTAACATTGTTGATATTATCAATCCCTAATTTAATACTCCATCCAGTCACAAATACATGACGTACTGGACATCGACATGGTCTTCAAAACGTAACTTTGACCGTTAGTTTTATTGTAATTTATTTATAAAACTTAAAAATATTATAATATTATGAAAGTGCTTTTCGAGAAAAAAAATCTACACATATGATTTCTATGTAACCAATCTAAATATTTAAAAGATATTGATTGCCAAACTTTCAAAAGTTTGATATGCGTATCCCAAAACGACATGCATTTGTGATTGGAGGAGTATCACTTATGATTATCAGTTCATTTATATTGTTTTACAAACAACAATTTAATGGTTTTCTGTTTGCCATTTTCCAAGAGTTGCACATAATATTCAACGGTTACATGCTGCACCTATGAAGCAAAACATAGCCTTGCTGCATTTCTATAATTTAGTTGTCCCAAAGAATTTGATGTTATCTATTCTTTTGACCATTCGATCGAATAATGATATTAACTTTTACCTTTTATCCTTGTTAATATATAGCCGTTTTGATTCAATTATCGTTTTTGGCTTACCGGACAAAGAAACCCGTATGGAAATAGCAACTCAGTATGCAAGGCTGAATTGCTTCAGTTTTCATTGGTCACAGTAGGGTAAGTTCTTGATATTTTAATCTTTTCCATGATTTGATAATCTTGTAGCTTAGGTTCTATAATATCATGTGAGTTGTTCAAGTCTTATCTGGCCATGCTCTCTTGATTCTTATATCGTTCTAAGTATCTTTGTTAGAAGTCTTGGTGGTCTTGTTAGTTGTCTAGTTGGGCAGAACATATGTTGATTCGTTATGTCAAACTTCAACGTCGAATGCAGTATGTCAGGAAGGGAGATAAGGGATATTTGCCAGCAAGCGGGAAGGCACTGGGCATCAAAGGTAGTGCAAACTGATTTGTTTTGTTTTCATTGTTATGATCTACAGTTCACTTAATGTTCATTACTTGACTGCAGTTGATAAGAAGGCAAGACCCAACAGATGGAAAGGGAGAAATCAACCTTCCTCCGATTGATGAATACCTTGCATGTGCTGCGCAACGAAGAAAGGCATAGCCAAACAATACAGTAACATGAATTTGCATGTCGAATCATTCAGAAATAACTGGAGTAAAATTTTTGTAGGCTTACCCATGATATCGATTCTGAACGTGTATAGGGTTCCGTTAGGCTTGTTCTCACATGACCAGATGCATCCGCCAGTGCCAACAAATTTGGAAATTTTGATGATTCAGAGAAGCTTTTAGCTGGAATATTAGAAACTTCGGAGATTAAGGTTTTTTTTTTTTTTTTTGCTATATGGACTTCTGTTGTGTTACACAAAGCTCATTGTTAGTGTATCGGCACAGTGTGCGCAATCACTGCCAAATACTGCGCACATGGTGTTTTTGACAGAAAATAGAAACGTTTAACTGTGTGGAGAGCTAATATTTACTACTTAAAAGACTCTAATGGTAGTGGGTGATACGTTCTTCCTATGTCCTTCCCAACCTCTCATCACTGAGTGAATCGGTGCCGACATGTGGGCCTGCCCCCAAATTGAGCTATGTTTGTTGGCTTGCGCAAGAATCGAATGCAGGACTGTATAACAAGCAGAAAGTGACGGAGGTGGCACTGTTTGAACAAGTAAAGGTGGCGGAGGCACACAGTTCTTCAAGTAGAAGCTGGCCGAGGACACGAAGCTGTATGCGAAGCAGAGGGAGACGGAGTCATTGGCCATGGTGGGCAAGGCCAAGGTGGAGTTGTGCCGTCCATGCAAGGGGCACTCAGCGACAACTACCACGCGCTCAAGGACTACCTCATGATCGACGGCGGCATGTACCAGGAGATGGCGTGCATCAACATTGGTGCGGTCAGCAACATGCAGCCTAAGATCAGCATCTGGAGCAATGGTAGTGCGGACTGTGCTGCGAACGCCAGCGGCGAGGTTGGCGCGACATGCTACAGCAAGTGGCCGGGGTGTACAAGATGATGTCGCCACTGCTGTCGATGGTGCACGAGCAGACCGGCATGCTGCCGCCGGCGTGGATGGGCGCGTTGCCCAAGGACAGTGCCGCCAACTGATCACTGTAGAATGCATTCGTCGTCGCCTGTCCAGCTACTTATTCACTAGGTAGTTTTGGTAGTTTATCGTCTTGTTATCCAAAGTTGTTAATTTAAGATTGTTAGGGCTTACGTTTTTGTTTAGGTGCATATAATGATACCAGAGGTTTGTACATTCGAGTGACTATTTATTTTCTGAACTCAAGATATGGTTTAAGCCTTGTTTGTCGACTTGGTTTACTTATATCTACATGAGTATGCATGGTTTGTTTAGATGTTTCTGCAAAACAATGCCAACTACACTTGAACTGATGCTATGATACAGATGCACATGTCTAAATACTGGCCACGTGGATTTTAATCTGACTATATGCAGATTTATTATCTTTGGCACGGTAGCACCACTGTCGTCCTCGTAGTCCTCAGCGCGAACCGCTGCAAGAGCCGCAATGGTTGTTCCCGCCACGAGAAGAAGGTGATTGTGGCTGCAGTGCATACCAACGCACAGGCGCACGGCTAACGCGACACCGCCACTAAAGACCAACCTGAAGCACCTTCTGTCGACGGAATTGGTCCACATGACCCTCACACTAGGAACTCACTCTTCGTGCCCTAAGTGAGAGGCGGCGACCATGGCTATGCATGAGCCGGTCGGCCTTCCAATGGTTCATGCGTGATGCGGTCACCGTCAACTTCCACTTGTCGATGGGACCAACTCATCACCCAACCAAGAAGTCCCCCACCACCACCGCCGGCAGTGGCGAGCCCCGACCATGTCCCGGTGTTCATTGGCATGCCCATTTATGAGCCCTGGCCCAGTCGTGTCACGATCTTCTTATTCTTGGTTTTGAGTTATTGGCATTGGTACCACAGAGTCGATTAATTTATGTTTTTGTTTTAAATTTTGCTATCTTGATGGTCCTCTGTATCTCATGGCATTGGAGTCATTGTGATGCTCGGAGATTGAAGTGAGACGTTGCAGGACCTCAAGACTATTAAAAGCTCCTTTGCAATTTGATCTGTTTCTTGGTAGCGGTTAGTTCCCAAATTCACGTATGGAAATATCATATTTATTTTATTTCATTATGTTGGTAGAATGGTTTTACATGATCAAAAATTTTCGTTTGCCCTTTAGAGTGTAGACACAACACCGTGAATTGGTACTAGAGTCTTAATTTGGTGTTTAGTATGGTGTGACTGTGATTATGCTATGGTTTTGCTTAGAGTTTTATTTTTCTAACTTGAATCCTTGCATATGCACAATTTTATTTTCAAATTTCAAGGTTGATCACTTTCCATGAGTCCGGTTTCCATCCGCATGCAAGTTCGTTTGTTAAGTGAAATATGTCCTTATCAACTGACTGACTGAGTTTTTGGAGATTAGTTGATTCAACCACAACATAAACATGCCGAGGCTAGCCGAGACGTCTGCCGCAGTGGAGCCCAACTGGGTGTATTGGCAAAGCCGAGGGCACAACGGTAGAGGTGCGATATGGGTTGGGGCGGATCCGGGCCGGGCACCACGGTGGAGCCGAGGGTGCCGGCGGCTCAAAGTGTCGCCACAGATCTTGGCTAAACGCCACGGTAGAGCCGAGGGCATAGCTCAAGCGGCTCAACATGTATGGGATAATATATTCTTTTTAAACCGTAGCAACACAGGAGCAATTAGAGAAGAATACTATTCAGTTTCAATCTTGATGTATGCCTTTTCCTCTCTTTTTTTTAGACTACTGTATGTTTTTTATTCCGGGAGCCATGCTCATGTGTTGGTTTTACTCGTATTGTCTCAGAAACAGTTCCCTGAATAATCCCACCAGTTACTAGCTTCAGCATCACTGGAGCTGCAGAGCAATGTCGTGCTCTCTACAGGAAGCTGCTATGTTTCCTAGCATATAGTTACTTCTTGTATTTTTGTGCCGGAGGGGAGGTCCGGATGGCTGCGTCGCCGGTTCGCCGCGATGTGTCGCCGCGATGGATGATATAGAAATCATCCATTTTAGCAACTTTGATGCCATGCTTCACACAAAAGGAAGTGACATCTTTAAGAAAAGTTTCCCATCCATCATCCTCTCATAATAGCTTTATGCTTGAGTCTTTGTCAAATAAATAAGATCAATAGCATTAACAATATCTTGATCCCTCTTTTGCAAGCATTGCTTAAATCATCTTATGTACCCAAATATGGTTAGCAACAAATGTACCATAAAAATAAACTCAAATGACTCAAATGATGTCAACATAGTTTGAGCTTGTATAGCCTCTCTGCTTGAAGTGTGGTCTTTTCCTATCTTTATAAGAACTTCGTCGGATTGAAGGATACAAAGAGATGACATGCATACTTGTTTTATAGTGGGAACCCCAGCGAGTATCACCCGCCTACCTAGGCCCATCTCTTGATGCAAACCTCGGCCGATTTCAATGTCACCTAATTCTAATGCTTCTACAATCGATCGGCTGAGCTACTCGAAGCATTTGTATCTTTACAAGACATCCCAAGAATATTCAACAATATGAAAGTTGTTCAAATAACCAAACACAATCACCATTCTCCTTATTAGCGACAACAAAGAGTTAATTGGAGTTGATGGGCAAAGCAATGAATATAATAAGCGAGAAGGAGACTCATCCATAATTAGTTTCTTTAGACCATTAGCTTGACCCTTCATATTACTAGCTCCATCATATCACATCCACGGACCTAGATAAGCTCAACGAATGATCCATAAGCAAATATTCAATTCTTGTTTTAAGTGTCAAAGCGATAGTGTTTTCAACATGGACAACACCAGAAACCTCTCAACTACCCTTCCTTTTTATCAACATAACGCATAAGCAAAGAGCCAATTGTTCCGTAGGTACACATCACTAGATTCATCGGCAAGTATTGCAAAATAATCATCACCAAGGTCTTCCATGATAAGCTTAGTGGTTTCTTTGTACAATGATTGATGAAGCTCTTTTACTTGTATTGTAGGCGATCATTCGATTGTTCCTTGGGGCACTCTTTAGAACTATCTTGCTAACTTCTTCAAAATTTTTACGCTAGCCAATTTAAAAATTCAAGAAAATTTCCTTTATTATGTGATTCTTCACTTTCATCATGTCCACGACAAAGCCAACCCTTGACAAAAAGAAACCTCAAGCACTTAAGTGAATATGTCAGCGGGTTTTATCTAGAATCTTGTCTTGTTTGGTATTGAAAGCAAAGATTCTTGAATTGATGCTCTAGGTGTAATGAACAAATCATATTTCTCTTGAAGCTTCATTGTAGGCACTTTTAATACCACCAACATGTTTCTCAAACCTATTTTTATGATTTCAATTTCTAAATCCTCCGTTCACAAAACTATCTCCACAAACATAATTAGTTTGTCCTTGAACAAATAACAAACAAGCGAGAAAGCGACATCTCGTTCCACACTATACTCAAGCCAATTATAAGCATCATACCAAGTAGCTACTGAATCGCGCATACCTCCAATGTTTCTTCTTGGAAAATCATGTTCTCGTGGTTGACATGGCCCCTAATGCAATGTATCCCCTACATTGCATCTTGTTCATTGACATCATATTGTGTGATTGGAATCCGCTTTCGGGATCATGAGAAAGCAAAATCAATATCATAATTGCTTCATCATCTCTGTCATCATCTTCTA